>OX392462.1:61914081-62494530 GCA_947623515.1 Neoascia interrupta | reverse complement strand
CATCTCCCTTTATCTTAAGCTACAATGGCTTGCTCCTTTTTGCAGACGAATTCATCGATAGACCGGAATTCATCGTCAAAAAATTTTTTTCTTTGTGGACTTACCTTTTACCATAGTATAAGAAGTACCCGATCTAGCGATTATAACTAATATTAAAATGAACTAAACTCTCTCGAGCGAAAATGGGAAGAAAAAGCGTTCAAGATGTAACACCAAATCATGCCCCCGCAAGTGTTATGCCTTTAGAGAGAATAGCAGTGGTTTAACCAGCTAAGTATTCAAATATAACGTTTGTCTTTAAATATTATCAATTGTTTTACATGAAACAAGAAAAGAGGACGTTCAATATTCCGCCAACCGTAACCTGGATAACACTGACCATTAAAACTCATTTTAGGGCAGATGCTCTTGAATTCTTTTTGCATTGTTGGTTTCTTTTTCCATGCCGGTGCCCAACATATCTGACGAGCGTTCCCATATCCGCTACCTGGTAAGTCGTCCACATAAAGAGGCTGCGCTAGTTGTTCGTCTGTTAAGGGACCTTACACGTCATAATCTGAGTTTCGTTGTCCTTGCTTCGAATTAGTTTGACGGAAAAGAAGAAGAGTTCACTTCAGATATAAACTTTGTTAAAAAGTTTATTGAAGTGCCATCTATCGGAACTATTTTCAGAACACCCCAAAAAAAATCCGATTATTTCCTCTTTGACACATTTCAAGTATAAGTCATTTATTCTTAATCTCTTTTTAATGTCAGCACCAGATATTTGTCAAGATCGCCAAAAAAAATTAGTAGCATTAAAACCTTCTCAAAGGAAACAACACTTTCATGGTGATTGCTAAAAAGCTGTCGAAAACATCAATTCATATTTTTATTCAATATGAAAAGGCTGATTTACACTTTTAAGGTTCCTAAAATCTATTCATTTCCCTTATTGGAAATGTCCTCTTCGGCTTCAGCTCATCCCAATAAAGTTCTTGATGAGTCTCCACATGTACGCTTCGTTTTCTGTAATTATCCCTTAAGCATTTCCACCACAATGCACCCCACTTTCCAGTTACAAAGTATAAAATTTCTATAATGGCTATAATGCTGAAGCCATACATCACTGAGCAAAGTCCTCCGTAACGCCCTAAAAAATCTTTACCTTAACCAAAACACCATACCTTCAACTATCCTGTGGACTCTTACCCAAGAGAACAATCCAATCGCCGCTTATGTCATGAGTTTTAACCTGTGAAAATGTGGTTTTGTAGAAGAAGCTTACCACTGTTGTTGGCTTTGAGGTTGAAATTCCATTTCTAGAAGTAAACTCGTCTAAGCCTGATGCTTAAATGTAAAAAAAGCAGACTTACAAAATACCCACACTAAAGTTCTCTCTATCCCGCGGAATGTTAAGTGGTCTTGAGTTTGCAGTCACCTTGTAGCTCATAATGTTACAGCTCGGCAGGCAGTGCTTACATAGTTCCAGGGTGGACTGCCACTGCTTTCCCTCGGAGACGTAATCAAACGAATTCCACTGCCACCAGATTGCTTTCCAAAGCTTAAGACAAGGTAGATCCAAAAGGACACAATAAGGGACGCCATCTATGTAGCCTGGCAGCACCGGAACCATACATCCACAATGATTTACCAAACTGCGGGTACGACACATCAGCATGCATTCACTGAAGGAATAGTAGGTTCTATATGAATTAGAGGGAAAGAAAATAGCCTTGAGTCTTTAAAATTCCTTGTGAAGGACCTTACGTATTGAGAAGCTCTTGCCCTTCTTCCAAAAAGAAACAATGTCTCATTTTCGACGAAAATTGCTTCATGCGCGGTGAGCCCTCCAGTATATCTGGTTGAATGGAAACTTCAGAGTCTTCGTTGTACCCTGCTAAAGACTTTGTAACAGTACCAGTTTCTGGGTCCGGGTAATCGTAAGGATAAAATAAAAAGGACTGGAAGGGTTTTTGTTTTTTAACAAGCTAAAGTTTTTCCTAAAAACATGTTACCCTGAATGTATCGCATGGGTATTCCTTCATCGAATAGTCATCAACATCGTCTTGAAGGACCACTTGTAGGGAATTATACACCCCAGCCCCGTCAAAATGAATTTTATCTGTTTCGGTTGAAGAATTCGCTTCGTGAGTAAGAAGGTCTTCGCTGTAATAAAGAAAATTATTGAAACCACAAGATTAAAGGAAGTTTCGGTAGAAAAAAGTAAAAATTAGTAAAGTCTGAATGCTGATGACGTTTTTGCATACAAAAGCTGCATTCAGCACGCAAATTAGTACCAGCCATTGATAGGAGGTAGGAGTACACATTCGCAAACTTACTTGTCATTATTGTCGCTGTTCCTCCGATAGTTAAAAAGGCAGCACATCCCTGCCGCAGTCGTTCTTGTAAAGAAAATTTGGCTGCAATTCATTGGTGTCCCCTTTACAACACATCGCATGATAAGGTCTTCACATTTTGGTGCAAACGACCGAAGGATGGTTCGTGTTGGATACGTCCCATTGCCATATCTATGAACCAACAAATCATGTAGATTTTGTAATCCCGAGTCGAGTTGTATGGAATTATCGAATGGATACAAAAGGAATCCACCAAAAAGTAGCATCTTCTCTGCTAGTTCAGCTGCGGTGCTTGCGGCTAGGTTAGTGTAGTACATTTGCTGAAATTTAAATCTGAAATGGGATGATTCACAATAATTTTAATTATAGGTTCGTGCATAAGATTGGTGGTGAAACTAGATAGCTTTACAGCCGCCCTCAAACTGTAGATAGCTTTTCTAATAACAACACTTCATTTCAAACTCTATAATTTTCAATGCTAAAAATAAATTTAAGTATAAAAATTTAGTAAAACCTTTGTTATCATACTCTTTGCCGAGCCTGGTATGGTACATAAGCGTAAAACTTCCAGAGAGCAGGCTGCACTCAGAGCAGCTAAGGAGCAATCATGGAAAAAGCTCGGTGAGTGGTTAGAGCATGAGTAAAGACCTGCAAACAAGATGCTTTAGCACACTATACGCCGTCTCAGAGGAAAGAACGCCAATGTTTAGAAAAGGGGCAGGAGATATTGTTTTCTCTGGGGGTATATCTTTCTTAAGCATTCCAGAAAAAATTATTTGCAAAGGACCAAAGGTGTTGGAAACGCGGTTCAGAAACTGAAGTCGAACGACAATCGACCAGCTTTTTAAACTAAACTCAGGTTATATTAATTTTAACGCATAGTTGGTTACACAATGAAATAATCACCGTAGAGTTCTAAGAACTTTAAGAAATATGATAGAGACCGACAGATGAATTGATTAAGCCATGTCTGCCCGTCCGTCTGTCCGTATGTGTGAAGTATTTAAGTCATTAGAATTGAGCTAGAAAGCTGAAACTTGGAGTGTATTTTGGTTTTCATTTTGTACACACAAAGTATGAAAATTGATAAAATCGGCCCACAGTCACGCCCACCATTGACTTCAATGTGAGTCAATACTAATATTAATACTAAATAATTCACTTTTCATTTCAAAATGTCTTTTGGTCAAGTTAAACAAGGTGTAGGAATTCAAATTTTGGTGCAAAGCCATAATGGCCACAAGACTTTAATTAGTTGAGGCAGTAGTTGAGGCCGTATATAAACACGATGAAACACCAACCGTGTCAAAAAAAGCGACAGCGAAAATTGAAGAAAAAATTCGCCGACCGCCTGCAATAAATGTCGTTGGGGTCGCAGACTACGGAAAGCTGCGAAATATCTTAAAAAATACTCTGGGGACGAAGTATAATTTAATTTCTCTTCGAAATAATGTATGGAAAGTCAATGTCGATGACTCTGATGCCTATCGCGCACTTTCGCAAAAATTAAATACCGAGAATGTACAATGGTATACTTACGAAAACAAATTCGAGAAGCCGCTTCGGGTTTTCGCTAGGGGACTTCACCCAACCTGAACGAAGGAAGAAATTGTTGAAGATGTTCAAGCCCAAGGCTTTAAAATTCTTGATGCCGTGAACATACTTAAGAAAGAAAAACAACGTACGGAAGGAGAAAAAGACACCGTGGTCAAGCGCGGTCTTCCTATTTTCATGCTGACGTTCGATAGGATTGAAAACATAAACGAAATATATAAAATAAAAACAATCCTAAATATCAGGGTAAAAATTGAGCCCAAGCGAAAGGGCAATAGACTAGTACCTCAATGTAAGCGATGCCAAGGCTTCCGACATACTCAAGCGTACTGCCAAAAAGAACCGCGATGTGTCAAATGCGCCGGTGGACATCTTACAAAAGATTGCAACGTAAGCAGTCAGGCCCCAGCGACTTGCGCCAATTGTAATGGAAGTCACCCGGCGAGCTACCGAGGTTGCGAAATCGCAATAGAGCTACAAAAACGTCACGAAACTGTTAAGCAACATATTGTAGATAGGGCCACAACCCCAAAACGTTCTAGAGCTGACAAGCCGAAAACTCACAAATCGGTCAGAAATACGAGATTGACGAGAAAAAATATACAGACTCCGCAAGAAAACGTCGCCGGTCCAAGTACAAAGGGAAAATCATCAGTCATCGGCCCAAGATCGTACGCTGAAGTCGCGTCACACAAAAGCAAACCTCCAGAACCTACCACAACAGATTCGGTATCTCAAATATTATTTATGATATTGGAAAAGCTTGAGCAACAAACTAAAGTTAATCAAGTAATATTTGACAAACTGAGCGAGCTAGAGTTTAAACCTCGCAAAACCAATAACAAATCATGAATATGAAGCTCATTAACATACTTACATGGAATGCAAATGGTCTTTTAAAGAAAATCGACGAACTAGAAGTATTTCTACGGGAAAAAAATATTGACATATGCCTGATTTCGGAAACACACTTTAAGAAGGGATCCGGACCCAAAATTAGAGGTTACATCGACTACCACGCGCATCATCCATCAGAAAATTCGAGAGGCGGATCCTCTCTCTACATCAAAGACTGCATTAAGCATTACAAAAACGAAGAAATTGAGCTTGACTCTATGCAAATAACTTCAGTATCGGTAAAAATAGGTCACCTAGATTATAATATTGCCTCGAGTTATTTTCCTCCACAGTATAGGCTAGCGGACGACGATCTTTCTCCCCTCTTTGACTTACTTGGGTCGAATTTTATCATCGGCGGGGACTTTAATGCGAAAAACACCTTTTGGGGATCACGGTGCAATTCAACAAGAGGTAGAGTACTCTTCAAAGCTAGCATGAAACGTGGCGTGGTTTTCCTTTCGACGGGAAAGCCAACGTATTGGCCAACCGACAGAAACAAAGTACCTGACCTTGTCGACTTCTTTATCGCAAAAGGGGTTCCCCGCCACCTCACAAATGTAGAAGAAGGCTATGATCTCCGTTCGGATCACTCGGCAGTCGTTTTGAAAATCGGCGGAAGTCTAGCAAAAAATGAGAGAGCGCCTAGGCTAACTAATAACAACACCGACTGGGATGGCTTTAGGAAATACTGCAAAGAAAATGTATCTCTACATGTACCACTTACAACCCCTTTAGAAATAGAAGACGAAGTCGATAAACTCGTTAGAACTATCCAAGACGCTGCTTGGAACAATACTTCTTTCCGGAAGACTGGAGTAAGGAAAAGCGGATCAATTTACCCGCGCGAAATTGAAGAGCTCATACGCGAAAAGAGAAAGGCTCGAAAGAGGTGGCATTTGTCTCGAGCTCCTCCTGATAAAACCATTCTGAATGGGCTATCTAACAAATTAAAGCACTTACTTCAAGATTTTAAAAGTCGCGAGACTACCAACTACCTCGAAAACTTGACTGCCGATAGAGGGTCAAACTATTCACTTTGGAAAGCCGTGAAGTCCATTAAAAAGCCCATAGTACACTCGGCGCCAATAAGAAAAGATAACGGTGAATGGGTAAAAGGCGACAAAGAGAAAGCAGATGTATTTGCAGAACATCTAGAAGAAACATTCAAACCGTTTGACGGGGAGCCGTTGGTTGACGATCTGTATCGCAATGCGGAATTAGACAATTATCGAATGAAAACCGTGACACTGTCTGAACTTCGTCAAACAATCCGAAATTTGAAGAATAACAAAGCTCCAGGCTATGACCTAATTACTGGGGAAATTTTGAAGGAGCTACCGAAAAGAGCGTTAGTCAAGCTTCTCTACATCATAAACGCATCAATGAGAATTTCATACGTTCCACGGCAATGGAAAGTCGCAGAGGTAATAATGGTTCCGAAACCAGGGAAATGCCCGAACGACAAAAAATCATATAGACCGATTTCGCTTCTGCCGATTATATCTAAAGTCTTCGAGAAACTTGTGCTCAAACGACTGCAACCAATAATTGAAGAAAGACGATTGATTCCGGATCACCAATTCGGCTTTAGGGTCAAACATTCAACACTTGACCAGGTCTATCGAATAACTAATGAAATTGAGAAAGCCTTAGAAGCGAAAATGATATGTTCTACCGCTTTTCTTGACGTATCCCAAGCCTTTGATAAAGTTTGGCACGAAGGCCTAAAATATAAGCTACGGAAAGTTTTGCCGGAAAAAATGTATGAACTCTTAGAGTCTTATCTTGACAACAGACTATTTCGAGTGAGATACGGGAGCGAATACTCAGAATTCAAAGAAATACAAGCCGGCGTTCCACAAGGTAGCGTCCTCGGTCCAACACTGTTTTTACTTTTTACAAGAGATGTACCTCAAGTAGAGACAACGACTATAGCCACGTTCGCTGACGACACGGCTATCCTCGCTACGGATAAGACAGTCGAACAATCAACGGGAAAACTCCAACGCGCTTTGAATAAAATATGCGAATGGACAAAGGCCTGGCGAATCCTCCTAAATGAGACAAAATCAACGCATGTAAATTTTACTTACAAGAGGGTAATCAACTTACCTCTATTTATAAACTCGGTACAAATTCCATACGCAAACGAGGCGAAATATTTAGGCATGACCCTAGACGCAAAACTTAAGTGGAAGCCACACGTTAAAAAGAAACGCAATGAACTTGAAATCAAGCTACGAGAACTGAATTGGCTTATCGGACGTTATTCGAAACTAAGCGTATATAACAAACTGCTATTGTATAAGCAAGTGCTAAAACCATCTTGGACGTACGGTATACAACTTTGGGGTTGTACCAAACCAAGCAACATATCTATTTTAGAAACTTTTCAGAATAAGACACTAAGAGCAATCGTAAATGCTCCATGGTATATAAGAAATAGCGATTTACATCGAGATTTAGGCATCGCAACCGTTACCGACGAAGTAAGAAACTTTGCTCGCAAACTTCACACTCGCCTTCACGGCCATTGCAACCACGAAATAATCCGAACTCTGGATCAGACAAATCTTGCACGCCGACTACAACGAACAAGGCCGTTGGATCTAGCGTCGTAAGAGGAAACCGCACATAATGACGGTATTGCAGGTGCTTTCGTTGGAAGGTAGCCTGCCAAACGCGATTACTATACAGAAGCATGAACTACTTGTTAAGGAAACTTAGTCGTAGTCTTACAAAGATTGGGAGGTTTTTTAGTGAGTAAGAATCTCACACTACTATGAGCACGCGCGTTCGATTCTCATAGTGCCTATGAAGGTTTTTACCTACCCACGGAAAAAAAAAAAAAAAAAAAAAAAAAAAAAAAAAAAAAAAAAAAAAAAAAAAAAACTTTAATTAAAAAAAAAAATAACCGCCCACATCATCGACCATGCCCACTTTCAACATGTTAGATCTCTAGAAACCTGATTTTTCGAAATATTCATTGTAAATCGAAAAAAAATATATGACACATATTAGAGACATTACAAATTGCTACATTTGTTACATACAAAGTATTGAGCTCCGCCTACCTTTGGGGGGAATTTTTAGGAATAAGCTGTTTTTTTTTAAGCAATAATTTTCGTTTTTGACACATTCTCTCTTGATTTTAACGAGATGAGAATTAATTTATTTTAAGTTGTAGCCCAAAACCATTTTGGGGGCGTGGCATGTGTACGTTGGACTTCGTCAGGGTTGTGTACTGTCGCTCCTCCTTTTCATAGCCAGAAATGCTTCGAAACGTCTAGTATCAGAATAAGCCATCTGCACATATAATTTAGCTATCCTTGCACCGTCCGAAGAGGAACTGTCACACTGGGATGAAGGTAAACGTGAGTAAATCGGAAGCTATGGTTATTTCCCAAATTAATAGAGTGCCATTGAAACAAGTGGAGAAGTTTGCGCATCTCTGGGTCTTTCTTACTGAGATTTTCTACCGCCCTATCTAATCAGAGCCATCCAATAAGCCCGCTTGGGTATCTAGGTGCATATCGCCACCTACTCGTTTTTGACCCAGTCGGCCTTTCTTTGATTCCTGTGAAAACCATATACCCTGAACTGACAGTTCACCTTGAAGCGTATCCATCTATGGCTCGACATTGACGCTTTATCAAGTATTCTCCCTCCACTTCCTTATTTCAAACCCTTTCGTATTAAAAGCAAGGGTAATATCAATCACCTCTTGCGTATTTCTTACCACAAAAGTGGGTGAATTACCTCTGTTGAACAATGGAATCCCTCTGTATCTGTTGTTGAAGTCGGAAACACTCACCTCTTGCATATATTTCACTGCTTCCCCATTGTGAATGACGGGCATTTGCGTCGCAGCCCAAAACCACCATCCAATCTGTTTGTGTTGCCAAGCCTTTATGTTGATCTCGGAGTCATAGGGGAGGTAGACCGAGGTCAGACAAATTCCAGAGGTTTACAGAGTCAGAGGTTTCATCCTCGTGCTTGGCCTTGGTTGCTGGCTTAACGAATAACCGTCCCATGCTGTACCTTACCATATTATTAGGGACAGCAGAAAATGCTGGTCGTGCTGTCGCCTAGGCACTGTCTTAAAGATTCTCCACGAATCTGCCTTTAGATCCTCATTCTGAACGTGGAGGAGCCCCAATAGCTTCTCTGGATACGTGTAGGATACGTCGGTAGAGTATACTTTTCCAACTCCACTACTGTTGCGCCTTTGAGCTTGATTCTTCCTACGCTTCGCACAACTCCAAAATTAAGCGGCGAAAGAAGTTCACGGAGAGTTTGTTTTCTCTTCGTTTCCTGCGGTGGATAATTCCTTCCATTATCGTTCAGTTCGAGGCGTCCTGGAACTTCTCCTTGATGTTTTTCCACTGGTCGATTGTCAGACGAGCGCAGGGTTCTAGCTCATTTACCACAGCAACGAGAAGCTCGTCATTGGGATCCCTTTGCTTACGACGCAAAACAGATGAAGTACCAGCCTTCATCTTTTTTGTATCGTTCGGCTCCACGACCTCGTCAGATCTGCTTTTCTTGTCTTCCTTCCTTTGAGATATACTTCTCACTTCTTTTTAGCTTCGCCGCATAGGGGAAGAAGATGCCTGGCTGACACTGCTGTCTGTGCAGCAGCATTAAATAAATAAATAAATAGAGTGGCGCAACAGCTCGAGGTGAACCAGGGCCAACTTCTCAACAATGTATGCTGGTGTGTTAATTTCTTTACATACAAGGGGACCTACAATTTTTTGCCGAATCCGAACAATTCATTTGCCGAATCCAAGACAATTAATACTCCCGGAGGGCTTGTCAAACCCTCGCGGAGGTGGGGACCGTGAAAAAGAACAAGTCTTTTTTTTTCAGGTGACGATGGCAGGATTCGAACCCAGACCTCTGGCGTAGTAAGCACACACACTAACCACTACGCCACGGCACCCCACTGTGCAGCAGCATTATCCCTGGCAAATGCCTTTATAGTAAGCAGTGGATTGGTCAAGATGGCCTTTGCTCCCGCTAAGCCTCCTTTTTCCAAACCACTTAGCTTGCCGGGTCAATACCCGTATACTTCGCTATCTTACGGTGCGCAGCAGTAGCTTGTTCCTCTGGTGAGCGGTCCTCACGCTCTTAGCAACAGTGTTGGAGGCGGTAGGCACAGCATTCGTGCCAGCTGATTCTACATTTGCCTTCAGCGAAGCATTTCCTTCATACTTTCCAGCCTTCGGGAGAGCTTCGACTGCGGATGTTCCAGCTGCTTTAGCACACCCCTCGACCAGATTACTACCCTTTAAATTTGCATCTGTGATGCATGCGGCAGGCACAGCAGTCGGGCCAGCTGTGTCCTAACCTATCATCACCGAAGTGGTTCTCTTGTTTTCGTCAGCCTCTGAGAGCTTCGACTGCGGATGATCCAGCTGTCCTACAAATCTCTCCGGTCTGTGTGCTGCCCTTTGAATCACCGGTGAGAGTTCCAGCCTGCTCGCCGGTGAAATCGCTATCTAACAATTATAAGTGGTATGAACACTCACACGATAGATGATTTTTCTTTCGAACTCCTCACTATCGCTAGCATTAAGCCTCGTTTCATCCAAGGCTCCTACCAGGAGAGAGATGGATAAATCCGAGAGACCGTCTTCACTCACCTCGTGGACATTGCTTGTTTTTACGATAAATTTTTTTTTTGCTTTTTTGTTTTTCCATTTTAAATTTTAAATTTGACTCCCACGAGTAATGCCTTACCGAAGCTTGGCTATATATAAAAGATGGCAACAACTCTTCCCGATATCGATCTCACCCGCATATGATCGGCCGCCCTAAAGACTTTATCCGACAGCTTATGTCCTATATTTTTAAGTACACTCTAAGTACATCTGCGCCTTCCCTGTTTTCCAACTACTACAAAAACAACTTTTGCTTAAAACTTTTTTAACTCGAACAGATTTCTGATGAGATTATCTGTTGCGCAAATATGAGCGTCCAAAGTTTTTTTTGAGCGAAAACTACCAAAAGCCGAACGTATATTTGCATATTCTTCGCGAACTTATGTATATATTTAATTTGAATCGTCAACGGAATGTGCACGTAAAGCGGTCAATAAAATGTCCTCTTATCCTTAAGCTAATCAACTTCCTATAGACTTACTCTTAGATTAGAACCTTAATCTAATCACCGATTCGGCCATCAAAGAATCACGTTGATAGTAATCTGCGTGCCATAAAAGTAACATTTGCCAACAGCCACTTAAAACAAAAGAAAACCCACAGATTCCAATCTCTAATTCAAAATAAATTATTTTCAGAAATACTTTAGAATACAGATTGTCTTGACAGGTAATACTTCTAAGGCTTATCGCTCAATACCGGCTTCTCTGACCATCACGAGCAGTGAATCCAAAGTCTCCTCAGCAGTTGGTATGATCTGCTCGGCAGGTAATTTAAAGCCATACCAGAAGTTCAAACTTGACGGTCTAAGTTCGTAGCAGTAGGCCAATTTCACTCCAACAACTCCATAGACCCAATCGACACTTGCCCCAGCAGCAGGATAGATGGCGTCGTAGATATTTCCACCAGTGTACTTTGTGCCATAACGCTTGCCAATCGCTTCAACTGCAGCATCATAGATCCTCTTTAGCTCGCCATAGTTGCTAGGTAGCTCCCCTGTATGTCCGTAGGGGAAGAGCAGCAGCTGTGAGTACGAATGGAAGGACACGTATAGCAGCAGTTTACCCTCCAACGTTGCAATATACTCGGAAAGACTCTTCGTTTCGATGTCAGAAAAGGCCGCCGGACCAGCATATGTATCCGAACATGGATTGCTGCTAGCTCCAACTTCATTCCAATGGAAATCCCAATTTCGATTCGGATCCGCCCCTTCACAATCTCCATAGGGTGCACGGGTTTTTCTCCACAAACGGTTGGTAGTGTGGGTGTACACAAATCCATCTGGATTTGCATGTGGCACAATATACCAGTCGAAGTTCTCAGCGATCAGCCTCACATCAGGATCTGTGCTTGTCAGTAGCTGATTAGTGATATAAGTCGTTGTTGCTGGACCAATCCATTCACGAGCATGCATACCAGCTTCGATAAAAACTCCTTGGTTGCCCTCCTTGTAAGAGATTTTGATGCCCATGATTTTGCGTCCTTCGTACGTTTTGCCAGCTTCGATGAGTTTTACTTGATTGGGAAAACGTTCGACCAAGCTCTCCAGCCAGTTGTAGGTGTCTTGCAGCTCGTAGTACTGTGTCCAGTTGTAATCCGCATTTCTGGCAGTGAACTTTCCTATTTCGTCCTCATCCTCCAACTTGCTTTGAGCGTTCTCCTCCAGCAGCTCAAATTTAATGCCGTTGATCTCTAACAATCTCAAGTAGTCGTCGATTAGTTCGGGAGCAACAACCACATCGATGGGGCGATTCAAGTTATAAACACCATCAAGGAAGATTATCTTTTTGGAAGCGCCTTCGAGTTTTTGTAACGCTGTTAGTTGATTATCGTTTTTGGCCGTCACACGATAGACGCGATAATTATCGAAACGAAACCGTTCTGCGCTGGCTAGAGCCAAGCACGAAATAAAAAGTATTAACATGCGCGACATGGCGCTTTGTCGATGAATGAGCAGCGCTACAGTAACCTGGAAGAGTTTTATAGGCTTTCGATAGTGGATTGAGTTTAAAAAAAAGCTAGACAGGCGATAACTATGTTCGAATAAAGACAGTCACTGCGGAAAGTACACTAACAAGGAAAAATAGTTTAAACCTCGAACCCCTATATACTTATTAAGAAACTTGTTTAATATAATGAGCTTCATGCCCTAGTTTCTACTGGAGGCTAGGTACTATCGTTGTTTTATGTCTATCTAATGATGAGATTGAAGCTCACACCAGCATATTTTTAGATATAAGTATAATTTGCGCCTACTAAGTGCGGTAATTGAATCAGTTAAACTGTATTTTTTCTCGTAACATTCTACCGTGCTTGTCTAAATTCCCACGAAAATTATAAAATAAAAACCACAACTATTTATTGCGTTTTTCTATATAAAACAGCAGATCAAAGGCTTGTGGATGTTTTAAAATTATAATAAGATAACTTAAGATCCTGCCTTCGTCACCTAAAAAAAAAGACTTGTTCTTTTTCACGGTCCCCACCTCCGCGAGGGTTTGACAAGCCCTCCGAGAGTATTAATTGTCCTGAAAAACTTCTCAAAGTGCCGTTCGGATTCGGCAAAAAATTGTAGGTCCCCTTGTATGTAAAGAAATTAACACACCAGCATACATTGTTGAGAAGTTGGCCCTGGTTCACCTCGAGCTGTTGCGCCACTCTATATATATATAACTTAAGATCAGGAAGAGAAGAGGTACGACTGCACCTTGGGTTTTACAGAAATCGTTGAAGGGCCTATCGCAGCTTGACTATCTGCGTAGCTACAAAAATCAGTACTGTGCACTCTGAGACAAAACCAAACCGCGACATCTACAACTGCTGCGAAAAATTCAGCTTTTCAAAATACTGGGGTGGAATCGGCTAAGGTGATAAGTCACGTCACAAATCACAAAAACTCGTCGGCGTTAACTGTAATCATCACAATTTTCTTACGACAGCTCTCGGTTAATTACCGTCAAAATCAGCTGGTCGCCAGTTTTCAAAATTTCGGGTCATTTGGTGTTTTGCCTGCACTTAGGCTGACTTTCTGCATGCATGAATAAAAAGAGAGTTCTTACATCACAAGCCTAAATAAGGCAACGATAAGGAACAACATTTTTGTAATCACCTTACGCAGACGGATTATTTTGTTTGATCGCATTGACTGTCACAGTATGTGAAAATCACAGATCACCAAAGCCGATTCCACCCCTGTTCTATATGAAATTCTGAAAATTCACCTTTTAAAAGACGACATAGTGAAACATTTATGGGGGGAGGATGCTGCCCCCTGAATCTCTCTGTATGGGGCGGCAAATAGTCAATGAATCCAATGAGAGCAGTTTTTTTCAGCAGAAATAACGGTTTAATTACAGTTTGAAGTTTCAGGGGCAAATGGATGAAATGTTTTTCAATCCTTTTTTTTAAGAAGTTATGCAGGCAAAAGCAAGAAAAGCGAAACTTTAGCTAAGTAGATACTGAAATCTAATGAAAAAATGTAACATTCTGCAAATATTGAAAAGTTTTTGAGAAACGAAGTGTTGAAAATGGGTGGTTTTTCAATGTGTTTGAGGCCATAACTTTTGAGGAGTGCCAAAATTGGAGCTCCTACGCCGTGTCTAACTTAACCAAAAGACATTTTAAAAGAAAATGTGAAAAAGAGGTCGTCTCACATTGAAGCCAGTAGTGGGCGTGGCCCTTGACGGATGAAGCCAATTTTTTCATATTGAAGAACCAAGCCGTATACCAAGTTTCAGCTGTCTAGCTTGATTTGCTTAATTTTGAAGACATAAAACCTTCAAGGACGGACGGACGGTCGTGGCTTAATCGATTCACCTGTCGGTCTCGATCATATCTCTAAACGGTCTTAAGGGTCTACGATAATTATTTTACTGTGTTACAAACTATGAATTAAAATTAATATACTTTCGGTCGAGTATAAAAAGTCTAATGGGAACTGAAAAAAATTCAAAATAGTTGTTTTATGGATTTGGAGTTTTAAAAATTATAAAAACGGTCAAAAGAAGGTATGTCTCCCCCTCTAGCTCCTAAACGGTATAAAATATAACTTTGAAATAAATAACGACCATAGCCTATCTTCTGAGGAAGTTTGACGTCGGCCGACTAAAATTGCAAGATCTTTCTCCAATCGAGTCTCTCAAAACCTTCTACGAAGTCCTATGCAGATAGCATCAAGTATTGATAGCTAGTGGCAACATTGCCAAAATGCCATCAGAGACGCCGCCTCTGAAGTGCTGGGTCTCACACGGCCACCACAACGAAACCCCTGGTTTGACGATGAATGCCGGCAAGCACATGCAGCTAAACATTAAGCATGCAAAGCGGCTCTGCACAGAAGGACTAGAGCTGCTCCTGAGCTCTACGAACAGAGGAGGAGAGAGGAACACCCCGGCTTCTCCGAAGAAAAAAGAGAGAGCATGAGAAGCGCGCGGTTGAAGAGATAGAGACATGCCACAACAGGAATGAGGTTAGAAAGATTTACCAAAGGATCAAAAGGTCCTGCCAAGGGTATAAACTTCGAACTGAAGCCTGTAAGGACCATCAAGGGCACATCGTTGTAGAATCGCAGTCGGTGCTGAGGATTTGGAAAGACCACTTCTGTAGACTGTATAACGGCGAGGAGGAACCAAATACCGCTGTCAGGCAGAACGAACCATTCAACCCGGACGAAGACGCTACTGACGCAGCATACGAACGGTACCGCCCACCCGACCTGGAGGAGGTGAAAGTAGCTGTGTCTAAGCTTAAGTGCAACAAGGCAGCCATAGCAGACGGCCTAGCTGCCGAACTTTTTAAATCCGCTGGCGATGAGCTGGTTAGGAGCATGCACCAGCTCATCTGCAAGATATGGTCGGAAGAAAGCATGCCCGACGAATGGAACCTCAGCATTGTTTGCCCGATCCTGAAGAAAGGGGACCCTCTGAGTTGGGCCAACTACAGAGGCATCAGTCTTCTTAACAACGCATACAAGATCTTTTCTGCTGTACTGTGTGAATGCCTGAAGCCGTTTGTCAACAATCTGATAGGCACATATCAGTGTGGCTTTAGGCCAGGAAAGTCCACCATCGATCAAATATTTAAACGTCGGCAGATCTTGGAGAAAACCCAGTAATTCCAAGTCGATACACACCACCTTTTCATCGATTTCAAGGCCGCGTATGACGGCATCTATAAAGACGAGCTATATAGCGCAATGTCAATTTTTGGCATTCCTACCAAACTCGTCAGTCTGTGCAGGATGACGATGGAAAATTAAAGCTGTTCCGTCAAGGTTCGCAAAGGCCTCACCGACCCCCTTGATGTATTTAGACAAGGCGACGAGTTGTCATGCGACTTCTTTAACATCATACTTGAGACAGTTGTGCAGAACTCTCGCGCAAACACCAGAGGTACAATCTTTCAAAAGTCCGTTTAACTACTCGCATACGCAGACGACATCGACATAATCCGTAGAACAATGCGTGATGTCAGTGGTCGTGAGTATTGGGACGGAAGCGGAGACTATGGGCTTAGCAATCAACGAGAGCAAAACCAAGTTTATGCTGTCATCAAGAAAAGACACCCAACACCGATATTTTGGCAATGTTGTCACCGAGTATTAACACTTGTTGCTGGCTGCATAGGGCTTCGTAGAAGGTTTTGAGAGACTTGGTTTCTGAACAATGACACCATTGTTGATTTAAAACGAAGGACAACTCTTGCAAATCGCTGTTTCTTTGCCCTATTTCGTGCAATTAAAGTGTCCATTTATAAGGTCTCTTCAGGCCAGTCCTGCTTTAGGGTATTTTCTACAGACGATTTATGGTCCCGTCTGCATAGACGGAGAGTGGAGGAGGAAACATAGTACAGCAAAACCGACGTTGCCAGAAGAGATGGCTGGGTCATCTAGAGCGGATTTAAACCAACGCCCCGGCCCAGAAAATCTTCGAATCCGCACCGCTGGGACGGCGTGGTAGAGGAGCACCGAGGCTCAGGTGGCGCACGCAAGTGAAAGGGGGCCTCAGCCAACTTCGCGTGCGAAACTGGAGACGGCTGGCTAGAGACAGAGCTGGCTGGCGAAGCTTGTTGGCTGAGGCCCAGGTCCATCCTTGACTGTAGTAACTCAACCTTAAGTAAGGAAGTAAGCCTATCTTCTGGGATTTTATGTAAAGCTCGAGCAAACTTCGAAGATTTGACTCAAAAACGTAAAAAAAAATTCAAAAACGATTTTTTAAAGGTTGATAGTCCGTTAACCGTAATGACGATCTTGTTTAAATTTGGCTGATGTATGAAGCGTTTACAACGCAAGTTTACTGCATTTGAAAAGTTTCAGTATTGCTGTTTCCAAACCTTAATTTTTAAAACCTCGTTTTTTTTTAGAAATCCATGTCCGCAGAATTTAAGAAAAGGGCCAATGGAACGCAGTTGTTTGTTTAATTGAAAAAAAACCTAACGGTAATTGAAAAAAAAAACAATCTAATTTGCTGTTTTATGGATTATAGATTTTAAAAATGGCAAAAAAGCCAAGAAAATATAATACCCTTACCTATATTTTCGAAACGGTAAGAGGCAATAATTTGAAATAAAAAACGATACGATCGTTCATCTTTTGAAATAAAAAAAAAAAACTGAAGCAGTTTTGAAATAGTTAATTATTCCTTATAAGTTTTTGTTTACTTTGGTTTTAAAAGAGGTGCGGCATGTCCATCTCTTTTAACCGAAAATCAATATTAACATAAAAATATCCAAGTTCGCAGCTTAAAAGTATGCAAAACTGTAATTTTTTGGTTCAAATTCAATAATTTTATGAATGTATGAATGAAATCTAAAATAGCGTCCGTTGTATTTTATGCGCTAAATTTTATTTCTTATTCTATCCTTAGTAAAGTCTCTTATTCTATCCTTAGTTTTTCTAGGAATTTATAGGTTTTTATAGAATTCTGCTGCCAAATGTGGGCGTGTCCCAAAACTTAGTATTAACCAAATCTAGAACCAAGTATTTTTTACATAATATATTAAGTAAAAATTTTCCGCTTTGGGACTAAAATATTGAATAAATTGCATTTATTTTTACTCTTATATTTAAATCGATGCCACGCCGACTAGGGTCGGTCTGGCGATTTCGTCTTTACTTTTTATACCCCATCCCATAGGATAGGAGGTATATTAAGTTTGATTCATAGTTTTTAACATAGAGAAATAATCAACGTAGACCCCCAAGACCTTAAGGGCATATGATCGAGACCAAATTGTAAGTCGAATGAGCCATGTCCGTCCATCCGTCCGACTGTCGGTAGTTTTTAGGCCTTAAATTTTGAGCTAAATAAAAACCAGCTTAAACCAGCTAAATAAAAAATGGTTTTTATTTAAATGGTTTTTATTTAAATTCAAAAAACTTGCACTATAAAATGTTAAGATATGTGCGTAAGCTATCAACTCAAGTGAATAAATATTCGTCACGCCCACTTTTGGGGGCGTTTTTAAGTATAAACAAAATATTTAATATGAAAATGCAATCAACACGTGTATACCACTTCTGAAAAGATTCTAAACTGAGAAATTCTAAATACAATTGAAGTTAAATGAAACTGAAATTTGAAAACCAAGATCTATGACACAATTCGGAGCTTGACAGTGGTCAATTGGGATGGGGTATCCAACGATTCGCCTAAGCGGATTGTAACCCTCCCACTAGTTTTTCATTAGGAGATGCTAAACGTTTTATTTCAGCTTTTCACAACGTCTTACAGTTTTGAAAGCACTGGAGGTAGTTGCACATTTAGGCCGATTGTGGGCGTGTCTGTGGGCGGATTCAAAAATGTTTAACACTTGCATTGCTTCGGATGACAGAAGGCCTACGTATAAAGTTTCAGCTTTCTAGCTCAAAATTAAAGGCCTGAAAATTGTTCACATACGGACGGATGGACATGGCTTATTCAACTCAGACTTCGGTCTCGATCATATGCCCTTAAGATCTTGGGGGTCTATCGTTATTATTTCTCTATGTTACATTTTGGCCTGTATCAAACTTAATATACTCCATTCCTGTGGAATATCAATATATCTTATAAATTCAAAACATCCTTTTTCCAGTTTTAGGTGGACCGCTTGAAACTTTCCGAGATTAAAAATTTCACAAAATTTTATTATGATTTGGTAAAAATTTAAGGTACCAATGCTTATGACAAAAACAATGCACAGGATACCTGGGTCTGTAGCATTAGAGGTTAGATCTGGCTTACATCGAGGTGTTGTACCTTTGATCTATTATATCCCTATAACTCTTGAACTGGGCTATTCCTGAAGTGTCTAGGGCAGAACTCCGAGCACAGCTTTTGGCAGCGGAATTTTTTTCACAATCTTAAAGTCTTGCCAGAATCGAGCCAGTAAAGCTTGGGACCCCTTAAATGACATCACAAATCTTAATTTCCAAATCTTTAAAGAAGAAGTTTGCGCGAGCAGTTGTTAAAGATGTTCTTAATGTTTGTATTGCTGGCGAATCATCAGGAGAAATACAGTTAAAAGCGCCAAGAATTTCACTAAGCATCCGTCCTATTTTTTGTTTTTTTGTTTTTATAATACTTTTCTGAAGGTAGACAAACTTTTGCTGCCACTGTCCTAATCTGGCACAATTCTTAAATCATTTCTTCTTGCCATACTTACGTTGTAACTCTTAATCTATGTCATTGGTTTATAAGGTTTTTATTACCTCAAATCGCTTTTATCGCTTATCAATCAGACATACTCCAAAGCTACGATTTATCACCAAGGAGGGTTTTGATTCTACGCACGAACATATGCAACGTACCTGGGACTTGCTTTTAATTTAGATTAAAGTCAAGTATCCGTCCACTATTTCTCCGTACAAGTGTGTCAGTTAGTTTATTGCTCGCAATTTATTCTTTGCTCTTGCACCTCTTCGCAATTTCTTCAAAGTGTGCAGACAAACAACAATTCGTTCGCTAAGCTGTTCAATGCTTAAGAGTACTTTGGCTTAATCGGGTTTTTTGTTACACACACACACCATAAATTTGAAATATAAACTCCATTGTTCAATGATTATCTGACTGCTAACAATAAGTCACTCTCAGAAGTCTCACATGAAAATCAATCCAGGCCAATAAATCCTTCTGCTAGGTTATTGATGATAAGTTTCGTGATTTAAAAGCAAATTCTCAACACGCTACCAACTTACTTCTAAAACCTCATAAGTCCATAACCTTCATTTTAATCTCTCAAAAGCCCCATAAACTGGTCGTTAAACTTTGATCTTGTTAAAAGATTTCCAGTAAAGGACGCGGTAAAGACCCAGAAAACTGTCGAATTTTCACCCCCCTACTGTAGTCCTAAAACACTTTGAGACGTTTTTAAGACCACTTCAGCGACCCTTATCATGTCTGCACACAACCCGCTGCGCCTTATCGAACCAAGTACTTGCTGCATAATACCTCGGTTGGGCAGGTATAAAATTATGGCACCCTGCCATACAAACCTCAATAGGCGAATTGACAATGTCGCGAACACTTTGGGTTTTTCTGGGCCTCTGCCTGGCATTGGCAGCGGGTGAACGCGCACGTTACGACAACTATCGGGTGTATAAGGTGGCCGCATCCGACAGCAAGCAATTGGCAGTTCTTAAGGAATTGGACGGTGCCAGCGATAGTGTGTTGTTCTTAGATGGAGTGTATGTCTTGTCGAAGGGAATCAATGTGATTGTCGCTCCTCATAAAGGGCCCGATTTCGTCAACATCTTGGCAAGGAATGGAATCACGTATGAGCTCATCGAAGAAAACGCCCAAAAACGTCTGGACGAGATCGATGTTGGCATCTCACCGCGCTCTGGATACGACTGGAGTGCCTACCATACCCTCGATGAAACCTACAGCTGGCTGAAGTCGTTGGCAGAGTCATACCCCAACGTGGTTAGTGTGATTGTTGGTGGCAGGTCATACGAAGGACGACAAATTTTGGGAGTCAAAATCTCATACAAAAGCGGAAATAAGGGTATTTTCATCGAATCCGGAATACATGCACGCGAATGGATTGCTCCAGCTACTGTCACGTATCTAATCAACGAGCTCCTTACCAGCAGCTCTTCTTCAATCAGGGATATTGCAGAGAACAACGATTGGTATATCTTCCCACACACTAATCCAGACGGCTATGTGTATACTTGGACTCAGGACCGAATGTGGAGAAAGACTCGCGCACCCTACGGCAGTTGCTATGGTGCCGATCCAAACAGGAACTGGGCGTTCCATTGGAACGAGGTTGGCTCGAGCAACAACGCTTGCTCCGATACTTATGCCGGACCAGCATCTGCCTCAGAGATCGAGATCCAGACACTGCAGACCTACTTGTCTTCGTTGAAGGGCAAGATTCAATTGTACGTTTCATTCCACGCGTATTCACAGTATTTGTTGTACCCTTATGGATACACTGGCAATCTGCCACCAAACGTAAACGACTTGAAGGCAGTCTACGACGACGCTGTTGCCGCTGTTAATAAGAGGTACGGAACAAAGTACACCGGAGGAAATATCTACGATGCAATCTACCCAGCTTCGGGTTCGAGTATCGACTGGGCTTACGCCAACATTGACACCAAGTTGGCTTTCTGCTATGAGCTGAGACCATCCAGCAGCAGTATTTGGTATGGATTCCAGTTGCCAGCTGCCCAAATTATTCCAACCGGAGACGAAACAATTGATTCGCTTATAGCCATGGTTGGCAAAGCCAAGCAGCTCAACTATTTGTAATTTGAGTTTTGTTAAAAGGAAATAATAAAAATTGCAACCTTATTCACCGAGTTTCATATTTTTCAGGTTAAAAGCTGCTATTTTGGTTACGGCTAATATAAAATTTTATTAACGTTTTGAAGAGTGGAATTTTCTATTCACTTACAGTTCTTCGGAATATTTGTTCAAAGCCTTCCTGCTGATTTGGTTGTTGTTGCAAATTGCAATAGCTGGAAATAGGATATTCTTCACGTGAACCACTTTTGGTGAGAGTCTAATTTCAGTTGGTGATTCTATGAATTCAATTGCAAGATTGTAGACATCCAAATGAGTCAAGACCAAAATGAAGGCCATAAATCCCAGCCAAATGTACCTGAAATGGTAAAAAATCGTTTTAATGTTTTTAACTTTTAAGGCTTTTGCGGTTACTTGATAACATTTTAGTTATTTTCGGATAAGCTGCGTTTATAAATTGTAAATGATGAAAATTCTGGACTCACCCCGTATATTTCGCTTTAAATTATATTGAGCGTGGCTTCCCGGTGACGATTTAAAATTTATAAACGCGGCTTATCCGAAAACTATTAAAACGTTTTAGTGTTTGTTTTTTGTAGATTTAACGTAATGTTAAGTAAGGCTTTATAATTCTTTAATATGTATACCCTATACTTGGTTTTAAGCCGACTACTTTGCTATGCTACTGTCCGATGGAGCACCAGGAACACCAGATTTAATTGTTTTTAATGACTTTTAAGCTCCAGGAAGTTTAAACCACGCAGCTCTTTTCTCTTCAGACCTTTTTGTCATACCGAAAAAAATTCTTTGAAAGCGACTAAAAACAAACCAAGGATATAACACCCAAGAAAACAGTTTGACAGCTTGAGAAACCAAATTGGGATGGCCTTAAAACTTTTTCGAGAGTCTTAACTGGTCCCTCTGCTTTGTCGAGTAATAATTAATATATTTCTCCTAGAAGTGAGATCTTTTATCCGTAACAGAGTTCAGAGTATCAATCCGTTTCTTGGTTTGGAGCTGTTACTGAAGGCGTTAAAGGAGTCATACTTTTGGTCTTACAAGACCAACCACTCTGCGGCCCGAGTAAGTTAAAGCACGCCAGAAATGATTACTGAGCATTGTATCCATACCGTTCAAGATTTATTTGCGACCACAAGTTGATTCAGAAAATTCTACATTATCCGGAAGGTAGTAAAAAGTTTTGGTCACTCGTTAAAATGCTGAAACATTGTACAATAGCATTCCAGCTATCAGTTTCCTTGACAGAGCCAATCTCCTCGCAGCTGATTTTGTTGCCAGATCCACGCTTTGCTTCCAGATTTTACGATGTCCTTGAGCGCGTTGAATGCACTATGGGACAAATTCATTTTCGCACTCGCACAACAGTTAAAAAAGTACTTAAGGGTCTCAGCATTGACGATTCGGCGTGTCCAGATGGAATATCCTCCAAGGTTTTGAAGCGGTGTTCCTCCGTGATGGCAAACCATTGTTTGAGCTTTTTCATCGATCCTGCTCCTCAGGTCTCTTTAAATGGAGAGCAGCATTTGTCCAGCCTCTCTAAAAAATGCGATTCTTTTTCCTTCCTCTAGCTATCGTCCAATCGCAGTAACTTCCCTTCTTTGTAAGGTCATGAAACTTGTAGAAACTTGAGTGTAAGAAAATTATACTTTCGATTATGACAATGAAAACTTCTAATGTGTAAAGAAAAATTGACAAATGACATTTCCTGTGCGTATGCACAAAAACAGATGGGCACATATGAAGTATGAGCATTGATCAAAAGCTGTCATCACATAAGTCCATCCAGGCACCATGTTCACGCTAGTTAGTTTCTTTGTTAGGACATTTGCAGTCATATGCTCGGTTGGAACATGCTTCAAAATAAAACTGCCAGCACCTACTGACCTGCGACGAAATGATACCTAATATCAATATGCTTTGTCCGAGCATGAAAAACAGGATAATTTGCCGGAAATCTCCACAAGGATTGTTATATTGGCCGAATCAGTTTGTCCAAGTTTATTTAACAAACTACGCAAGTACAGAGCCTTTTTCGCTCCCTCCGTCAGGCTTACATGCTCGGCCTCCGTTGATGACAATGCCACAGTTTTTTGTTTCTGTGATTTCCAAGTTAGTGCTGCTCCACTCAGTAAAAATACAAAGTATGTATATGAGCGCCGATCCACAGCACAACCACCACTGCCGGCGTCCGTATAACCAACCATTGGCGCACCAGTCCTCGTATACGTGAGTCCAATCTCTGGCAGTCCCGGGAAGACTCTTTTGGCAGCAGTAGCACTGATGAGGTTTAATCGTAATATGTGTAAGCCTCGAGAAGGTATTTGCGATGTCTGGTCGTGTTGCCACTGATAGGTACATAAATGCTCCGACCAACTCACGAAACGGAAAGTATGCTAGCAGAACATACATCGTCGCAACATATCTTTACTTCCGATGGGGCTTTCACCGGATTGCCCCTGTCCATTCTGTATTGTTTAAGAAGCCCCTGAATTATTCCGTCTGGAACAAACTCACTCAGACTCTCAGACTGAATTGCCCTGGTGTTGTATAATCTCTAACCCGAGGCAGTATTTTGTCAGTCCCAAGTCCATGCGGGCCATCAGGGCCATGCGTGTTTAAAAGAACTCAACAACATCCAACAACAGCTGAACAATTTTTTCTTCGTACAATCTGCCAAGTATCGTTCTTCATCAGACTTATCAGCTCTGACTCCATTGCATCTTTCCACTCTTCACAAGTTTCAGTGTTCAAAGCATTCCTAAGTACAACTTCAGCTATGCCAGAAAACACACTCATCCTCAAGGGTCAGGCTTCAGCACGAGCCCCATCCTTTCTAAGCTGTATTGACGACGGTCTTTTCAAACGAAATAGTTTTCTCGGCCGCCCTCTGCTTCCAGTGAACTGCAATCGAGGTCTTAGTAGATCTAGAAGGTATACGTAGATCTTCCTCAGGTTTCCTTATTACAGCAACTTCCTGTTTGCCGTCAGGACAATATAATCAACCGATTTGAGTTCCGATGTTTTATCGTAAATCATCTTCTTTTCGTTCATCTTTATCTACACATGCCTGGAGACTTTCAGTTTCCGAACTACTTGTTGGTGAGAATTTAACGATTTTACTCCTTTTCTCAACACTCTGCGCACTTGCCACTGGGGCCCAACAAATTATTCACCACTAGCAAATCATACAAAACGTATTCATTTTCTTCGCAGAACTTCACATTCCGAGCATATATTACCTGACGGTTTGTGCTTTAACCAAATCCGATAACCTTTTCTGTCTCGCGGATATCACACGAAAACACCCTCCACATATCTCTGGTCCAACTAGTCCTTGTTGGGATCCTTGTTTAGACAAACACCTTTGAAGCAAACGATTTTTTATAACTCAAGCTCCAACCTTTCTCTTTATCCAATTTACAATCTACCCAGGCTAATTGTTGGACACCGGTTTCAAATGTGTCAGCTTCAGCCGATAATGATGCACTTAAGCCGGACTGTAATAATAAACACCTAGCCATATCCAGTAGAGCTCTGTTCTTTGTTTCAGCTACTACTTTTTGCTTTGCTGTACGAGATCAAGTACCTATCTAATTCCGTGCTGCAATATTCGCCACCATTGTCATGTAAGACTGCAAACACTTCACTTTCTTGCCTGTCCACCTCTCCGTCATATGCTGTTTCTGTTTAACCGCGTCGGATACACTCTTTTGATTCAATTGCACATCTAAAATTCTCAAAAGAGGCAGGGAGACTATAGGGCAACATGATTGTAATTCATGCTCTGTAGCTTATGCACCGCGTGAAAGAATCTTATACCATATGCTCCTAAACGTTACAGCCGTAATCGAGTTTTTGTAGCATCGGCTGCTTCAAGCGTGTCGCCTTTCTTGCTGGACCTTTTAAAGCATATCTACATAAATTGACTTTAGATTGAGCCATACTAAGCGCGATCGTACCAATATTCGCAGCCGCAATCGTGTGTTGTCTCTTATTTAACCCCCCCCCCCTAACTTTTAAAAACTGATTGAATTCTCCTGTTAACTCTTTTCTACGAACAAAAAATGCTGTTTATTAGATGAAACTTTCATTGAATTATGTTAGACAAATGCCATAATACTGGCGAAAACATCCCGAAAAAAATTATGAAAATTGTAATTAAGAAACAACTTACAAAGATTTTGAACAAGAGTAAAAAATTAACAATATTTTTGTTTTCTTTTCAGATATACCTACATTCATTGTATTCACCTCAGTTTTTGATGCAAGTCTGCACAGAAACCGCTTACGATGCGCACGGCCCTTCAGTGAGTACCTTAAAGCTTATTTATTATGCTGTCGATTTTGTGTTCTTAAATTTTCTTTAAATGATGTTCCTTTAGTTTCGCCGCTACTGTAAGTGAAGCAATGTTGTAGGGATATTTTTATAAAATGCTCCATGAAAGTAAATTTAGCTTGAAAAAAATTACCCCAGATCTTTAGGCAATACGATCATTTTCACTGGCCTGACAGTTCCATTTTTGAGGACCTTAGTTTTGAGCTAAGACAAAAGACACTCACGCTAGGGGAATTTTGAAATAATTCAATTGCGGCTGAGATCCGGTTTAAAGTTCTTTCACGTCCACTAAAAGTGCCCCTCAAAACTTGTTCAATTGCTGAGAGCATTTATTGCTCATTGAAATTTGTAAATGTTATTGAAACGGGGCAGTAAACGAAAAGGCCTTTTATTTTTTTCAGCTAAGGTATCGTTTCGGATTATATAGGAAAGTGCGTGTGTGATCTTATCGTCATAATGTTATCCCCATTTTTTAGTCAAAAGCAGGGATCAAAAGCACTTTCCTTCAAGAAAGCAAAATTAAAACTAAAATATTTATCCTTGGGTTATAATAGCATAGTGATACTTACAAAGAACTCATCAATTGAAAGCAAAAAAGTTTAGCCTCTGGCGGGATTTGAACTCTAGACAACGACGTGTGTCGAGGCCAACGACGTGAGGCACTAGTTATATTATTTGATCTTCATTTTGTAATTAGGTGTGACATACCTTCCCACAAGGCGCTTTATTATTAAGGTAGTGGGAAGCTGACTTATTTGGAGGATAATTTGTTTCACTAGGTACCATAACCGTGCGTTTAAACTTTTAATCTTAGCTTATCAGTTGTGCCACAGTAAAATAATACACGTACGTAAGTGACACCATAAATTTGCACTCAATCTGATTATATAAATCTTAATAATAATAAGATATGTAGAAAAGCTACCAGACTGCATTTTTATTTGCAGTAATAAAATAGCCTCTAAATTATGAATTCGATTTCAAACAAAGCAGAGATAAGTTTATCAGACCGATATGACGTCTTCCAAGTCGCACGACAATATTGAACTACTGGAACAAGGCGAACTAAAACAATACTAAATCCCTTGTAACTTATGTATATATCAGTAGCATATCATTTCTCATATATAGTATATTTTCTCACAATAAGAAAAAAGTGATTTTGAGATAGATAAATCCTAAAAACTTAATAGTACTTCGAGTTCTACTTGTCATATTTTTCGTTAAAGAACATTTGTTGGATTTTGTTTTCATTAGATTTTGAAAATGCAGAAAAAAATAGAAGCTAGACAAATCCGGCAAGATTTACAAAGAATTTGTAGTCTTTGTAACCTTAACAAAACGGAAGACGTATTCCATTTTGTGGCTTAATGTCCCATACTACGCGAATTACGTGTTTACTTTGCTAAGAGTACTCTTACATTCGATGAAGCTAAACTTAAACTGAATAGTGATTTAAGTTGGAGCCGATTTTTTAAATATTGTAATCACGCCTTTAGTTACCGCAATAGTTTTCCGGACTAGCTTGAATGCAATCATTATTGTCAGCTAACTTTAAATTTTGTAGATTCTGCTACTTAGTGTTTTACGTTTTTTGAGAACTTGCCCTTTTACCAATTAGCTCTTTCTAGTTTTGTACTCTCTTGTCAAGAATTAATTATATTATATATATGGTAATTTTTATTTCTTTTCAATTGTTAATCTTTATCAAATTTATTAACAGTAGTTTATATTTTTCTTTTCTTAAGCAAATTTTTTTAATTGCAAACTGTAGTCAATTCAAGGCAGATGGCTTTTTAGCCAGCGCTTTTTTTTAAATAGGTTTATAATTATTATTTATTCATTAGTTTCTTAATAAAGAATGGATCTATCTAGACAAACAGTTGAAACAGACTTAGTTGTCCTTCCATGCAGCACTTTACAAAAGAATTATTTTACCACCAACCTTCCATATGAATCCTGCTGAGTTCTTCTTATCATCCTCAAACCATGGGTCATACTTCTTTCGAGGTATTCTACCAGAAGTTGGTGCGCTATTTTTCTAAAACCTCTTGGATTTTGCAAATTTGAGTCGCTATTTGCCATTTTATCTACTTGAAGGAAGAATTAATTTTATTTTAGTTGTTGTCACTTGTAAAAGCAGATAAACACTGAAATTCAAATGCTTCCAAGGAAGAACGTGAACAAATCATCATTAATCAAGGGGCCGGCGCGTCGCTAAGGCTGTGATTAGTTTGTCAAATGGTTAATAGATATCAAAGAGGGAAAATTGGTGCAGGTTTTTGATTGACAGCATGCAAAAAGGTGTTTTCCTGGAACGAATAAGTGACTTTTTGACATATCTTAGGTTGTCAATTACTAATCATATGGTTTATTTGACAGAGTCCGTTAATATTTAATATTTTAATAATTAAAATATAAGACAAATAAGGATTTAAGAAAGTGCAGAAAAGGGATGGTTTGGTAGTGTTTTTTGTCCTTTTTCAAAAGGATAATGGGAAAAAGTGGGCCAAAGGGCTTTGCCGGAAATGTATAGGCAACTGGTGCCTTTTTTGCTTTTTTGATGGCACACTAACGCGACGGATGTACTTTAGAGCTGAGCTGTCATAGTAATTATTGTTTGTATAGAAGTGTATAAAAGGTCGCGTTAGTCTTCCATCAAAAAAGCAAAAGGCACCATTTTTGGGCATGGCCATTTCCTCCACGAATGAAACCTGCATAAGTGGGTGAACGAGTTAACAAATATGGAACAATTTTTTACTATTACAGCAAAGAAGAAAACAAAGACAGCAAAAAGTTACGGCTATTCCTAGGATTTTACAAGATGCTTCTCTTATAATAATATGCTTTTCTTATAATTGTCTCTATATAAGATGAATTGAATCTCAGTAACGTCGTGTGCCCGATAAGCGCCAAAGCAGATTTTGATTTCGCATAGCGTTAGCAGCCAATTATAGGGAAGTCAAATTTCTGCTGATCTTGGAAAACCCTTAATAAATGGAAACCTGGAGTTTTTCGTCAACTTAACTAGGTTCGCTACCTGAACGCTTGCCGGAACTCCTTCAACACCTAATTGAAACCGTTGCCGTTGAAACTGCTGCCACCCAAACACTGAAAGAGAAGGTATCTTACATCTTCTTACGCTTCAGGGACATGGTAGCCTCTGTATTTATAGTTGGTGTTAATGAATTCTTAAATCGCTAAGAATTTTTTCAACAGCTTGAGGCCTGTTCGCTTTCTCGAAGCTAGGGCCATTGAGGGTTTTTTTTTGCTATATATGCTTTTTGCCTTGTTGCTGTCTCTGAAATTCCAAAAAGCCTTTGTGCATTATGTCTACTTGGCTAGATCCTTAAACTCTGCATCTCTGATTTGGCAGCAGAGCTAATATATGTGCCATGCAGCTATCAAAGCATGGCACATATATTAGCCTAATGGCTATGTTGAGTTTACTGTTGGGGACTATACCTAGATATTTTTGGATAGTTGACGAGCTATGCCTATAGGGAGCATGACGAGAGCGGCAAAGCAATTGTAGAAGTAGATGCCATTGTCTTTAGCCAACACGAAGGCTGCCTGGTTCATCACCATATTTTCTTCGAAGACTCGTTGCCCGCATGTCTATAATGCGGCTTTGCGTATAGTTCTATATTCTCAGCTTCAACTGCTTGTAGAGCTATCGCTGAGTATAGCGATATCCCCATCGTGTTCTCGGACCACCTGAGTGAGTAGATCCTGAGATGCCTCGCAATAATTAAAGTTTAGTTGGATAACCTTCTAGGAAACGTTCGGTACGCACTGGAATGCTGCTTCTTATATGCTACCAGTACTTAGCTTGGCATT
Source organism: Neoascia interrupta (assembly GCA_947623515.1). Lineage (NCBI taxonomy): Eukaryota > Metazoa > Arthropoda > Insecta > Diptera > Syrphidae > Neoascia > Neoascia interrupta. Next base: position 62,465,141 of record OX392462.1, on the reverse strand, counting down.
GTGCCCACTTCTTTTCCATCAGAGCATGCATTCCGGGTCCGAAGAACAATCCTTTGCTTTGGATCCTTATTACCACATCAATAGTAATGTTCAGAGCGAACTTCGCTCTTGCAGTCCTACGCGAGGTGGCCAAAGCCTAGGCAGCGGCAAAATCTCTTTAGCTCTGGTTTTCTTTTTAATCGTCAAAACCCATCCGACTCTAGTTTTCCCAATCGGTAGCGCTTAGTTGGCGATGTCGGTTGGCTGCTGCCTGTGTCCCTGCATAGGGTTTCTTTATAGACTTTATTGCAGTTTCCAGATTTCGTAGCTCGTGCTGGTCTGTGAGGGTAAGGGCGACTTCTTCCTTTGTCGTGATTTCGTCCATGTTATTCACCTCTATTGTAATCTCATGCGTCAGAGTTCTGACTTCGACTTTTTCCAGTGTCTTTTCTACTTTCTACTTGTCCAAAATTCCGGAATTTGCTGCTTTCTCATAGGTAACCTTTATTGTTGTAGCAATAGGTAACCTTTAGTACGAGAGATCAGTTTTAACCTTTCTCAACATATCTTGCATAAGAGGGCAATCTGCCCGTGGCCTTCATTACAAACGCATCCGGGACGCGTTGGTTTTCATCTTTGCTTTCTACGAGCTTTAGCCTGGGTACATTCCTGTCCTTAGCTGTCTCCGGTTTCATTGTAATCGCATGCCTTTGCCTTTGTTCTCTTTATTTCAATTGAGCTGTGTTCACGTACCTGTGCGTGAGTTAAGAAGCCTCTTGAGTTTTTCCATCAGAAAAGATGAAAGTCTTTTAGCCTTTGCCTGGTGGTGGCTTCAGTGCATGAAAACTCCGGTGAGGATTTTTAAATAGCGCTGCACAGATTGGGCCAGGCTCACGGTACTAGATCTCCTGGGGAAAATCTGGAAAAGATTTTTTCGGAACAATACTGTCAAAGTGTCTTAAGACAGACTTCGTTGGATTCGGTTCCAGCTAGGTTTTTTTTTTGAAAGCTCTTGAAGTGACGGTTACTGATTCCACAGATTATTTAAGGCCCTATGAGGGATGTAGTTGCCACAATTTTAGCTAGCGAGTCAGCTTATTCGTTGCCCTTAAAGCCACTGTGGGCTGAAATCCAGTGAAGGATGACTAAGTTGTTTTAGGCTAGTTCTTGGATGGCCATGATTGTTTCTTAAACAAGATTTAATTTGAAGACGTGCGAGTCAAGTGCTTTGAGAGCTGATTGGCTTTGTTGTTGTTGTTCTTCCCCTTTTGTAAGAACTTAGTTTTATTATAAGATTGTTGTTGATAGCAAGGACTTTCGCCTGAAAAATGGATAAGCTTTTGCCAAGGCTAACTGAAAAGTCCGCCTGGGGCAGTTCTCCATGAATGCTAGCCCCGGTCGGTGCCTGCCTCCATTTTGGAACCGTCTACCAGACAAAGTTAAACCGGGAAGGAGTTGGTTTGACTTTTTCCCATTCATCCCTTGGAGGAATTACTACGAAGAGTCTAGTCTGGAAGTTACACTCTGCAAGCATGTAGGTTACAGACAAAATTCTGTAATTTTTTGCAAAATTCTGTAGTTTTGAAAATAAATCTTTTAAATATTTTTGAATGCATTATTATTTAAAGAAGTTAAAAATTGGTCTAAAAGTAAGATAATAAATAAATTCAAAAGCTGTGACGATGCTGAAACCCATTATGAGACCTAAAAGTCCTCCAAATGAAGCTGAAATATGTAGAAAAGTGAATAAATGATTCTCAGGGATGAACTAACTATACTCACCCAACATTGACAGCCAATTCTGATAAATGTCCGTTCGGTACCTAGTTGACATCAGATCTCTGAAGAAAACATGAACAAGTATGCTCTGTTTAGGGTCCATATTTACTCTGTAAAAAATTTATATTTTAATAACATTTTATAAAAACTTCGTTAGACAATATTACACTCCAGCAATATTATTGGCTGTAAACTTAGTATTTAACTTTCCCATTGTGATTTCCGAAGGATATTGGTTCAGTTCACAATCTGGCAAGCAGTTGCATATGCTCGCAGCATTATTTGTTCCCCTTATAATCGTGTTCTCAATACTAGGAAGAGCCTTAATGAGAATGTCTTGAAAAAAGAAATAAGTTTATTATTGAAAAGTGAAAAATTATACAACAATTTACAATCCTACAAACATAATTATAATGGGTTGTTCCCCAATATAAGCAACGATACGTTCGGTTAGCTTTTTAGTTAAGAAATAAGTTAAATTTTCAAGAAACCAAATGAAGGTATCGTGAAAAACTGACAAAGAAAATCAACAGATTTTCTAAAAATCCGTCTATTATACGTTCAGAGAAAATCAAGTCGTTTTATTTTTCATAAAAGTTAATTTTGGTTCCTTACCTCGATTATTTACAATGCAATGCATTTGACCATAACTGCAAACCGGAAAGCTCCCATTGTTCGGCAGGTTAATAGGAATGCATCCACATCTTTTGTATATCATGGCAACTCTGCATTCCATCAAACAATTAATATACGAATACCTTTGCATCACTTGCAACTTTTTCTCATTGGAAAACAGGCAACTCCTAAGATTGACAGGCATCGCCTGAACATGTGGCGTGGAATAAGTCGACTCAGGAGCGATACGAACAAAAATCTCACGGGATGATGTCAAAACGCTCATTTCGGCATTTTCATCGGGAAAGTCATAGGCGTCATGGATCATTAGTTTGAAGCCATAGCTGCTCACATAAGTGCCAAAATAGTCCTCGATTTCCGGGTTAAGAAGTATTGTGAGGCCAGTAGGATACCCACAGCCAGTCACGCGGAAAGGTATTTTTGGTATCTGGTAGGCCAGTTTCCTAAAAGTTCAAACAAAAATTTACTTTCGTATACAATTTTAGAAATTTTTCTTACACAGGAAAATTATTGGTTGATAATCCAAAATAATTAAAGGAACAGCAAATGCCTTCAGTGGTGTTGATTCTCTGAAACAAACTGTCACATCTGGAGTTTGTTCCCTTCCAAATGCATCGTGCGATCATGTCAATGCAATTAGGGGTCAATTCGTCTAAAAGTCGGTTGCCAGTATAGTTGTTCAATTTGAGGATCTCCTCCAGACGTCGAAAGTCAGTTTCGGTGTAGTTTAAGGCAAAACTGTAATACATCGTTACACGAAATAGCCCAGCGATTTCTTCATCTGTGGAGTTGTCCTTGCGGATCCTTAAAAGTGGAGAAATGTTAGCAAAGGGAATCTAACTTAACAATATTAGCAATGGCTGGTCATAATAGAAAGAAACACTAAACTGGAAGCTCCTTGGGCCTTTAGCTTGTTACAATTTTGTATTATTTTTTTTGTCTATAATTTAGACGGAATCACACACACATATTATGCGACCGAAAAGTAATATTTTTGACTCTGTAAGTATTATGTGCAGAGTGAATGCCAAAACACGGAAAGGAATCTCTATATATAACCAAAGAAAACATATTCACTGAGAGGCATGCCAGCTTGTTGCAGGATCCTTTTTTGTCTTTGGAAATGCAACATTTTAAAAAGCAGAATTTTGATATCAGATTTTTTTTTTAATTAAAATTAAAATTAATTGTCGGATAATAGTCAGTCAGCGCTTATAGGTATGAATGCCACAATGAAAAATAAAATACGAATCGCCCCTGAAATGTAGGCTTACTGAGAAATTTGGCGTCATATCCTTGTGTGACTAGCATAAAAGGGCCGAAGGTGGATTAATTGATATACGCCCTTCCCCCAAAGGCGCACTTTATCGGCTTAATACAAGCAATTACTAAAACTAAATCTTAAAGATTCTTAAATTAATACTTAACTTAAGTTAAACGAAACAGCTTGGAAAGGGATTAACCGAAAAGGGAGAGGTTATATTATGATTTGAGGTAAGCGCACGCTTCAAGGAGATTTAACTCTTGCTTACTTCAAAGGAATCGCCAGAGGCAATAGCTTTGCGAAACATTCTTTTGAGGGGCTCATTCTTACCATAATTTGTACGAAAGAACGGCAGATGAAAAAGTCGACATGTCTCAGGCGGCGCCGGCGGAGGTTGGTGCTCAGATTATCTGTTGAAGAAGGTATGGACAATCAACATTTCCATAGAGCAACTGCTGTACAAAAAGTATGTCCGCAACATCGCAATGTGATGTTAAGGTTTTTAGATTTCGTAATCTTAGGCGGCACTCACAAGGGGGTAGGTTAAAAGGATCATACTAATTAAGGCCGCACAGCTTCTATTCTCTGGATATGGTTCTGACAGTAGGGTGACCAAACTTGACAACCGCATTCAAGAAGAGATCTAACAAAGATGATATAGAGGGCTTTGGTAACATATGGATTGGAAAACTCCTTGGACAAACGTTTGAAAACTGGCTGGCTCTATTAATAATGTTGTCAAAATGCTTATGAAAATTGAGTTTATTGTCAGGTGTAATGCCCAGATCGCGAATCTAAGTAAAACTAGGGATAAGCTCGTTATCAAAGAAGTAGGATCTGCTAGGGAGAGAGCAACGCTTACAAAAGTAAGTAATTGTACGCTGGCACCAGGAGAAAAATTTGTTAAGGTTGGCCTAAACTATGTGCTAGTGTCCTCCGGCCGCGGGATAAGTTTGATGTCCCTTTGTCATTAGCGTAAGATTTCCAAGTAAGATTCAGTAAAGAGAAACTCAACATCTTTTATGCACACAAAGTTCTGAAATATGAACTCCACAATATTCGTCGTTGTGGATCTGCCTTTCAAAAAACCGTGTTGCTTTGTGGAGAAAAGACTTACAGTGAAAAAACACCATGTCAAAAACGCTGTGTAGGTTTATCTTCTGTATGCATTGGAAATTCCCCCTTTTTGCCTGTTATTAAATCTAGAATCATGCCATGCGGTTTTTTCGATATCTTACAAATTTGCAAAACGAAATGTCACTTCGCTTCAAACTGACAATCATAAAAGTTTTGTTTTGGAAAAAATCATCTTCCAAAACAAAATATAATAATTTTTTTTTCAAAACTAGAAATTTCGTAAAAGCTTTCCATTAAAAAAAAAAAACAATTAAATCTACTAAGCTGCTAAGCTCCTGGCAACTGACTTAACTGACAACACAGTGATGGGATTGTCAAACGCACGCAAAAGTAGAAAGTAGGTCTACTTTTGCGTTGTCGACGGGTTAAGACGCGTCGTCACAAGGAACAGGAACAGAAACAGAAACATAATTTCATAACTTAGCAACGCAAAAAGCATTCAGCGAATTTAGGTTTCAGTTGGTAATGTATGCGATTCTGTTTCTGTTCCTGTTTTACATTGCTTGTGACAACGCGCCTTTAATGACATTAACGATAAAAAGTGCGGAGTGAAGCTTTGAGGTAACATTTCGTTTTGCCCCATATGTGCCCATGCGCCAAACCAAATAGAACTTGTTTTGTCCCCACAACGGCACAACCACATCCTAGTGGCAAGAGAAATACCTACTTAGAACATGGTGAATGAGCATGAGTTTGTCCAACGCAATGTGTTAACTATATTTTCGATAAAAAAAAACAGAGCAAAGGTGTGAGGTAGCATTTCGTTTGACTCCACATGCGCCCGTGGTTTCTACTCTATTTGTCATCGCACGCACGCAGCAACGCAATATTCCGATTTTAGCTTAAAGCGTGAGCGAAAAAAGTGTTAGATTCAAGCATAAAAGCATGTGAACGCGCTGAAAAAAGCATGACGATAACAGAGTGGATTTGTGACAGATTATATTATTTGACACTGTGGCAAACGTAAATGAGCTTTAAAAAGAGACAAGTTTATGCAGGGTGTTAAATACGGAGAGAGAAGCAAACGCCCTATCTTTCCTGCACTGACTATAAATTGCGGACAGAGTATAGTTCAACAGACTGAGCTCTGATAGCCCACAGCTGTGGAAAGCAAAATCATCCTTTTATACGTTTTCGTTTTAAGGCGCTAGATCCAATGATGTCGTTCGTTGTAGTGAGCGAAAAATAATACTATTCGAAAAGTGGTAGAGTTTTTTTTTTAAGCCCTTTAATGCATTTAACGCGAAAGCCATTTGAAGAATCTTTTTTACAAAAAATATTTTAATCAAAATATCCAGAGCAGAGCCCAGCCATTTTTTTACAAAATTTTCTATTCATCTATTCTGGGGTTAATCAAAATATCTGATGCAGAGCCTAGCGTGGAAAACTTGGCAAAAGAGGCATTAACACGCTTTCGCAAAGCTTTTCCACCAGGCTTGAGCCGACAGAAGAACGGCGACATCATCTGTAGGCTCCATCTATAGGCTCCCAGAAAGGTTAAAAGCCGATAGCAGAGAGTCTGCCACCTACACAAAAAAAGAAGACAGAACACCGCCTTGCGGTTACCCCTACTTAGCCCAGTTATGACTCACTTACCATAACCTTTTTCGGTTATCAGCATCGTGTGCGTTAACATTGCCTGTTTCATCTTCACCCTGTCTTGTGGCTGAGCACATACTTTCAAAGGTCGCCTTATCAAAAATGCCCTCAATATCGACAAAAACTCCTAACATGTAATCCCCGGGCAAAGGGCACATTCAATACTTCTATACTTCTATTGAATTGGTTTTAAAGGACTGATTAAGGAGCTCCCTTGTTCCTCCGAAACCGCTGCAATCAAGCATTCCATTAAGGCACCGGTTTTCTGCGTTTTTTTAGAACTAGGGCACGGAAATAAGAGGCACAAAAAAAAGATGTATTAAAACCAACCATGCCATCCGTACGTTTCGTTAGTATTGTGGCCCCTGAGGCAGTCGGAAAATATTGACGAAACGTTGGGAAAAAATAAAAAAAAAGGTTTCTCTTCTGGTAAAATTGCATACCAATTAATTGCTATTGCATGCGCTATTTGCAGATTTTTTTACAAGGGTTAACACCAATTCGACAGGCAGCCATAGATTTCGCTTCATCCCTATACAGTCACACATGGTTTTGCATAAAGTAACTCACTGATTTCAGCGAATTTAATAATAACCACACCCTTTGGCTTGGAAGTAAGTTTTGTCTATGTTTCATTTAAATAACAGTTTTTAATTTATTAAATAAAAACACTCACATCTTCTTGGCCAAACCCATCGCTTTGAGTTTTGAAATTTTATTAAAGTTGCATATAGTCACTGCTGGAAAGGGAACGTTCCACGTTGGAAAATGTGAACTCTCGATGACCGTAACTGTTGGCGTTTCACGATTCGACGTCCACGAAAGGGAAACCAAAACAATCGACGTTATAATAGCAACAACCACGATCCCAATCCAAAAGAGTCGTTCGCCAAACGTAATACCTTCTCGAGTGATGTAATTGAAACCATGAAGGCTTGTCGTCTCACAATAGTAATTGAAACTCTCTAGAATCCAGTTTTTAATTATCGTCCACGGACCTCTCACAAACTTTGGCTTCGAGTCTTTAGTTTGATCTTTGTACAATGGCGGCGGCGTTATAGGCTCTACTGTTCGAATTGTAAAAATACGTTTCTTCGACATTGTTCTTCCGATTAATTTAACAAAAGACTGAATTCCAGATTTTACATCAAGGAAAAGCTCAGTGTTGTTTACTGATTGCCATTAATGACACTTGAATTGGTTATTTATTAATAAACTAAGTAGGTGCATGATATTTATTAATTAGCGCGGCTTCTTGCCTTGACCCGAGTCAGATATTTGACACATTTCATGTAAAGGGGTCGCACACATAAAAAGAAGAACGCCTCGGATATCGATACGACACTAAAGCCCATGGTAATGCCCGTAATTCCACCCACTGTTCCAACAATAGACTGCCAGCTGTCGAGTGCGTCTTTTCTGTTAAGTGGCATCGATAAGTCAGCGAAAAATACATGAAGTAGAATTTTGTCATCGATGGTGACATTCTTACTAAAAAAAAAACGAAAGTCTCATGAGTTGATTTCGAAAGTAAACCAGAGTCTTACAAAAATCGATGCCTTCCCTTGGCAAATGTCCTGTTGATGGGGTCTCTCGAAACAATTGTTTTGTATTTATTAAAAGAGCACTCGGGCATGCATCCGCAAATTTTGCTTCCTAAAACCATTCTAGTCTCGACAAAGTGCTGAAAAATATCTGCAACAAGAGTGGGTAAAAGTTCTCTTTGGTAAAGTAAATCAAAATTACCAGTTTCCGAAGTGACACAATCAAATTGTGTCAAATTGCACATTTCTGTATCCGGGAAGCTAGCAAGGTGGTGCGGAATACACTTGCATTTTTTCAAGACTCGGAAACTCAAACACTCAGCCAGGCAGTTCCAAAACGAGTACTGGGTGAAATAGTGTAAGTTGTGCTCTGGATCGAAAGTGCAACCCCTCCTTGCGAAACCCATGTTACGAAGATATTTTGTACCGTAGGTCACCTCGGGCTTGACAGCGATATATCCTTCCGTTTCAATTGACATGAATTCGTTGTCCGAGTTGTCTTCAGGGAAATCGTAGGCATCGTGTACGATGACTCTATAGCCGGGTGCTGCCAGAAACCCAGCAAAGTAGTCATCGCTGTGGGGATTTATCAATACAGTCAGACCAGTTTCATACCCACTTCCGCTAACATGACGCGGAACCAATGGTGTTAGCGATTGGACATTTCTTAAAAACAAAAAAGGGTGTCAGTTTGGGAAAATGTCAAAACTTCTCCAGCTCACCGCAAGGAGCGATTGACAGGCCTGGCATAGTAATTGAAGGAGCAGCATCGTCCTCGTGGCGCTATAATTGGCTCAAAGAGTGAGTCGCAAGGAGCAGTACGACCCTTCCACATGCATCTCACCAATTCCTCGACGCAGTCAGGCGACACTTCCATAAAGAACTTCAACAAGCTCATGTTGTTGTGGGAGAGAACGGTCTCAAACGTATGGTAGTCTTCTTCCGTTGCATGGATGTTTTCGGTAACATAAAAGGGAACTTCAAAAAGTCGTAGAATATGAGATTGATTCAGGTTAGTTGTTTTGACTCTGGCAAAAGAAAACTATCAACGGGGTCTCTTAAAACAGCCATTTCAGGTTACTTACAATCTTCTAGCCAGTCTGAGGGCTTTCTTTCTCGAAATTCGGTTTAAGCTGCAAAGAGTCACTGCCGGAAAGGGTACTGTATACGCTGGATAGTGTGTATGCTCAATGTATGTCACAGTGGGTGTTCCAGCATTAATTTGCCACGACTTGAGCAAAGTAAGGGCAGAAGCAATAATTGCTATAACAATAATTATCTGCCAAGCAACTCGCTCGTAGATTGTTGCTTGTTTTGTTATGACGAGCATATTGAGTCCATGAATACTGGACGACTCGCAGAACAGGTCAAACGAGGACTTTTCTTCAACGTCTTCATTAGGTAATGTTTGCTCGGTGGGTTCAATTGGCCTAGGATCTTCCTCTGGCAGTGTGGTGGGTAGACTTTGCACTTTATTGGATTCAGCCTTTGGTCTGAGATAGTTTTCGAAATTCACGAGGTAAATGGAATTGTCTTCTGTGGCCATTTTGCTGTACTACTAAATCGTTGGGTTAATAATGTGCCCTTTTTATGGAGTTTCAGAGACACACCTTTATGTTGTTTGTCGTCTGTGATAATATCAGCTGCGTATCCACTGAACAACCCTTGAATACATAAAAAAACTATCTATAAGTTGATTAGTTTTCATTTTATTAGATCCTAAGAGTATACATTGCTTTGTGAGAATTTTTGTGCCAACAGCAGGTATCTCTCAAACTTTTAATATTTTGGTTTTTTTTTAAATAAAAAAGAACAACACTCAAAGCCAAGTTGTAAAACACAACTTGGCTTTGAGGTTTAAAGAGAGGGTAATTTAAATAATGCTTTCATTCGTTCTTAAATATTTTACTTTCCTTTTATTATAAGTTTTTAACTTCGCATAAAAATTTGGATATATTAAAGAGATATTTTTAAAAGATCAAAATAGAGAAGTTGGACATCTATTAATATTTGCTTGGTTTTCAGATTTTAAATTAGGTAATAAAGTGTATATTTTTATTTAATGTTAAAAAAATGAAAATTACAACATTCGAACATTGTCAGATTTTACTTATCGCGTAACTTTGTATTTTACTGATTAGGAAAACTCAGGAAAACTCAAACTTACTGACATAAGGACTAACTCTCTCTACGGTTTCCCATAAATAGCCAGTATTTAAAAATCAAATAAAAGCAAAAGCATCAAAGTACACAAAATGTGCTTACCAATACAGGAGAAAACGACTGGGCGAAAAAAATCAAATTAAGACAATGGAAGTATTTTTATATTTTTAATTGGGTACTGCTACACTTTTTTTTAGTTGTCCGGACGAAAATGGAAGGTCCCCTCATGGTATTGCTTCGTTTTGCATCCTTTTGCCCGCAGCTGTTGCAACTTATGAACGATGACTCGTAGAGAGATAAAATTTGGTGCACTTGTAAAGTCCCTGAAAAAATGAGAACGCATGTAAGAGCAATTTTTTTATGCACAAATAACGGCTTAATTACAGTTCGAATATTGGTAAAAGGACAAAAAAAAAGTTTTGACGTTATCTTGAAAAGTTTTACAGCCAGAAATAAGAAAATATTGTTTTTCATAATGAAACCGAATTTTTGCAATATATTGGAAAGTCTTTAATAAATAAGGAATGGAAATTAGGAATGGAAAACAGATATACGCATTTTCAACGTGTTAAGGTAATGACTTCTGAACCACTTTATTCATAAAGGCGATATAAGGCAAACATATAAAGCAACCACAGCTGAAATTTTGAATTAAGAGTTTTAAAACTGCGGTTTTGTCTTCTTTTCGAAAAAAAAAATCGTTAAAAAAATTTCCTCCACCACTGAATTATTTGCAATTTTCGGGAAAACAATAAAAAAACTTTGAATATTTAGTAGATTGTGAGGTTTAGCCCGATATCTTCAAAAACATTTCAAAGACTATTTATATTATTATATTTTATATAATAATTATTTTCTATTTTTCAAAATATTCTGGTATCTTAACGTTAAAATTGATTGTAATGAAATTTGATTTGTTTAAAAGGTGTAAGAAGATAATTCTTAAATTTTTAAGATCTTTCGCAAATGTCGTTTCTTACTTGAAATTTTCTGAAAAAATTTAAAAAGCAAATAAAAAAAATTAAAAAACCCGCTTTTATTAGCGGGTTTACCTAAAAACCTGTGCTCACAGTATTGGAGAAAAATAGTCATTGCTAGCGCAAAGTACTTGTAAATAAAAAAATATAACCGTATTCGAAAAAATATGCTGAGTAGTCGTAGTTTTATGGATTTTAAATCCAAAAAATCCAAGAAAAAAAAAACTAAAGAAAAAATCGAAAAAACCAAAGAAACTAGAGTGTCCCCCCACGGTAACGGCACTATGTACCATTTCAAAAAGAATTTCAGGCAAACATAAAAATTTTCCAAGGTTCGGGGCCTCCAAGCGAGGTTGAAATGATGTATGGTTTTTTTCTGAAATAGTACTCGCATAAAATGCCTATAACTTCTGAGTCATTTCTATCTTACCAACTTTAGCATTTGTCCCCTGTGTTTCAATAAAGGTGAGTTTTCAAGTTTTAAAATTCGCCTAAAACAAGACTACTAGACTTACAAAAATAATATAATCGCACCTAAAATTAAAAAATTGTTTTAATAATTTTTAATCAGATCTTTATTTACTGTAGTCGATCCTTTTACAACATTAAAATGGCAGAATCTAAAAACTGTATGTACAAATGTTGTGCATAATATAATACCCGAAATCAACTTCTTCTTTTTCTTTAAGGCGCGAGGTTATGACCTGATGGATCATAACCCTCCCACTGTTCTGCATTCCCACTGGTCCGCTTGTGGGGTACGCTAATTTGACCTCAGAATATACGGGCAGGCCACCCGGTTTTGGATCTCTTCGTCACTGAGGCCAAATAAATCCTGTTGTCGTTGCATTTGTGTGATCCATGAATGTTTAGGCCTTCCTCTCTTTCGCGATTGTTCTGGAGTGTTGATTTAAATTTCCTTTCTGACAGGGTTCGTGGGATCTCTCCTTTGAACATGGCAATAGCAACTGAGCCGGTCGTGCTCCATTTTTCTGGAGATGGGTTCTTTTAAATTGAGGCTTCCTCGGATCTTCCTCGCGGTGCCTTGGCGTATTAGTCAGTGTGTGTGCTTATTACTCCGGTGGTCTGGGTTCGAATCCTACTATCGTCACTTAAAAAAAAGACTCGTTCTTTTTCACGGTTCCCACCTCCGCGAGGGTCTGACCAGCCCTCCGAGAGTATTAATTGTCTTGAAAAACTTCTCAAAGTGCCGTTCGGATTCGACAAAAAATAGTAGCTCTCCTTGTATGTGAAGAAATTAACACACATAGCATACGTTGATGAAAAATTGGCTCTGGTTCACCTCGAGCTGTTGTGTCCTTCTATTTGTTTATACTCCTCGGATCTTCGTACTTCTCATTCTATCTCTCTTTGTTGCTCCTGCTGTCATGGGAAATATCTCCATCTCATCTGCCGTCAATTTGCTCTCATATTTCTTACACGCTGTTCAGCATTGTGAATCATATTATTTGAGCGCTGGACACATAACTGCGGTGTAGATCCTTTCTTTCAACTTAGGGGCCATTTTTCGGTCACAGAAGATGGCGGAGTTTTCTCGCCACTTCATCCACTCTACGCTTACGCGATGATTGATATCGTCATCACAGTTTGCTTTGTTTGCTTCCCAAAATTTCCACACTTGGGAAGCACATTTCCATTCAATTTAATGTCTGGAATTGGCTTAGGTGAGTCAGAAACTCTGTCAGGTGCTCTGTCTTTTTCGCTAACACATCCAACCATATATCAAGTGCTCGCTGGGATGTATGATCTTCACTTATGATGGCTCCATCGTTAGCGAAGAATAACTGATGTACTTTCGGGTTCGTCAGTTTTCCTTCAAACAGCAAGGACTACAATAAAAAGCAAAGGACTAAGAACGCTTCCCTGGTGCACACCGACTTTAATTGGGAACTCATCGGTAACTCCGAAGGCCATCTTACTCTTGTCTTTGCTCCATCATAGAAGTTCATGATCATCCGCACGCAGGCTTCTGGAAATCCTCGTTTGCTTACCGCCACCTATATCTGATCTCATGGAAGCCTATCGAAAGCTTTTTCAAAATCAACGAGCACCGTTATGCAGATCTTTAAGGGCGTCACGATATTTTTCAATTATGATCCTTATACTTTGGATTGCATCAACCCACACTGGTCTTCAGGTAGCCTTATTATTTTCCGCAGCCAACTATCTAGTACCCGCTCGACGCTCTTTATTGTGTGGGACATCAGCTTGATAAACGGTGATTGTCACAGCTTCGTGTATCAACTTTTCCATTGAACAAAGGAAGAAGATAACTTTCCCTCCAAGATGCTTCGCCTTTTTCCTTATACAAATTATGGGTACCTGTTTATTCTCCCAGATACGTTTGTTTGCTGAATTTTCTTTTTTGACGGTTTCATAAAAATGACAGTCAGCAGCGATGTTGTGTTGTGATCGCCTCCCCTAAAATCACTTTATAATCTTTGAGCCGCGATTTAAGGGAACTGTGAACCAAATGATATTCAATCTGGGTCTCATTCCTTCAATCAATTCCATCTGGGTCTCATGGTATTTAGCACGATAAGACCGTATGACTTGCAAACGTTTAGGATATCTTAACCAGAAGAGTTCCTAGTGCTATACCCTAGTCCACCATATGACAGTCGTTAGAGTCGTTCAAGCCTATCCGTATACAAACAAAATCTCTTCCTTTATGATCGCCTTGATGAGATTATGAAAATCACATGTTGTTGGTTTATGTGCATTATTTATGCTGACAGAACATGGCGGCTATTTGAACACCCGAGGTAGAAGTGGGCTGTAGTGCAGATGGTGGCACCGACGATGGATGACCGACGATTGGAAAGTCCCTGGTTCGTTCGATTCCAGGTCCAACCAACCATCTTTTTTTTGCCAACATGTCTTTTTAAGTATATTATAAAAATTATGATGACAACTTAGCCACACAGGCCCCTATATTCTTACGTTAAGTCGTAGAGTGGTGTTGAAATGTTAGCGGACGGAAATGTCGAAATAAAAAACCGTGTATGCTTAACCGGCAGGCTACGATCCTGCAGCCCTTACTTGTCGCGAGGAATGCTCTACCAGTTGAGCTACAGTGAACGCGATTGATTTTTTTCCAGATTCGACCACCTCACTAGATTTTACCTTGCGTATGCTTTATTCGTTACTATTCTTTGTCGGTAATAAGGAATGGCGCATAAGAGATTTGGGTTAGTGAATTTCGCGTATTGCTGTGTACTATAGATTAGACTATGTTGTTACTTGACTACGTGTAACTATAGATTATGAAAATCTATCCAGAATGCTTTTTTTCCTCTGCTCACACCCAACTTGAGGAGCATATGCATTGACTATGTTCCACACCTAAACTTGCATCATCAGCTTGAGAGACATCAACCGGTCACTTTGCTTTGAAATATTCAAGATGCCATCAAGTAGCTCTGCCGCATGGATGATAACGATTCCGTTCCGCATCTTGTAAGCTTTTGTCTTTATATCCTAGAAAAGGGCCCAATTCCTGGTGTTGCGCCATTTTGTCTCTTAGACAGACAAGATGTCCACTCGTCTTCTTACTTTAAGTTCGTAGCTACGACCAGTCACGCTTCCAATAGACCCTGAGCATGCGCTTAGGCAGATGCATTATTTTGCCCCTAAAACCGACCAGCTCTGACCCGAGCATTACTGCTCGTCCCGGGATCACTACCGCATGTATGCCATAAACAATACCTGGCGGGGTAGTGCCATTCGCAGCGTACCTTTCCATAATGCTCTTGTCTAAAAGACTTGTTTGTTCGACGCGTGCATAGTCCTTATGGTTGTTTGAACGTCCTTTTCCGACATCGGTGGTCCGGGTCCGCCAGTCATGTCAATCCACGGACTTACATAATGCACATTTGTACTAAATTTCTTACACTTGCATACAATAAATGACCTGATCTCTGCAAGTTACTCTCGGTGAGGTAAGTTCAAGGTGTTGAATGTGTCGCTAGCATCACTCAAGTGTTACAGTGGCCTAGACTCCTTAGTCGCATTCCTTTTAGCTTAAGGCAGCTTAAAAATAATAAGGCTCCAAGATACGAATCAACTTAAATATCAGAGCTCAGCGATATCTGAGAAACCTTTTTAATTAATTTTTTCCGCTTTCGAAAAACTGGTATAAAACAATATTTGATACATTAGACATTGTAAATGTACATGAGACATTATAAATAAGCAGAGCCTTTAGAGTATGTGAAGAAAGGATGGTAATGCAGTCAAGATGCTATTTCGGTTTTTAGTGGCCGTTGAAAATTCGTGTTAAGATATTTAAGTACTTAAGATTAGTCGCAGGTCGATAAGGGTATTAGTTTTCCTGTGAGAATTGTTGATACTTTTGTTAAGCAATTATGTCGAGGCGAATAGAGCCAGATTATCAGCAAAATTCTTGATTAGTTTTTAACTGACTTTGCCAAATAGCTGAGGACCTATATACAAGGACTGTAGTTGCACCGTTTTCAGCCAGTGTCCGGTCATATGTTGCTGTAAATCAAATTATTATAATTTATAAATTTACGTTTGCCGTATAGATGTTTTTAGTATTTTCTCAGACTCTGCTTCGATTTGCGTCATCAGGGCCAGAACCTGGTCCATACAGTTTTGTCCAGTTCCGTCCAGTTCGAAAGCCAGTTTGATCAATGGATTATGTGTGACTAATAGCTACACTGATTCTGTTGAGAACGACTCGTTCTGGTAAGCAGCAGCTGAGTAGGGCGATGGAACTATAACATTTTGCTTTGTCAGCTGCTTTTGCGGGTTTCAATAGGACGATAATTTTTTCTCCTGATTCGACGCAGCCACCGGCGGCAATTAGGGCCAGCATTCATCACGAATTCAAAGTAGATAATATCGAGAGTCGAGGCCCGCTGCTTGAATCGTTTTCACATAAAACAACACCATAATTCTTCTGATGTAACAAGCCTTGAATACACTGGATGTCTTAGTCCATATAGGCATCAGGACCTCGAGATTCCGCTGGACCTTTATTTCGTGTTGCTTGTCGGATGGTGCCCGGGATATTCTTAGGGTAGGATTGGCAACATCGTTTAGGGTGACAGTTGGCTTTTTTCGCTGACTATATTTCCACCGCTTGGTGTTCTCAACATAGTCTGTTTAGTCTGTGACTTGAGATCCTTCTATGCATTCTACAATTTGCTAAGCTGACTATTATCTTACGATCTAAACAGTTCATCTGTTATTTCGCGGTCTCCGCTTTCTTCCAATTGGTGAAACAAACGTGCACTTTCAGCGCTCCATCCGGGGGTGTATTCTTTCATAAATTCAGTAGCATTTCATAAAGCAACAGCTCTTACGAACCCAGCAAAGCGTTGGTAATTGGATACTTTTGAGTGGATAAAACAAAGGCAACTGCCCAGTTATATTGTGACCTTTTTACATAGTAGGGACTCCGTGGTGATGTCTCTGTTTTAAGTGTTACGTTATGGAGGAGATTGTTAGTCTCGATACCGACATGAAAAATATTAATGTCTGGTACACACCTACCGTTATCGTTCGCATACAACTGTAATGATGCCGTTGTAAAAAGCTGAACCCAGGATCACATTGAACTAAGTTTTGACCAGTGTTTCTTTTAAGTATTGGATAAGGTCTCTGATATATCAATACGACTACTAAACTCTCTATAATTTAGATTATTTTGCAAATTTAGTTAAATTAACCATTTCTAAGCAGCAAAAATGGTCATGTTGCTCGGACAACAAAAACAGTTCTTTTTAGTCATTGCAGTTACGTAGGAAGTAATGGAAAATTTTGTTAATTATATTTTGTTGTCGATATGACAGCCTGATGCTAATTTCGTTAAGATAAAATAAAACAAGATGATCTTAAATCGGGTTGCTAATCAAAATCTCTGAGAAATTGAATTAGTAGGCTTCCTTGAAAAACATCTTTTATTTTTGTAAAAAAAATGCAATCTTCCCTCACTCAAATATAATTAGAATTTAGTGTTTCTCTATACGGATCTTGGTAGAAACTATATTTCCAATAAAGCTTGGCCTTGTTTCCATCTCGTGATGAAAAGTTGTGTTCGAGAGGGAAAATCTTTTAAAAAAAGTGAAAAGTTCCATCGGCAAGTGACCTTTCAAATTGAGAAAAATTAAAAGTAAAATTTTGTTTTCGAGTTCGATGTGATTCTAATTTTTTGTGTTTGGAAAAATAAAGCAATGCGCAAATGCATTTGAAATCGCGCAGACACTGAATTTATTTTGCATTGCCAATGAGAGACTCCCTGCTGAGTTTTATTTTTCTTTTTGAGCAATAGACACCATTTCAGATCATGGATTGACGTCAATCTGGCGCTGAAGATTATTTATTTGCAGTCTTAGAGGCTGGACCATCCAGACTAGGGTTCATGGGGGTCCGACCAAGTACTTGAGGCGCCATTGTTGTGTCAAACGAGTTTGTGTTTTATCATTTATTTACATGAATTGTTGGCGTTTGGCCGAATTGTTTACTATCGAGGACAAAACGAAATTGAGGCCATTAACCAATTAGGGTTACAGACCCCCAAGGTAGGACAACGGCGCGGCGACGCGACGACCAATGGTTGAACATTATATTTGCTGATTTCGTTTCTGAAATGGTTCTTGGTAAATAACTGCATATTTATTTTGTCTAAGTCCGTTTTTTGATGGAACGATTTTTTGGAAACGATGACGAAAGAATCTTTCCGCTTTTTGTTGGAAATTTTTTTTTTTTTAATTCTTCTCTGTCTGTCAACTTTATCAATCCAAACACTTGTAAAGATAAGCAGCCATCGTAAAGAGTGATATTTGCTAGATGTAAAGCTTAGTGACGTAAATATACACTCCTTCCCCTTAAGACTATTGTAACTTGTGCCACAGGCCCTGATTTTATGACATTATGTGCTTATGTTTTTTTGCTTCTGATGTAATGATATTTCCATTTCCGCAGTTCGGTGGTATTTTTCCCCATTTTTTTATTGGGGTTCATGGGGCAGTACAAAGCAAATAAGAGAGATAAAAACTCAGGGGAAGCCCGAAATTGTAAGAATTCTTGAACTCAACGGGCAAATTGTTTTTGTTTGTTTAGTTTATTTCATACAAACCAAAAGTTCTAAGTTAAGTGATCTGGTCAGGTAGATAAAATTTAAAAAATATCATCAAGTATGACGACATAAACGGAGCGTTTAGTCAGTTTTTATTAAAGGTACGTCTCATCCTTATTAATCATTTATTTTTGTTACAATACTATTTTTTCATTATAAATTGCTGTTAAATTTAACAAAGTGTTAAACACTTTTCTACTTATTTCAAATACTGACCAAAATTTAATTTTCCTTTGTCAGAACAATTTTTAGAACAGCAAAAACTTTTTTCTCCAGTTTTTTTTTCGTTTCATTTTTAAACCCGACCCAGGGTATATTAATTTTAATGCATAGTTTTTAGCACAGTGAAATAATTACCATAGACCCCTAAGACCTTTTAGAGACATGATCGAGACCGACAAATGAATCGATAAAGCTATGTGTTCGAAGTTTTTAGGTCTTTCAAATTGAGGTAGGACGCTCAAACGTGGAGGGTATCTTGATTCCTATTTTGTAAAGACAAGGTTGGAAAATTGGTTAAATCCTTCCACGGCCACGCCCACTAATGGCTTCAATGTAAGACAACCTCTATTTCAAATTTTCTTTCAAAATGCCTTTTGGTCAAGTTAGACAAGGCGTAAGAACTCAAATTTTGGTATAGAGCAATAATGGCTCAAAACCTTTAAGAAGGCAAACATTGGATCCCCCATAATATCGACCATGCCCACTTTTAACATGTTAGATCTTTAAAAACCGATTTCTCGGAAAGTTCACCCCAAATCGAAAAAAAAACAAGTGAGTAAGTGCAAGGGATCGTCTGTGACAAACTTCTATATACCTGACCCTATATACCGTGTAATACTTAATCATAAAGTTGGTTTTTAGAGATCTAACATGTTAAAAGTGGACATGGTCGATATTGTGGGCGGTCCAACTTTTGCCTAGTTAAAGGTCTTGGCCTGTATTGCTCAGTACCAAATTTGAGCTCCTACGCCATGTCTAACTTGACTAAAAGGCATTTTAAAAGAAAATGTAAAATAGAGGTTATCCCACATTGAAGCCAGTGGTTCAATTTCAATCTCAATTTCAATTCAATTCTACTCGCTTAAAAGAGTACTTTAAGATCTCAACATTCCCAAATCCGCTAGTCCAGATGATATACCCTATTGTTCTGAAGAGGTGTTCTTCCACGCTGGCAAAACCATTGTGTAAGCTTTTTCACCGCCCCAACTTCTCATGCCTCTTTCTTAGTATATGGAAAACAGCATTTGTGCAGCCCGTCCCTAAAAAAGGCGATTCTACTTCTCCCTCTAGCTATCGTCCAATTGCACTAACTTCCCTTCTTTCTAAGGTCATGGAAACGCTGTTTAATTTTCAGCTTATGAAATATCTTGAATCACGAAAACTTCCTTGTGACCGGCAATACGGTTTTCGTATCAAAAGGTCCACTGGTGATCTGATGTCATATCTCACCGAGAAGTGGAACCATGCCTTGCATCTTCTTGGTGGAAGCAAGATTGTTACGCTTGATATTTCTAAAGCATTTGACAGAGTTTGGCCCCAAGCCCTCTTGTCGAAAATTCGTGCATTTGGAATCGACGAAACTCTTATTCAATGGATTAGTACTTACCTTTGGAACCGTTCAATTCAAGTTGTTTTGCATGGCTTCAAGTCTGCAGTTCATAAAATAAACGCTGGTGCTCCCCAGGGCTCTGTTTTGTCTCCGACACTCTTCCTCATTTTCAAAAATGATCTTCTGTTTGCTAATCCAATCCACTCCTTTGCCGATGACAGTAACCTCAGTTTCTCATATTCGTTCGCGGTTCCTCGCTCCTGCTCTTCGGACGTAGAACTGGAACAGCAGCGTATGTCAAACTCATTAAACTCTGACAGTTTGTATCCCTTAACAGAGTAGAGTTTAATGCTTCCAAAACTCAATTCTGTCTTCTGCCATTGAAGCAAAACCATAATACCCAGCCATCATCCATAAATGGCACTTGCATCGAAGAAACCGATACGCTTTCCATCCTCGGTATGTGTGTCAATAAAAACCTGACTTGGAATGACCACATATTCGACGTCTCAAGAACGCTGCGAAATGCCTAGGTTTCCTTAAAAGATGCAGAAATATATCACGGCCTCTAATGTGGCTATTTTATACAATGCCTACATCCGCCCTAAACTGGAATATAATTCTCATGTCTGGGCTGGTGCTCCTTAAACCGCACTGCACCTGCTAGATATGATACAAAAACCTGCGATAAAACTTATCGGTGACAGAAATATTGTACAGTCTATTGACTGGGACATCGACGCAATGTCTCTTGCCTGTCATTGTTTTATCGTTTTTTCTACAAACAGTGTGCCACTGAAATAGCCAATTGCATTCCGCCCCTAAAAATATTCAACCGTAATACTCGCCAGAGATCGAATGCTCATCAGTTCACGCTTGAGCCCACTTTCAGACGTACTGTAAAGTTTAGAGGCTCCTTTATAAGCCGTACCACGCGAATGTGTAATGTCCTGCCACGATCGGTCTTTCCTGCGCAAAACAACTCTCAACTATTCAAAACAAGAGTGAACTGGTACCTCTCCTCCTTTTCCCCTTCCGCTAATCCTTTCCGCTCATTAGATGTCGAACATTAAAAGGGTTATCAATCCCTTAATCGCGAGTTCATCATAAAGAAAAAAAATGTTCAGTGTGTTACAAATAATATACCCTCGGTTGGGTATAATTATATGACAAATATTATAGATTTTACTATTTGCTAAGTTTGCTCCATGCAAATTTTTGAGTTCCGCCCACTTTTAGGGGGCGTTCGGAAAAAAACGTTTTTTTCCGAAATAATTTTCGGTTTGAACGCATTTTGTCATGATTCTAACGAAATTACAATTAATTGTTTTTATTTCTTAGCCCAGGTCCACTTTTGGGGGCGTGGTTTATACAAAATATATATGAATTCGGGACGAAAAAATGTAAGGTTTGGTGTTACCCGGTAATAATGTCGGGTATATAGATGTTTTTCACAGACGAACTCTTGCACTTACTCATTTGTTATACCCTATCCTATAGAATAGGAGGTACCTAAGTATATTAAGTTTGACTCATATTTTGTAACATAGAGAAATATTTATCGTAGACCCGCAAGACCTTAAGGGCATATGATCGAGACGGAATCGTAAGTCGAATGAGCCATATCTCTCCGTAGTGCAGTCCGTCCGTGTGTCGGTAGTTTTTAGGCCTTAAATTTTGAGCTAGGAACTTGAAACTTAACATCTGTTCTTTTACGTCCCGAAGCAGTACAGTAAACATTTTTGAAATCCGCCCACTGAAACGCCCACTTTACTTATAAGTATGAAAAATCAAAGTTGTCGGCCCTCGCGGAGGTAGGACACCGTAAAAAAAATGTAATGCCCTGGCCAGGACGTACACACTAACTACTACACCACGGCGCTCACGTCAGTTTTTTTTATATAACTGCGTTAAAAACTACATTGAAAATGGACATTTTCGATAACAATTAAGGCTAGGGACACACGGCGACAAAAAAAAAACGCGCGATAAAAAACAGCGCGATTTTCTGCAGCAAGAATGCTCAACACCCGAATAAGGCCAGAGACACACGACAACATAAAAACGCTCGACAAAAAAACAGCAAGAATACTCAAAACACGAATAATTATTTTCCGTGCGGCTCTTGCCTTTTGATGAAAATTTAATTTTCATAGTTGAAAAAAAGAGAGTTTGAAAGCTTTTTGTGGTAAACAAAGTTCACAAACAATCATTTTCTGTACGGTTCTTGTCAACTGTGGTGAAAATTGTAATTTTCATCGTTGAAAAAAAACAAACATTAAATTTTTTGTCTGTCGTGCGGTTTGAAAGTGTCGCAAAGAGGAAAATTGTCGCAAATCGAGTCTCGCGACTTACTGCCGCAGTCGTGTGTTGCCTATAATATAAACGCTTCAGCTTCTAGCCGGACTGCAATTATTCGCGCGTTTTTCTTTTGCCGTGTGTGTGGCCAAATAGCTTTTTACACTATAATAACTCCAGTTGCCTGTAAAATATGATGCGTTTTTCACTGTTTTAAAGGGACTTAAACTTATTTTTAGGTACATTAACCAAAAAAAAATAGAATAACAAATAATAAGAAAAATATATTTCTTAATTCACGATAGATCTCGATCCAAGTTTATTTCCCAAAATATGTATTTTTTACTCAAAAGGCAGCAATTAAAAGCCTAAAAATAGAACCGTTTCGTTCGCATAGCATTTTTATGTGTCCATGCGACAATATAAACGATTGTTCGCCGCACGACACAACCGCTCCCGACGCAATATACAAAATCTTGAAAAGATTATTAAAAAAAAAAGTGAGTAGGAATGTAAACAAACCGTTATCAATCACAATTAAGATCGCCATTTACCCCCCACTGTGAAGTCTATCATAAAACGAAATTGCACTCAATCAAAGCGTGGAAGATTCAAGGCGCCTTCATAGCGGTCACCAGACCGTTTTTATTCATTCAAATTTAAATTTAACACAAAGAGCCATGGAGCCCTCATGGCGCCAGAACGTGTGTAGATAAATAAAATGTCTTAATTAGCCCAAGTGATGCGCGTCACAGTTTCAATTCAAAAGCTGTCGGCCATTCGATTAAACACAATTAGTAGACACAGAAAAAGACACGTCAAGCATTCTGTAGCTGTGGCGTAGCGTATGAGACATTATTAGATTCCACTAACCAGCCAAAGAGTCATCCAACAATGAATAAGAAAACGTCTTTAGGTCACAAGACCAATATCCAGATATATCCACTCATTCCTCTGGTATTTGATCGGAATCATCGTCATTCAGCAAATTGAATATTGTTTGATTTATTTAAACCTAATTTCATTACTGCTTGCTCAAAATATTTCACTTAAAGAGCTGTGAAGGGAGTTTGGCTTTTGCTTATTATTTTTTTCGTGCAAATATTTTCGAAACCAAAAAGAAAATTTCATTTTTGAAAGAGAAAATAAACAATTTACAATTGTTTATGGGGTACTTGTTATTGAACTGAAAGCAGAGAGGTATTTCGATACGTTGTAGACAAGCGGTGTTTACAAGATCTTTTGAATATCGGTGTTTATGACGTCGTTAAAATCTGATTTATCATAGAAATACGTAAGAAGACCAAAAGGCTAGCAATGCTGCGTCAGCGATTCACGAGAATTTATGGAAATTTTCGCAGAAACCGTTTTTCATTTGGTATTAGCTGCGAAGTGATACCTTGCGGTGTTCATGTCAATTGAGTGGGGGTTTTGTTCTTTTTATTTATTTAAAAAATAATTGTTTTTCAAGTGATTCATTGTATGAAATCAATTAGAACGAATGGAAACTATTTTTGGTAAGGCAAACCATAAAAGGAGCTGCTCTTTTAAGTGAACAAAGACAGAGCGGAAGATTGAAGTATTTAAAAAAAAAAGTATAGGGTAGTTTCTCTAATTACCGGCCATCTGCAGTAGCCGGCCACTTTTGTCTTTAAAAGTAGATCCAAATACTCTATACAGGGAAGCTACACAGATTTGGACGGTAATTCTTGGCTTTTTACAAAAAAAAAAAAATCTTTAAGGTCACGCCCACAATAGCTTGCAAACGCAGATCTCTACAGCTTTTGTTGTACCTTCCTTTACATTTATTGAAAAACGTAGCTTTACGACATTGTAATGAACTAAAAGTAGGTGTGGCAAATTTTCGGTCAAAGTTTTTGATGGTCAATTACAAAACAGCGCTCATTACTCCTCAAGTTTCGGCCTCAATATAGGTAAAATTTGATTTTGATGCTTTTAAGAGGTTTTTTTTTTTTGTTGGAGGCTGCTACTATCCGATGGAGCACTCAGACACAATTACTGGTCCATTGTACTACCATGCAGGCTCCTTGCATTATAGTACTTAGTTTACCCAGTCTTTCGAAAAAAGATGAGAAGGAGCTTCAGTGATGAAGAGCTTAGGTGTTCACTTACCACGTCAGCCGCAAAGATTAGCCCCCTGATGCAAGCAAAGGCAGGGCAACTACAGAGAAAGTGTTTCGCTGGATCGTTGTCCTCTCTACAGGCAGGATGGCTGGTGGTTTTGCTCAAGCCTTACACATTCAAGTTTCTAGCAAAAGCTTGGTGGCCAGTAAGCCTGCAAGAAGTCTGCAATCGATTCTCCTGAGAGATAAATGAAAAGACCCCTTGCAGATGTCCGGGCGTAGTCGTTTAGTCTGTCTGCATCCATCTCAGTTACGCCAACAAGCCCAACGCTCACGAAACACCCAAGTATCAATGGCAGACGTGAAAACAGATAAAGGCGAACGCAGGTTCGGGGGGTGAGCAAACCTCTATTGAGCCTTGTCTGGCAAGCTCATAAGATTCTCTGCATTTAAGTTCAACGAATGTTTGAGTTCGAGCACTATCTTGGGCGAGGAAAGAGGATTGATCAACGCATTTAGAGCGGCTTGGCTGGCACTGCAAACGCATTTGGTTCTTGCCCTACATCTGTAAGTCACAATATAGCACATAACCATTTGGATAGCGAAAATCTCCGCTTAGAAGACAGACTCATATTAACGTAACGGGTATAGTGGAGTATAATGTTCTCGCTTTCCGCAAAGACTCCAGCACCAGACCCCTGTCCGGTTTTGGAGCCATCCGTGAACATACGATGGCATTCTTTCTCTGAAAGAATGATAATTCGACTTTGTAGTTTTGTCGCAAAAGAATTTTTGAGGTCATATCGTCAGAGAGCATGTCCATAAGACAGGGGTCGAAGGAAAATTCTCGCACAAGTACTTCAAAAATACAACGTTTGTGGTACCAAAAACCACCTCTCTTCAAGCAAAAGATGGTTTTCAGCGTATACCTTGACAAATAAATCAAGGTTCATCAAAGCAACTAGAGCAGAGCCCGGAGTGCTAGTGAAGGCTCTGGGCAGCGAAGATGAGCCGTTCTTTGGAGTTTGGCAAAAGAAGCAGTAACACTTTTCAGCGTAAGCGTGTTCCACCAAACAACCGATGCGTATGAGAGAAGTGGTCATAGCCGTATAGATCCAAACGACCCTTTTTGAAGATAAGTCCCATGTCTTGCCAAAAGCGCCTCTGCACTGCCAGAAAGTGGACAATGCTTTTTCGGTTTTGGATTCAACATGCTTGGACTATAGAAGTTTTCTATCAAGGGTTGCTCCCAAATATTTGACTTCATCGGATATCGGGATAGTGACACCTTTAAGCACTAGTTGTGTCAAACCAGTGACCTTCCTCCTTCTCGTCAAGAGAACAACCGTAATTTTAAGAGGAGGGGGCTTTCACTGAAAGCCCATTCATAGTGCTTCAATCATCGATGTGGGCCTGAGAGCACACTGTCTCTAGGTTTGAGCTGACAGAATAAACGGTGACATCATACGCGTAGGCTTGTGTGTAGGTTCCAGGAAGGTTAAGAGCCGATAGCAGACGGTCTACGAACATGCACCATGAAAGGGGAGACAAAACACCACCTTGCGGGTACCCCTTGTTTACCCCAGTTCTTTCCTGTGGATAAGCATTGCCCTAATCCATTGAACTAATGTTTCGTCTGCACCGTCTTGTCTGGCTAAGTGGTATATGTTATCAAACGTCGCGTTATCAAAAGCACCCTCAATATCGACAGAACGCCCAGCACGTACTCCTTCTGATCAAGAGCACATTCAATCCTGCCAACAAGGTTTTCAAGCGCAGTTTCGCACGATTTTCCGCGCTGATAAGCGTGTAGCATCTTAGAAAGAGGATGCAATCGAAGTACGCTACCTTGCGTAACCAGCTCAACCAGTCTCTCTAAGCCTTTCAGCAGGAAGGAAGACAGACTTATCGGACTAAAACTTTTGGCTAGGCTGTAGTCTGACTTACCTGGTTTTGGTATGAAAACGACTTAACCATACGCCAAAGTGTGGGTATGTAAGCCAAGGGAAGGCTCACAGTGAAAATTCTTTTCAAAGTGGGCAAGTTGACCTTAACCCTGCTACAGCAAAACTGGGTAGATTCTATCCAGGTGACTTAAAGGTGACCAGGTGACTTAAAGCTCTCAAAAGTTGCAATATCATATTTGATAGCATCATCAATCACCACTCTAGATGTAATGTACCAGTTAGCCGCCTTGTGTTCGCTAGTTTTGCAGGGGCACAGTTGCCGGTACCTCTGAAGAGGACGTGGTGATCTGATTTCCAGGGAAGTAAGTCTCAAGGAGAGTGGGGTGCTGTGGCGTAATGGTTAGTGTGTGTTCTTACTACGCCGGAGGTCTGGGCTCGAATCCTACCATCGTCACCTGAAAAAAAGACTCGTTCTTTTTTACGGTCGCCACCTCGAGGGTCTGACAAGCCCTCCGAGAGCGTCATTTGTCTTGAAAAACTTCTCAAAGTGGCGTTCGGATTCGGCAAAAAATTGTAGGTCTGGTTCACCTCGAGCTGTTGCGCCACTCTTTAATAATAATAAGTCTTTAGGAGAAGACTGAATGTCTCCGCCTTGGTCTCAGTGTAGGTACCATCAGGTTTGAGTATTAAATCGAGTTTGCTTGGTCTGTTTTTCTGAAGAACTTTCACAAGCATACTAGTTTCATTCGATCTCCTCACAAAATTTTTTCGACTTGCGAGTATGTAAGTCTCTTAAAATCCTTTTGTTTCGATCAATATAGATTCCAGTCTTCTTCTTAATTGGTTTTTTAAGGACCGATTCAGGAGCTTCCTGGTCTCTTTGCGAATACGCTGTAGTTCGGCATTCCACCAAGGTACCGATTTTCTACCGTAACCGCGCACGTGAGTTCAAAGTTGAAAGCACAAAGTAGTATCGAATCGATGTTCAAATACACTCTGAAAATTTACTCTGGGTTTGTTTGACCCTCGCTGAGGTGGGGACCGTGGAAACGGACAAGGTTTTTTTTCCAAATGACAGAGCTGGGAATAGAACACACCCCACCCGAATTACTACTCAATGGCACCCCACGGTTCATAGGTATAACGTAACGAAGGCTTAAGTCGCTCGTGTAAGGCCAGGTACAGATCTAATAGGTCCAGGTAAAGAATGCTGGACTAAGCGCCCAAAGGGTCCTTTCACAGGACCGACAGAGCCTGGCGACAATTGAGATTAGCTCAAATCACAATTCTTATCGGAAATACTGAATGTTTCGACTTTATATAAATACTGAATGAAACGACAACAAAACAATCGTTACGTTAAGGAGATTCGTCAAGGATTCATTCGTGCAGTCCCAATGATTGATCAATAGTATTGGTTCGATCGATCGTGCAGTTTTCGATTGCTGCAGGGATTTGTTAATTAATTTACTAAAACTAGTCGGGATCAATAGCTTATTTCCTCAAGTTGTTAAATGGCGCTTTGAGCTGTGTGCTGTAAATTGCTGATTAATGTAGGGTGCTTTACAATAATTCATTGTTTTAGTGCGCAAGAAAGAGATGAGTTTTTAAAAATATGTGCTTTTTATACCTTGATAATTTCTTGTATGTAATAAAAAAAAAATATAAGGAGCTAGCAAGTTGAAATCGCCAGTCCAGGCTAACTTGTAGAAGTTTATGACAGTTCCCGCAACAGCTTAAACGAAATATTTGCAAAAGTCCTCCTGTGTTCGTCAAGCGTTAAGCTAGTCTCACAAATGATTAAATTTTACACAAAAATATTCTCATGTTATTTAATTTAGTTAATTTTTTACATCAAAAATCCTTTCCGTTAATTTTGACTTTCACTAATTTTTTATTAAAAATATATTTCTTCGAATCTATGTATAGCCATTTCCGTCTCTTCGCCTTGGTGTCTGGTACTGGTTCTGGAATTTTTCATTTGCCTCTTAAGAGTCAATTTAAAACTGACACTCTTCTCTATATAATTGATGAAGTAGATATAAAAAAAAAAATACCAAACCAGCAGCCAAGATCAAGACTATCGTAACATCACTACTCATCCAATTAGCATTGACGTCATTGACGGCCCATTCAAATGATTTCGGAACCACAAAAAAATTAACATAATCATTTAAATCGAATAAATTAACATTTGCTTAATAGTTCATTAGAGATGTTTCGTATAGTTTAGTCGTCATATCAAATGATGGGCATACAACTCACACAAATCAAACAATGCGGCTGTCGTATATGCCAGATAGACGAACGGACTAAGTAGTATGTACCGCTTCAGACCGAACCTCCATTGAGATTTGTGTTAATATAGACTCAATGGTGTGAAATACGTCGGTGATGGGTGCAGGTGATTTTAGCTGACGAACACAATAATATGGATGATTATGCTAATAAAGGTAACAAGGTAGTCCCGTTTTTTTATTTAATGTTAAGACAGAGTAGCTCCATAGTGTAGTTAGAATAATTCCCATCATCTGTAATTTTTATTAAGGGGCCAGTATTTTTAACATAATTTGATTCTCGAAAGTATATATAGTCTATAGGTTATGTTGGATTGAAGCTGAAATGGTTGCAGGATAGGCGTAACTGTTAAAAACCAATGTAAGATCATTTATTGTTAAAAAAAAGCAACAAACGTATAAAGATCTCGACAGTATCATCATCATTATTTAGGATTGATAGACACAATCTTTTCCTGGTCAACGGTTGAGCGCTGTTTCTCTGCACCTTTCTTGTTCAATGAAACACGCCCCAAAATTTTGTGTTGGCCCCACCCCAAAAATTGACGTCGGCTAAAGATAAAATCCTTTAAAGGGAACGCGTTAAAAGCGAACATTTATGCTAAAAATAGTTTTGTTTTTCTTACGCACTTTAAAAATAGGCGTAGCTCGTTGCCTTGTATGTAACAAATTTGGCCAATAATAATATATCTTTAATTAGAATGCTAACCGAACGTATCGTTGCTTATATTAGGGAACGGTCATATGGCAAAGCCATAAAAAAAAAAAAATTTAGTAAAGTGAAAAATTACAACAATTCTACAATTTTTTACTTTTCAATATTAAATTTAATTTTGTTTGGCCTTGCCATAGCGGCTGTTCCCCAATATTAACCGTTTATCGGATTCTGCATACACACAGCACATACTCACTGGTTGTGCACGAGTTGTGTACAAGTTTTACTTGTTCTTTTTTTGTATTCGGTACATTCGTAAGCTCTCCCTGAATAAAATATTAGAAAGAGCTCACACATTTACCGAATGTTAGATATCAAAGAATTTGGACAGGTGTATCGCTTTTAAGCATCCCCTACACGAACATTATAAACGTTTTCCCTGTTAACCACAATCCTCAGAGCAAAACATTTATGGATTTTTACTATTTTATTTGAACTATCTCACGCCTATGAAATCTGCTCGGTTGTAACATCTACGTCAGCAGGTTTTTTGTTTAGATGCTCATCTGCTTTCTATTTTGGGAACGTCTCTATTACAAGCAACATCAAGTGCGCTTTACTCTAAAGCTAGTGTCGTAGTTTCTCTCGACTTCTTTTCACAAAATATTGTAAATGAACGCAACGCACATTCCAGAATGTTATAGTAGACTACAGATTCATGTAAGTCGATACCAGGAACATTGTTAAACTTGCATTTTTCTTGCATGAGCGACTTGTGGGCAGTGTTCATGCGTCACATGGGTGTGGTGCATTGTTTATTATGCCATGGAATGCCGTAGGGATGCAACCTGCGCACTACATTCTTTTCATAGTGTCATTTGATACACTATAATGCTTATCGCCTTAATCACATACAAACTGTTTATGTATGTATAGAATTTCCACCTAATCACAGTGCGCATTTTAAGTACTATTTGTCATCCGATAGCCTGATGTGCTGCTGTTTCATCTGCGCTGATCTTATCGGGCAAATGTTCGTCTTTATTTTCTTTTTCAAAATCTTAATTGCGTTTAATTAATGCTCAACCATTTCTCAATAACCCATTTTAGATGTATCATTATGAATGATTATCACAGATGTGACGTGAGTAGAATCCCGCTTACGCATGGCGTGATTTGTTTTTCAGGGGATTCTAGCCGATTTGTTGTATCCACGTAACTTTAAGCCATAGTAAATGGGTCACACTTAAACACTTGTCGATTTCGGTATGAAATATGTAAATTTTTGAGCAGCAGTTTAAACTTATCGTGACGTGGATTTAGCTCACATAATCGGTCAGAAAGGGTTGCGAAAATTCCGTGTCGTTAAGTATATTCCTAAGTGTTGTTAACACATTTAAATTTTTATTTTAGGAAATACCCAGTATTAAAAAATACATTTGAATTGTTGTGTTTCGTGAGTAGTTAATTTGTCACAAAAACCACAGGGCATTTCTAGTTATAGAAATGTCAAGGGTTGTTGGGGTAGATCGCATCATAAACATTTGGTGTTCTTGATTAATCTTAGCAAAAAAACTTTTAAAATGTTTTTAGGTACCTGGTGTTTTTCGTGGTCCATAAAGGAAGAAGGCAAATATGTTATCGTTTTGTGTTTAGTGTTTCCATAATTTTTGTATAATTTTTGGAAAAAAAAAAACAGAAGAATAGGAAATCAGTAACCCTCCCTTTTTTTGGGCGGCAGCATCGATCAAAATAGGATTTTTTCAAAGAAGTTTTATTCAATATGTTACTCACAGGAGGCAGACTTTTAAGGAAACCTTAAATTTTCAGAAAAACGTGAACTGTTCTTAGGCTTGATTTAGAAAAGGTAGAGAAACAAAGAAGCGCCCGTGCGCAGCCGCTTAGGACAAAACGTCACTGTTGGTAGCAGCACCTAGTAAAGGAGCTCATCTACTTTGAGGTAACATTAACTCCACAAACACGATTTCTCGAAGAATAACCATAGGAAATCGCTGCTTTTTCAGTTTGGCAAAACAATTGGGTTTGGGTGGTGCTCTTGCGCAGACATAAAGGAGAGAATTTCATATTAGTTTGGGACGCGTTTAGTCGGATAAGAAAACGGGAGGCAGTTTTAAAGTTTTCAAGTCATATTTCATAGATTTGTATATCCCTCATGTGTAAGCAGTTGATTCTTCCAAAGCACATTTCTAAGCAAAGCATAAAGCTGAGGTTGACGAGATTTCATCAGGAAACGGACAGAATTATGAATTCACTATAATAAAAATTATCAACCTGTGGTAACCTTCATAGCAAAAGAGAATAATAACAGATTTGGTTCTACACGGTATATAGGGTCGGGAATATTTGAATATTTGTCACAGATGAACTCTTGCACTTACTCACTTGTTTATTGCTACTTTGCTTTCTATTTCGTGCCAATCGTGACGGTTCACGTTCGATGGCGGACCTCTGGACCCTTGCCTGCTAACTGTCTGTACCGAAGATAATGCTGTGAAAGTCGAAAAACTTGTGTTTCATGATGCCCAAATAAGAGTCAAAATCATGTCTGAGAAAACTTGCCATCGGTGCCATACACACTTAACCACTCGGAGAGTCTTAACCACCTAAGTAAGCGGAAGGTTGGTGCCGAGAATGCCTACAGCAATTCAGATTAAAGTGAGAGTAGATTGTTTTCGGAGTTTTGTATTTGCATGGTTAAGATGCTGTTAAAATTTTCAGAAGGATTTTCACGGGGGACGAAACATGGGCTCATCGTTATTATCCCGAAAGCAAACAGGAGTCCATGCAGCAGCACAAGAAGGGCACCGACCAAATATAAACGCCATATAAACGCCACGACATACGCATCCACTTTGCGGGATTTACGCGTATGAAACGATTTTCCGATGATCAGCATCACAAAGCTGCAGTGAATGATAATTTTCAAGGAAAGAATGAAAAATTTGGCTCGTTCACATCGAGCGGATACACAACAACGCTAAAGCCAAGACGTTCTTCGAATCCAAGCCGCTAGCTTCGAGTCGACCAGGAAGACCAAACCTTTGTGGTTATCAAACATGCATGCTGTGTGCGTTACGCAGCTGTTTTTACACACATGCAAGAGACCTACAATTTTTTGCCGATTCCGAACGGTGAATTGAGATGTCTCTTATGGCAAATGATACCCTCGCAGGGCTTGTTTGACCCTCGTAGAGTTGGGACATCGTAAAAAAAATGTATTGCCCCTGTCGGGATTCGAAGCCGGGACCTCGCGCACAGTGCACTACAGTGCCCACTAGAGCGCTTGTTCATTGTTCAATTTTTAGCAGCATATTAGGATAGCAGAAAATAAAAGGCTACTGTGAACCAGACGTTACAGGGGTCGGGAACCCTATTATAAGTCATCTCATATAGATAAATAGTTATAGGGTATGGAGAACAAAACGATAGGAATGGCGGATAGAAATAGGACAAGAAAACGTAGTTGAAAGGAGAATATGAATAGAGTATACCATGGTCCATTCGTCCGTTGTTCGTCCTTCCAGCCGTCCTCACCTATAACTTTTGACAGGTGGGCGTAGAAAATTGAAATTTGTTACACTTAAAAAGTCCGTGAAAACAAGTGAGTAAGTGCAAGAGTTTGTCTGTGACAAACTTCTTTATTCCCGACCATATATACCATGTAGCACCAAATCCTACAGTGTCTTTATTTATATGGGCCACACCCCCAAAAGTTGTCGTGGGCTTTAATCAATTAATCAATTAATTGTAATTTCGTTAGAATCATGAGAAAATACTGTAAAAGCGAAAACTATTTCAGAAAAAAACCGTGTGGCTGGCTGCCTTCCAACGAAAGCACCTACTATACCGTCAAGTTATGCTGCTAGATCCAACGGTCTCATTCGTTGTAGTCGGCGCGTAAGACTTGTCTGATCCAAAGTTCGGATAATTTCATTGTTGCAATATCCGCGAAGTCGAGTACTAAGTTTGCGAGCAAAGTTTCTTACCTCATCAGTCACGGTTGCGATTCCAAGATCTCGGTGTAGATCGCTATTTCTTATGTACCATGGAGCATTAACGATTGCTCTGAGTGTCTTATTTTGAAAAGTTTCTAAAATAGATATATTGCTTGGTTTAGTACAACCCCAGAGTTGTATACCGTACGTGCAAGATGGTTTTAGCACTAGCTTATACAAAAGCAGTTTGTTTTATACGCTTAGTTTCGAAAACCTTCCGATAAGCCAATTCATTTCTCTTAACCTGATTTGGAGCTCGTCGCGTTTCTGATTAACGTGCGGCTTCCATTTAAGTTTTGCGTCTAGAGTCATTCCTAGATATTTCGCTTCGTTTGAGTATGGGATTTGTACGGAGTTAATGAATTAAGGTTTGTTGTTTATCTTTTTATAAGTAAAGTTAACATGCGTTGACTTAGTCTCGTTAAGGACGACTCGCCAGCTCTTTGTCCAGACGCATATTTTGTCTAAAACGCGCTGAAGTTTCCCTGTTGATAATTCAATTGTCGTATCAATAGCGAGAATAGCAGTGTCGTCAGCAAACGTAGCTAAAATTGTTCCCGCATCGTGGGGTATGTCTCTTGTATAAATCAAAAATAATATTGGGCCGAGAATGCTTCCTTGTGGGACACCGGCATTTATCTCTTTGAATTCCGAGTACTCATTTTCGTACGCGAAAGATTCTGTCTTCAAGGTAAGACTCTAAGATTCTATAGAGTTTTTCTGGTAAGTTTAGCCTTAACTTGTACTTCAGGCCTTCGTGCCATTACTTGTCGAAGGCTTGCGATACGTTAAGAAAAGCGCTAGTACATATCTTTTTCGCTTCCAGAGCTTTTTCGATTTCGTTTGTTATTCGATAGACCTGGTCGATTGTTGAATGCTTTTTTCTGAATCCGAATTGGTGATCCGGAATCAATCGTCTTTCTTCGATGATTGGTTGCAACCTTTTAAGCAACAGTTTCTCGAATACCTTAGATATTATCGGCAGTAGCGAAATAGGTCTGTATGACTTTTTGTCGTTCGGACATTTTCCTGTTTTCGGAACCATTATTACCTCGGCCACTTTCCATTGCCTTGGAACGTATAAAATTCTCATCGAGGCGTTAATGATAAAGAGTAGCTTGACCAAAGCTCATGAAAAAAAAATCATGAAAAAATGTTTGTCCGCACGACTGTCTCCGATGCTTTTAGGCCAACTGATTTATAAAAAACCACACATATCAAGAAATATTTATAATTTTCGGGAAAACTTAAGCTTACTTTAAATGATCAGCAGATTCTGAGATTCATCTCGAAAACTACAATAACGTTTCAGTAACTATTTTTCAAAATATTTTTGTATTTTAACGGTTATACTGATTGATATGAGATTTGGTTTGTGCATAAAACGTGTATAGTGGAATTTCTAAAATTTTAAAGTTTTTTAAAATTGTCGTTTCTAACTTAATTTTTTAGCATTCCTTTCAAAACTGAAAAAAGGACCTGTTATTGTATCACCACGTTGTCCATCTGTCCATCCGCCCAATCGCGTTGTAACTTCTAAACAATAAGTCACAGAAAGACAAAATTTTGTGTACCTACTTCTAACCAGGGTAATAGTCATAGAACCCAACGAGAGCAATTCTTTGTAAGCACAAATAACAGTGTAATTACACTTTAAAATTTCTAGGGAAAAAGGATCAAATGTTTTCCTGTAAGAAGTTTAGCAGGTACGAACTTGTCAAACGAAACTTAGGTCCAGTATACATACTGAACTTTTACTGAAAAATCTAATTTTTTGAAAATATTGAAAAGCTTTGGAGGAATGAAAAATAGAAAATGAGTGACGTTTTTTTAAAGGGTTTGTGGTCAGAGCTTTTGAATCGCTTAGTGCATGAAACCGTTTAAACACACGTGTAAACCAACTCAAAGATAACCAAGTTCTTGGGTAATATTTTTGTAAAAAAGTTTTAATACTGCCGTTTGAACGCATTTTCGAAAAAAAAATTATTACCCCCCTTATCACCGGTGTATTGAGTGGTATCGTCAGCAGCATCGGTTTCATGCTAAATTAACTTATAGTTATTCGGACAATCAGTAGCTTCTTTCTATATATTCATAAATGATTGTTTATGTATATGTATATATAGAGTGGCGCAAGCGCAACAGCTCGAGGTGAACCCAGGGCCAACTTCTCAACAATGTATGCTGTGTGTGTAAATTTCTTCACATACAAGGGGACCTACAATTTTTTGCCGAATCCGAATGGCACTTTGAGAAGTTTTTCAAGACAAATGATACTCTCGGAGGGCTTGTCAGACCCTCGCGGAGGTGGGGACCGTGAAAAAGAGCAAGTCTTTTTTTTTCAGGTGACGATGGCAGGATTCGAACCCAGACCTCTGGCGTAGGAAGCACACACACTAACCACTACGCCACGGCACCCCACATAAATGATTGTTGGTGCCTCCTAAAATCATGCTCCGCCCATAATCAAAGGAAATTGCCAATTCCATATACCACCAGGAGTAGAATAATGATAGGTTCTATGTTCAGGGCCCACGGGGTCGTTACACACATCAAAAGCGTAACACTTGAACGTAATTCCCTATTTTAAAATGTGACATCATTTTACCAATGGGCGATTCATCTTCATGATGACCGGTCTTCAGCAATATAAAACGAGCACGTTGATAATGCACCAAAATAATTACCAAGGATTTAAAAATAATCACAATGATTTATTAAATATATCCTCACTGTTTTTTCGTGCACCACTCTCAATTTATCATTCCTCATACCGCGCCTCACGCACACCCTCTCTTGCGGACGTGCCCAATATCAAGATTTACTGTCTCTCCTCCAGCGATTGCAAGCGGCAGAGTACAATGCAACGTCGTGTACTCGTACAATACGCCTATGCGAGCAATGACGTCAATTGAGGCATTGAAATAACTCCGCGCATTGCCACACTATCAAAGCTGCGATAAATCGTGCTGTTCTTATTTCCCAACCATCCCTGTTCAGTTGTTGTTGTTGTTGTTGGTTGGTGCAACTCTCCCTCGACTGGTTACATCCTATAAATACATTTGTCACATCTTGTGCGACAGTTTATCGTAAATTGTTGTTACTTATTCTGTTGGCGGGATTATGTTACCAACTGCATTACCGCGCATTGAAAGTTTTACTCGCCAAAATGAAGTTTGACACACAAAAAAGGCAAGGAAACCTGAAGCAAAACATTTTGCCTCATTGACGTCAGTGTTGTGTCAGTGCGACTCGTCAGGCGAAACTGCTATTTCTT
This sequence comes from Neoascia interrupta, assembly GCA_947623515.1. Classification (NCBI taxonomy): domain Eukaryota; kingdom Metazoa; phylum Arthropoda; class Insecta; order Diptera; family Syrphidae; genus Neoascia; species Neoascia interrupta. Next base: position 62,428,851 of record OX392462.1, on the reverse strand, counting down.
GTTCTGCTTTGTTCTTGGCGAACCATCATCATCGTCTTGAATCTGTTTATTTTTTGTAAAAATTGTGAAACTCGAAAACAAATTGAAAAACCAAAAATAGCTCTTGTGGCAAAAAAAGGAAGTTAAAAAAGAGGCGATTTTTTTATGTCTTAAAGCGCTAAATTATAATTTTTTAATTACACTCGCTAGTCATGCACAAGTATTGCTGTAAACGATATGGTCGAGTGTTGTTGCGGGAAACTCCCTGTAGGCCAGGGCAGATGGGCGGAAGAGACCCCACTGAATGTGTGATTGACGTAGGTAATGTTTTTTTGTTTCGATTTTTCGTTTCATCTAATTGTGATCATGCGACGCTTATTGTGGTTTATCACTGGTTTAACCTTAATTCCAAAAATAAAGTTGCTAATTTAGTTGCGAGGGGAATGACATGCAATTACAGCAGTGGCGATGAGCCTTGTCAGTCATAGTTTATAGGGTGCTGCAGAAATAGTTGGAAGAAAGGCCACAAGTCTTTGCTGTTGAGATTAACAAAATGCAAAAACAAAATTGGGTCGTTTGCACATATGTATATAGAATTTAGAGAAGCCCTTAGTGCATAGAACATTTAACTTTGAAGGTTACTTTTTAAGGTCGAGTAACAAATTACAAGTGCGATTCCAATTTGAAAAATTGTGATGTATATTGTATAACCTCGTGATCTTACATAAGCATCCACATGACAAAACTTTCAAACCTTTGGGTCGAAGCGTTGCAGACGGGACCTTCATAAAGTTTCAAAACTATGAGTTGCTACAGTATTTCTCATAGCTGCTGAGAATTGTGACTATGACGGGGTTTTATTTAAAAAAAAATGATGAATGATTTTCTTATGCATACCTTCTGGGGTTGCAGGTCCCAAATAGAGAAACGACTTCGCATCGTTTTTTAATGTTGTTCAAATCTCCTTCCTAGGAAAAAAATACTGTAAACAATCAACACAAAGCTCGCCAGTGTTGATTGGTTACAGTTTTTTTCTCTTCGGTCGTTTAACACTCCTGACTCGTCTATTTTGAACTATAGCACCTCGACCTGAAGAGATCTTTTGTGCTGTGAGCGTCAGAATAGTTATGCTAGAAGCTTATCCATTTTCCGTGCGAATTTAATAACGCTGCTAGCAGAGAAAATCTTAATGTCTTCCGTACTCAATTGTTCTCTGAAGAATAAGTCTTATACCGTCTAAGTCTCTGTCCGAATAAGTCTAGAACTGTCTAATACCGTTTGGGGCTGGGCATTCCCATAGGATATGTTCAGCTCCTTCCGCAGTGGGTGGGTGCCGTGGCGCAGTGGTAGGTGTGTGTTACTCTGACGCCGGAGGTCTGGGTTCGAATCCTGCCCTGCCACCTGAAAAAAAAAGACTTGTTCTTTTTCACGGCTCCCACCTCCGCGAGGGTCTGACAAACCCTCCGAGAGTAACATTTGTCTTGAAAAACTTCTCAAAGTGCCGTAGGTCCCCTTGTATGTGAAAAAAATATAGCACACACAGCATACATGGTTGAGAAGGTGGCCCTGGTTCACCTCGAGCTGTTGCGCCACTCTATTTATGTTTTTATTTTTATGTTCAGCTCCTTCGTCTTCTTCAAGGCAAGGTCGACATTCTGCAGAGTTGACTTATTTGATTTTAAAAAGCTGATATCTTAATCGGTGGTGGCCAAATGAGGGCTTAGGCTGAGCTAAGGGCTTTTATGGCTGTTTGACTATCCGTGTATTAATGGATGCTTACAGCTTTGATACCAAAGATGCAAACTTGTTTAGCGAGTTTTCGAATGGCGTAGAGTTCTGCTAAAACATACTGTGGCTTTTTCCCATTACGACTGTGGTTTTTCACGTTCGACCCGTATATGCCAGTTCCCACTCTCCTGCCCCCTTTTTAGAACCATCCGTATACCAATCAAGGCCGCATTGGATGTTTTGTGCGTTAGCACTTAATGAGCTCGATCCTATGCCCTTAACGTGAAAGGGCTAATTAAGAAATGGATCTGACCAAGACTGCTGGCGCCTGGTGAGAGAACTAAAATCCCAAGGGGCGAATGGTAGATTAATCAAGTCAATGAAAAGGTACGATTTTCTCTCCCCTTTAGGTAATTACAAACTGTCCAAACCTTCAATTAGCCTGAGAAAAGACAAATTGGACTCAAAAAAAATTAAAGGTAGCTCCAAGGGAAATCTTTGCGACGAGGCTGGCAGACAACTATGTCAACTGCCCTGCACCTCAACAGCAAGTTTCAGCAAAACTGTAGACGAAAGGCGAGGACCAATATGAACCTCAGGCGACGATAGGAGGCTTCTTCAGAAGTCGCCTTTAAAACATTTGACAGATTTCCCGATAATTAAAAGGCAGGCAAAGGAGAGCTTATCGGCTGCAGAAGCCAGACTTGAATCCAGAAGGAAGGCTACCCGAAGACCAGTGGAATTTAATGGAGAATAAAATCCTCACTTTGACTGAGGATGATGTTCACCATAAACATGCAGCTAAACCTGCACCAAAGCGCCGTTGGAGCTTAAATCATGTTTATCAAGGGTGAAAAAAAGACTTAGCCATTAAGGCTTGCACATTCAATCTAATATATTTAATCTATGCACATGTGTTTTTACTTCCTTCGTCTCACTTTTTGACTGAAAAACTCCGAGGCTTGTCTTTGCTTCAACGAAGCTGCTAAGCGTTCATGAGAGTCAACAATCGTTCGAAACATTCGAAGCATTCGGTCCACAACAGGTACATAGCTGAAATTTTATCTTTAAGAAAACAAAAACAAAAATTTCTTTCTTGACTTTTGACGCTGACGTTTGAGTATGCTTGACAGCCATATAAAGTATCACACACTTTAATAAAGTCGCGCAACTCAAGATGTTCAACTGAAAAACTGTCATCATTGAGAAGGTTGACTCTACGAGCGATCTTGAAATTATTTCATTCAACAAATAAACAAGCAAAAAACAGTTTATCAACAACTATGAGGTCTGACATAATTCACTGTGGGGGAGTGCCTGTCTGTCTGTCAGATAACGTGCTCGTTAAAAGAAGCAAAAAATTTAAGTTTATTGACAGACAGCTGACCTCACAAAAAAAAAGTCGAATCGTATTAACAGTTATAAATAAAATTTATTACTACCTCCTATGAAATGTTGAAGTTGTCAGTCTTAGTGTGTAGGTACGTTTTTGTTAAAGAAAACATCAGTAAATCAGGTCATGGTTTTCATTTGGGAAAAACTTCAGGCTTTTAATCAAGAGGGGAGCTTTTTTTGTTCCTTCATTTTAAATATTATTTTTAAATTGCATAAGTTCTAAATTTAAGACGCCAAACTGTCTCTGAAAGCGAAAAACTTGATTATCGAGCAGCCAATAATTAAAATCACCGACTCTATACCGGACTTGATTGGTCTTTTAAACTCTCTTAAGAATTGTAATTTATTAAGAAAAGGATTTTTTTTATACAATTTTTGGAGGGTCAGTCAAGAACAGGCTTGTGGGAATAACATTTCGTCACTTATTAAATGATTCAGATTGTCATGAGAACTCGAATGAGCATTCTGAACAAACAGTGAGGTTAATCGATGACATTTTAGGAGGAAATAATAAATTAACATCGTTTTCAAATTCATTATGGTGGTCGAAATTTTAAGTTAAAAGTATAAAAACTAGTTTTTTCGAATTATGAATAAAGCACGTATATAGTGTTGGAATTAGGCGCATTTTTGTCAAGTGTGGGAAATGACTTTCGTTAACTTTCTTTGACATTAATGTATTCTTTTTATTTAGGTTGTGACGTAATTTAATAAGATAGAACAGATTTGCTCAACTAGGATATGAGATCACACCCTATCAGCGTATACTGACATCACTTTGGTTGTCTTGACTTTGGGGAAGAAATCGAATCGAATGTTTATTAAAGAATTATTAAATATGACTACATTAATGACTACATTATTTCATGATTTCTTAATTTATATGTATACCTGTTGTTTTAATAAAACATTCAGGTTCTTAAGCTCTTTTGATGAGTTGACACAGCATATGAAGAACAAGTGCGTAAGTGCAACAGTCTGTTACGAACTTCTAAATACCCGACCCTTTTTACCCGTTAACACCAAATTTAAAATTTTTTGATCTGTTTCATGTACTTAATGTCAATTACTTGTATTGGCCACGCCCCAAAGGGCGTAGACTAAAAATTAAAATCAATTAACACTAATTTCGTAGGAATTATGAGAAAATGCGTTAAAAGCGAATATTAATACTTAAAAAACAGTTTTTTTCCCCAAAAACGCCCCTAAAAGTGGGCGGAGATGAATGCTTTGTATGCAACAAGCTTAGCAAATGGTAATATCTAATATTTGTCATATAATTTATTTTCAATTAAGAATGAATTTCCCGCGAAATGAGGTTTTCAAAGATTTAAGATGTTCAAATTGGGCGTGGTCAATGGAGTGGGCGGTTCAATTTTTGTCTAATTAAAGGCTTCTGGCCAATATTACTCTCATATGTTTTGAGTTCATTTGCTTTGTCTATCTTGATCAAATGGCATTTTAAAATAAAACGTAAATTTGAGCTTGTCTGACATTTAATTTAATTGTGGGCGTGGCTGTAGGCGGATCTTCTCAATTTTCATACTTTGTCTGTAAAAATGAGAACCAAACAACGCTGCAAGTTTCAGTTTCCTAGCTCAATTTAAAAGACCCCACAACTGCATACATACGTACAGACGGACGGGCGGACATGGCTTAATCAACTCACCTGTCGCAAGTATTCATCTTGTAATATTTTGCCTAGAGTTTGTCGAATGAAATTAAATTTCTGTTTTCAAATTAACGCAACGAAACACTTGATTTCTCAAACACAACTTATTTAAGTAAAAATTGCAATTAACTTAAATTCACTGCAAGTTAGATGCAACACTTTATGTGAATTCAATCACATTTTTCTTTATCTCTCGATGTTCACAATTCAATGACTTCGAAAAACTGTAAATGCCAGGATTTGACTAGAAATTTTTACTCAATTATTTTATTTTTTATGTTTTTTTATATGTTATTTTTTTATTATTATTTAGTAATTTTACATACGATTTGGCATAAAAATTAACTTATAGCTAAGATAAAAATATTGTTTGCTCAACAAAAAGAGTCCAACGTATTTCTTATGTTACAAAACACATTACTGTCGACTTAATCTATTTTTAAATCTATAATTTTTTTTTCAGTTAAATGTGTGCAAAAAATATACATTGCAATCCCAAATTTTGAGTCCGGCCTATTAAATTGAACTCAATTATTCCTCGAGTGTATTTTATATATTTTTTATAGAAGTTTTTACCTAAGTTTTTTTAGTTTTTTGCCTGAACAATACCCAACACGTTGAAGTAGTAAAAATTTAATTTTTAACTCAGATTTTGTTTAAAAAGGGTTTCTTGTTTATAAATGTGGGATAGTACGAGGCTGGACCCCTGTTAAGTTGGCTGTCTGCATTCGCATAGAAGTTCCCGTCTTCGTGAATGCTTGGATGCTCAGATACCGGTAAAAAGGCTCAGTCCGTTGCCCAAGAACACTATGTGCACCTCTTTGTTTGTGTGGTAATACACTTTTCTTAAAATTTGTTTCAATAGGCTCATCATTTATATGTCAATTGGCCCTTTTCTAGCTTCTCAATATATCATGGCCATAGAGTGCCTGTAGTATATTTCTGTAGCTTATGTGCAGCTCGAAGGACCTTCCGTTCCTTGCGGGGTGGATTCAAATGTTTAACAACATGGACAACGGGGCGTTGTTGTCCATCCGCTCTAGATGACCCAGCCATATCGTAGACGTTGTTTTTTGACTCTTCTGGCTGGGTCGGTGTCACTGTACAGCCCGTACAGTTCGATGTTATTTCTCCTCCTCCACTCTTCGTTTATGCAGACGAAACTGTAAATCGTCCAAAGAATTATCCTCTCAGAAGCAGCCTTTAGCGCTCTCATGCGCCTTTAACAGGGTCCTTCTACACCGTAAAGCAGGGTTGGGATGATGAAGATCTTATAAATGGACACTTTAGTTGCTCGAGAGAGAGAGAGAGAGAGCTTTGCTACTCAATTCTTAGCCCAAAGAAACAGCGATTGGCAAGAGCTATCCTTCGTTTGATTTTAGAGCTGGTGTCATTGTCTGAATTTAAAGCGGAACTGAGGTAGACAAAGCTCCTAACTACGTCAGAATTATAGATCCTTATGGTGATGTTTTGTACAAGACGTCGGTGCTAGGTTTCTCTTCTTGATGGCAGCATATACTTGGTTTTGCCCCCGTTTACTGCCAAGCCCATATTCGCCGCTTCAGTACCGATACCCACGAAGTCTTCACTGATATCGCACTGTGATCTTTCGCTTATGCCAATGTCATCTGTGTATTTGAGTAATTGTACGGACTTTTTAATTGTGCCTCTGGTGTTGGCGCTGGATTTCTGCACAATTCTCTCAAGCATGATGTTAAAAAGGTCACATATGAGCGCATCTTAATCCTTTTTTGATATCAAAGGGGTCGGTGAGGTCAAAAGCGTGAGTTTTTCATCGTCATCCTGCACAGACTGACGAATTTGGCAGGTATGCCAAAAATAAGCATTGCACTATATAGCTTTATTTGTTCTAAGGTGGGCTTTCACGACCAAAAGTCATTCTGGCTAAGCATAGTAAGGTGGTAAAATGCAGGCGAGTACCTTTATCCAGCAGGTAGGTTTGGTTAGGCGGTTGATGAGGTGGAAATAGCCCACGCCTCATCATAAGCCACAGAAAACAAAGCATTCCTAGAAAACGAAGTTATTGGTGCTTTTGAAAATTCTGACAAGTCCTAGAAGAAGTTATTTTGAAGTTATTGAAGTTATTTTTTCTTAACTGACATAGACTGGACAATGGTAGAGAAATTGAGGTGTTTCCCCGCAGCAATCCGTATTGCCACATTCTCTGCATATATCGTAATTTTAGAGACATAATTACATACATATGAGACCAGAAGATTGTGGCCAGTAAGCATATGTTTGTTTGGGCCTTGCTAGAAATAGGCCCCGTAAGCCAAGAAACTGCACAAGTGGAAGAAGGTCCACCTTTAATTTGCCTTGGTTCTGATCTTAAATTTCATTGGCCTTTTTAAGGGAAAGCAACATTGTTAAAATCAACTTTAATGTCAACGAAGGCTAGAGGGGTTTATCATGTATTCAGACTGAAATGACAACCTTGTGCAATGTGCAATGCTGTCAACGCCTTTACTTTTGGTTTAGCCATATTGGCCTGTTGCTACCAGCTAAGGGTTAAATCGATAGCGAATGTATGTGCATTAGTTTTTCTAGTGTCTACGGCCTAAAGGACGATACGCTGATATGGGTCTTTAAGTCCTTGGCAGTCGTGTGGCTTCATTTTCCTGCATTTGGGATCAAGATTATACTTTATCCTCCCTTCATACTTTGGGGACATAAACAATTTGTAGGCAGCGCTTATAGTTTTTGTAGTAAAGGTATTATTATTGGATTGCTATCACAGCCGGGAGACTTCAAGGGGTAGAAGGAGTCAATTGCCCTCTTTACTTTAGTTTCCCTCCTTATACCTTCTTGAATTGCGAATTTAGACACAGGGTTAGTTACTACCGGGGTGCTACCTTCATGATCGTAGGCCTGACAACATGTCAGTGTGTTTCCGTATGAACCTCTAGCTTTTCAGTCCAGAATTCAGTGTTGGATTGCGTCCAGAAGCTCTTGAGGCTTGTAAAAAGCCTGGGACCGCTGGCTCCTTGCAGGGGATTTTTCTTGGACAAGTTGACTCTAGTATTTTCACTGCTGTCTCAAAACGTGCACCAGGTCCTCCCTGTAAAAGGAACTTTAACGGCACTTTTACAATTTCATTCACTTTATTTGTCTAACTAGCAGTCCTCTTGCCTTCTAAAGGCCTTTGCCTGATAAGAAAGTGTCCCAGTTTTCCTTATGATTTCAAGTACATCTCTTGTCCACCACTGTTGCAACCTTCTGCTGATACCGTGGGCATGCTTAGTACAAAATCATTTCCTTCAAAAAAAACAATTCTTTCAAAAAAATCAACAATTTGCGCTTCCTTTATTGAAATATGCTGTTCCTTTGCTGCTTGTTTTGAAGACTTTATCTCAAGGATATGTTGATACGTAGATAATGGATGTGGCTCTTAAACTATGACAGATCAAGATTAAAATCTTGATATTTTTAGAAAGCTATCAATCAGTTTTTTAAAACTTAGCTTGCAACCTCATTATTTAAGTCAAACAATTGATCAGACAGAGACATATTAACACTTCAGCAATGATTTGAAGCTTGATAACTGATTTCGGTCTCAATAGCTGTAGCTAAGGGTCGCACAGGTCTGTATGATTATTTCACTGTATAATAAAACTGCACCTCAAAATGAATACACCCTTGGCGGAAAATAAACAAAGAATGTATTTATTTTAATTAGCTTTATGTAAATTCCGAAACTCAGGCGATACATTACGTTAATCGAATGATTTTTCTCCTTACTCAACTTTGTCGAACGTCATGAACATGATGATTGCGTCCTTCTGGCACGCGATAATTCGTTTAACGAACTCGTTTTCTCTGTGTTTGTTGCTTTTTTTTATTCATTCATTAATTTGCGGCTGTAGTTTCCCCCTTGCTATCAAGAGGTGATTCCATTTACACTCCTTTTTCGATGACACATACGAAATTCACTTATCAGACAGCCCACATTTATATGCTGATTATGGTAAATTCGGCCCGGAATTTGACGGATTAACGGAAATTGAAAAACTGAAAAATGTTGCACGCGGCAAGTGTTCAGTTTGTAATTGTAGACGGAAGTTTGAAAGACCTCTGACCGCTATTGAAAGTGTAATTGATAAGTTAAGTATGTGTTTGCTTAAATCCTTATGCGTGAGTCGATTACAATGTCAGACAAAAGCACCACCCTTCATGTCCTTCTTTGAGCAATCGACAAAGTTTCTCGATTCATCCTGCTGCTCTGTGTGTACGAGCGATTTTTCGTGCCGCGTTTAAAGCATCTAAAGTCAGTGGTCTCACTGCTTCATACTTTGATTCCGCCATTCTGTTACATTTTTTTTGTAATTTAGTGTAGTCATCCGATTTTAGAATGACTACTTAAGTATCAATTCCCATCAATTTCCATTATTCAATTGCTTTTTCATATTCGTCAAACCGTTTAGTATTTTTTCTTCAACATCAACTTAAATGTGTGGATGCTTCGAAGCAAAGAATTTAATTACCAGTCAGGTTTTGAAGAGCTAAGACATTATCTGGCTGTTTTTCAACTGGTGGCGCTTCATAAATCATAATAAATGTTAATTTAAACACCATGGGCAATCCGGTTATTGAATGAAAAATAATAAAAAAATAACTTAAAAAAAGTTACGTATACGCCCCCGAGTCCCAGATCGAATAAGCTTCACGAGTTTACATAAATTTAGTTTGTATTTGTTTTATATGAATACACGTGGAATACATGTTATTAACTGGAAACAATAGCAGTTTGGAGAATCTAAACTTTTTTGTTACGGGAGTCAAACTAAAAAGCTTCAATATTAAATACTAAAAAAAAAAATTTAAACAGCTGATAAGACTAAAGCTTACTCTGCAACGGTATCACACTTAAAAAGTTGATTTCAATTAATTGATATCAAAAATCACAGCGCATCCGTTACTTAAGCTACGTTTTCATATTTCTGGAGCCTTATAAAAAGTCTTTCTGCAAGATTGCCTGAACTGGATGAGCTTATTGCAGTCATGTGAAATTTCAGCAGGAGCCAATATCCTCAATGATTTCTCAAGCAAGTTATTGCTAGGTCAAGTCTGCTTTCTTGTACAGTTCCCTGATTAGCACTTCTTCAATTGGAATTACATATACATTTGTACTTAACCATAGTGCACAGATTGCAGAGATGTGGAAATGATTTACCTTAAAATCAGGGAATTTTTCTCTAAGATCTTTAAATAATAAGACGGTGCTGAAGAAAAACCTTTATATCATAAGCTCGCTTCTGATAAGAAGCGAGAGACTGTCAAGTATGAAGAACTTGAAGAGACAGTCATGAATGTCTCCATGTATGACATACGCGGAGTGCTCCGTCGGCTTTTGTTTTAGGTTAAGCTAACCTTTATTGCGCAGTTTGCATTAAATTCTATTTGTTTAATATTATTTCTGAATATATTTTACATTCTGCTGTATACCTGTTCGCAGTGGAGTCTACTGTTCTACTGTTTTTGAAGGCTTAGCCTAGAAATATTGCTTAGTTTTCATATGAAATGTTGTTTAGTACATTTGCGAATTGGTTTTTCTCTCTTTTAATGACGATTTCGGACTCGTTTGTTTTGCTTATCTAATATTTATAGCATATTTGGAGTGCAATTTTGGGAAGATTTGTGTAGACGAGTATTTAAATACTGCCATTGCAGTGTAGCAAATAAAGGGCAGATTTTTGACTGTTTTCCCAGTATTCTGGTTTAAAATACTTAAAATATATACTTTTCATTAATTTTACGCTAGGTACTGTTAATATTTTGTAACAAGTCTATTGTACTTATTTAAGGCGACTTTAATGTACTAAATGTGGGGTGCCGTGGCGTAGTGGTTAGTGTGTGTGCTTACTACGCGGGAGGTCTGGGTTCGAACCCTACCATCGTCACATAAAAAAAAAACCGCGAGGGTACCCACCTCCGCGAGGGTCTGACAAGCCCTTCGAGAGTATCATTTTGTCTTGAAAAACTTCTCAAAGTGCCGTTCGAATTCGGCAAAAAATTGTAGGTCCCCTTGCATGCGAAGAAATTAACACACACAGCATACACTGTTGAGAAGTTGGCCCTGGTTCACCTCGAGCTGTTGCGCCACTCTATTTATTTATTTATTTTTTAATGTACTAAATGAATGATGATGACTTTAATGTACTAAGTACTAAAATTTTTAGTGAAACGAAGGGTGATTTTGATTTTTTTTTTTTTTGTAAAAAAAAAACTATAGAAAATGACAAATGGGTTTTCGTTTTCAATTTTTTTTATATATTTGGGCTCCTACTCCAGTGATTTGTGCTTGTGTAAAATTAAGTTGATAAGATAGAAACAACTTAGAAGTTATATGCATTTTTAAGTAGTACCATTTCAGCCCCTCCATATTTTTCTTTCGAACCTCAAAAAATTATATATGTCTGATATTTTTTTCAAAAGGGTATTATGTTACCGTTATTGAAATAGAGTGGGGGATACGCGGTTTTCTTAGCTTTCTGCATTTTTTTTGATTTAAAATCCATAAAACGTCTTTTCGGAACCTTTTGTTGAATATCGTTGTATTTTTTTTAATTTTTATATTTTTATGATTCTCATACACTTTTTTTTTTTCTAGTACCCAGAGCACAGGTTTTTTAGTGAACGGTTATAAAAGCGAGTTTGTTAAGTTGTTAAGTTGTTTTTTAACCCGTATTAGAAAATTTTAAGTTAGAAACGCCGTTTTTGAAAGATCTTAAGAATCTTAGAATTCACTTCATACGGTTTACATATAAACAAAATTTTATTTTAATCGCACAACCGTTAAGATACCAGAACATTTTAAAATGCTTTTGAAGCTTTCGAGCTTAATCTCAGAATCTGCTAAATATTCGAAAAATTTATATAGTTTTCTCGAAACTAACAAATAATTCTTGATGTGTATGTTATTTTTTTTTAAATCACTTGGTTGATGAAGGTATACACCACTATATCGTAGATAGTAGGGACAACATTTTTTCAAAACTGCAGTTCTAAAACCGCGTAACCAAAATTAGATTTTAGCCTTTGTCTTATATGTTAGCCCAGTATCGGCTTTTTAAATAAAGTAATCAAAAAGTTATGATATTAAACACGTTGAAAATATGTACCTATTTTCCATTCCTTATTTCTCAAAAGCCTTTCAATATTTTGCAAAAATTCGTTTTTATTATGAAAATCTAATATTTTTTTAGCGCATGTTTTAATTTTCTGTTTTTCTGACTGAAAAACTTTTTAAGATAAGGCCATTGTCTTTTTCCCATCAATATTCAAACCGTCATTAAACCGTTCTGCGTTGATATAAAAAATTGTCCATGCATACGTTCTCATTTTTTTCACGGACTTTATAAGTATACCGAATTTCATCTTTCAGTGACTTACCGTTCAAAAGTTGCAGCAGGTGCGGACGGATGTACAACGGAGCGATACCATAAGAGGTCCTTTTTCTCACTTTTGGATGAACAGCTTAAAATATTAAGCGCAAGTTCACCCAAAATTGGAGTAAAACCTCACGTCTCAGTAGGTCTCCTTCTAATTACGCGATAAGATCCAAAAGCGTGCTGTCAAACTAACAGGTGATTTGAAACCTGTGTAGTGAAATAATTTGACCTGAGATTCTTCTTTAACTTTATACCATGGTCTCCACCGACCACTTATCTGCGATTAAAATAAATCTCCAACTAATCACCTACAAATCACAAGATCCACCACCATACAAATTTAAATCCTCTCAGCAAGTAATTTAAAATGAATCTCGTTAATTTCACTCACCTTGTGCACAAACCCTTCTAATGCCACTTTAAACCACTTTCGCAAACCTTCAAAACAGTTTGGGACTTGAAGAAAAAAATCTGAAACAGTCCGCGTATAACAGATATGTCACAAATACGTTTTCTACTACGGAGTCTTACAACGATTTTGCTCCTGGAAAATGTCATCGTCACTCTCTTTTGCGACCCAAAATGACGACGAACGAGTACGCGTGTCAAAATAATCTAATATTTGACCGGTCGAGACTCTTCGGGATTTATTTTTAATCTTGTCCCACCAATAGGATTACTGTTCTCATTTCCTCAAATCAAAGTGCACCAGCATCTCAACTCATAAAAAAGGCATCATAAAAAAGGCTACTCATAAGTCACCCATTTCTATCTCTCCCTTATATACATACCTCAACAACAATACGTTCGGTTAACTTTATTGAACAAAAACAAAATCTATAAGGTATTGCACCAATATCGCGAACTGCCTTTTAAACCTCCTCTAAAGCTTTAAAACATTTGGTTAACTTCCTCTTGACGTTCATTTAAAAAAAGCCGAATAAGTATTCAAATTAAATCATCCAATTGCTAATAATAAATCTCACTATCAGCCACAATTAGAGCCTAAAAACAAATCCATGTGCAGAATGAGATTGTGTCTCCAAGCTTAAAGTGTAAACAAAATTAATCTAAATTTAATTTATCAAAATTTTGATCTTTCAGTACAATAGTACCAATTTAATACCAAACACAACGTTGCTATAAAAAAGCAACTATAAAATTCCCATACCAGCTTAACACATCACTCACCCCAACGTGTGGGAAAAGTTTTGTTCGCATACAAATTCTAACACAGCAACTCCACCGCACCGCGTACCAAACTAATGCATGAGACAAGAGTAAACGTTATACAAACACACTCGCCATAACTACTTTACTCGTACTCACACACTCAAGTTGTCTGAGAACCAAATCGAAATGAAAACTTGCTGCAATAACTTGATCTGAGTCAGTCTTGTGCCGCCATTCATTCAAGTAGCGAGCGCCTTCGTTTATTAAAAGTTACACTACGGACTTGTTCTTTTTCGGATTTAAAAAATTTAAGAAAATATTAAAAATAAATTTTGTTCCAAGTGAAATAAAAAAGTGAATGTGATGTTTCCTGGTGAAAAAATAAGAATAACGTGATAAAGGATACTTTAATACAAAACAGGAATCAACAAAAAAGATTGAAAATATAAATAAAAGAAAAAGGAATTTTCACTGACAGTGTTTTGACATAAAATTATGACTTCAACAATTCTCCAAACACAAGCAGCAACAACAATGGCATGGTCCAATGAGAAACTTCGTTTATCTTGTGTCGATAATATTGGATTACGCCAGCTATGGAAGTTAATTGTATTGGATAGTAGCAGCAACAATAACAACAACAACTCCAACACGAATGGCAATAGCAACAACAAAAATGTAAGTTTTAAAATATCATGGCGCGTCAAATACTCATCAATTTTATCTTATATTGTTGGAGCTATTTTAATTAGGTTTTCATACGAAAAAAAAAACTAAAAAAATACCAGTTTTTAAAATGAGTGAAATTCAGTCAAATAAACTCTTTAACAGTCAAAGAGTTAATGAGAGAAAAGTAAAAACAACGGATGTCCGGAAAAAGAAAGTACTTTTACACTGACACATTTTTCTTGTCTTTTTTTTCGATTTCTTGTTTCAATTACAAATAAACTGGAAAGTGCTTATCAAAAGTATCAAGTGCAAAGTGTTGTTGACACAAGGCGAAATGTCTGATAGGTTTTGAGGTTCAAGCAAAGTTCATGAGAGGTGAATGGCGAGGTTTTCGGTGAAATTTGGACCCTCGGGTCACAATTGCGATAAAAAGTCAAATAAGGAGCAACAATTACAATATTGATAGATTAGTATTTTTTTTCTACGCAATGTCTTAATTGTGGGGTACAAAATTTGTGAATGATTTTGTTAAATGGAAAGATTTTAATACATAACATAGATAGTCTATATTCTTTAATATTCAAGTTTTATAAATAACATAAACCTTAAGAAAATGAAAATATCAAAACAGCATTTTTTATAAAGTGAAAAACTTGTTGCTTAAATTAATTTCTAAAATGAGAGAAGCAATTACAGGGCCTGACATGTCAGACATCTCTGTAAAGTAGTAAAAGCCCTCTTTTTCTAATATGCCATCTTTTAAAATTTCCAATTTGCGAGAAAAATATAAGTTCCCACAAACGAACTTAAACTCTTATAACGAATACATTTTTGACGTTCAAAGACCCTGTCACCAACTGTCATGCCAACAAACATTTTTTACTAAAAGGTTGAATTAAATTCACTGAATAATTCAACTGTACCTGATTAAGAGTTTGATTATTTTCCAGATTCCAATTTTTCAGTTTGAGATGATTCTAGTTTCGGGGGTTAAATAGTTAAACTGGGGCCAACCGTTTACCCCAGAAATGAGTTTTTTTAGTCAATTTCGATCCCAGATTAGTTTAGTTCCAACTTCTTTACAACTTCTTTTCATGTTGTTCTGTGTGAAATTACAGTTGCTTCTCGAGTCTCTGCAGAAAAATCTACTGTGAGTTAAGTTAACTAATGAGTATGCGCTTGAAAGAACATACAGATTGCCCTTGATGGTCATAGACCTCGTCTTTTTATAACAGCGAGCAAAAAGACCATCAAAAAGTAGTCTGCAAAAACCTCAGAACTCTAAGAAACAGCAAGAGGTATTTAGGTTCTTAATCTCCTATTTCCATTGCATAAATCGCAATTATAAAAAAGTTTGGAAAAAGTCAATTTTAATAGACAACCTTACCAATTTTAATAGACAATAGACAAGACTATTGCTCCCTAACGATTTCCATCGGTTTAAAATTATCTAAGTCATGGACTTCCAGAAGGCTACAAATAGTGATGACTATTATCTAATGCCCGAGAACTTTTATGCCCTATTCATTACCGAAATTCACATGCCTACACGACGCGACGGAGGAAAACCTTGACTAGCTTGGGAAGCATGAATTTGGAGCAAAGTCTAGCGCCAGACACTTGCTCGCCAGCCCCTCTGCCGCTCTTTGGCGCAAAACAAACATTATAATGTCAGCCGCCAAGAGAAGTGAAAAATATTTGCCGTTTATCTTATCTTATCCATGGAAGGCATTCTATCCTCATTCAAATATCTCCAAACAGCAAGCCAACCAACAAAGATCCCTCGGTGCGGACAAATATTTAATCGGCAAACTGACAACAGCGATAAGACAAGCGCATCCACTATGCCTTATCTCAGGCATATGAAATTATCGTGCCAGCCGAATAAGCCTTACCTTTCAACGAAAGGAAAATAATGACAAAATGTTTATCGATAAGGCCGATGGCAAAGTCAAGACCCCCATGAAATCTCATTCATATATTATAGGGAACACGACCGACGCTCTGGAACACCATCGATTCACATGTTTGTCCATTACTTTGGATTATGATCACCAGCGCCACGCCACGACGACGCACGCCGCCGGCGGCTGTCACACCGTTTATTTTTCTTATGTAAATGATGGCAATATTTTTGTTATATTGTTTTTGTTGTAGTAAAGAGAACAGACACTTTTTCATTATTTGACCTCAATTGAACACATTGCAGCGGCAAATCATTTTGTCGTTGCAAAGTGATGCAAACAACTTGTTTGACAGTTCTTAAGAGTGTCAATTGATTGCAATTTCGATAAAGTGGCTTCAAAAAAGTAGAAAACGTCATCGGGTGTTCTGTTTTATTGGAGGCAGGACGCATTTATCAAAAACCAAAGATTTTTCAAGCTTACACGCAAATTATAATAAAGATCTATCATGATTTGATCGTGTGTTTAAACTTTTATTCACCAACGCTGACAGGCGTTGGTGAGAGCATTCGGTAATGAAATTTCACTTCATTAAGCTTTCAGATCAAGTTTGTGGGCATAAGTGTAAAAGTGCTGTGCAAATACATCCGCTGTTCAATTATTGATCTCGACAGAAGCAAATGCATAATTGATGGCAGCAACACGATCACGATCATTGGAATGTGTCAAGATTGGCTTACACGTGCTTATTTTTAGGTGATTTTTAACTGTTTGAGTAAAAGCGAGTGTACTTATTGCATTTTTTCTTTATTGCATTTTCTCTTTATTTATTATATAAATTTATTATTAACACTAGTTTTTTCTATTTTTAGAGGCGTAGGGAGCATTCGGAAATCTTCTGAAACTCTTTTTTGACACTCGTTTGACAGTTCGCTTTTTAAAAAAGAAAGAAATTCGGTTATGGCCGTGACAGAATCATTTGGTGGGGTGCAGTTATTAGTGTGTATGACTGCTATTCACGAGGTCCCGAGTTCGATTCCGGACAGAGGCAATCAAATTTCATGATCTCACTCTGCAAAGGCCTGCAAGCCCTCCGAGAGTATCATGTGTCATGACTGTGTCATGAAACAGCACATGCGTCAAGTTGTATAAATGTCATTTGTCCTCCTACAGCGAAAGATATCCTTCAAAATCAGATAAAACGTGTTTGTCTATTCGATTGCAATCTCAAAAAATCGAATAGACATGGCACTTTGTGCCATAAATTACACAAAGCTGGACAAAATGTCAGAAACTGGCAGAAGTGTTTTGTACTGAACTGTCACATTTTCTGAAACCACTTTATTGGTGTGCGGTTCTCTTTTTTAACAAATTAACTACAGGGTGAACCAGTAGCAAAGATGGGATGTGAGTTGTCAGTCTTTTAGATTCATCCAAATATGGCAGATGCAAAGTATTTCTTTCTGTCTTTCTGTTCTGGTGTAAAATCGGTGGCTGTTCCAGTTGCTGTCCAGCTACCCAACTTTCGCAATAAGCTTATTCTACTAAAAAACAAAATTACAACGGCCAAAGGCTATATTCTAAATCAACCAAAGTTTAGCTCAGAAACAAAACAGCGTTTGTTTCAGTTTCTGTTGTCGTAAGTTGCTTCTGTTTCTACTCTAATCTGGTTCTACTTAATTGAAGAATTTGTTTTAACTGCAAACTAAAGGTCATTCTTATTCGCGGAAAAATCATAACGCAATAGCGTGGTGGTTAAACTTGGAATGTGTGAAATCTGTCAACACAGATGTCAAAAGTTCACAAAATGTACAAAGAAACATAAAATAGTTTTCATAAAAAGGAAAATATTTCTTGTCAACAAATAATCTTCGTATTCGTTCCACAAATATGCTGAAAACCACGGTCAGCTGTCAAAATATGGAGGTCTTCACATATTCTTAATTTGACCGCCAGAGGTAAGCCTTCAATTGGGTTTTTGTTTCTGTTTCGAAATCTGACAGACAGTTTAAAAGCTTATTCAGATTGCCACCAATCTGAACAATGTCAGATGTCAATATTGCTTTGTACTACAAAACTACGAACGAGTCTAACTTGAGTTATCTCATCTATTGAACGTGAAGGTTTTCTATAACTTTTCACTTGAAAACCTTCCACCAAAAAGTGTGTTTTTTGTACGGAAAGCATATTAAAATTACTATAAATGTCAATGTAGTTTGTCACTGTCAATGAAGTTTTGTGTCTGTACGGCCGAAAGATAATTTGACAGGAAGCACAAACCAAATAAAAACTTTAAAAAAGTCAGCACTTTTTTACCACCAAATATAGCCATAAAGCAGGTGGACCGCTTGCATACTCACTTCCGCCCCAAAGTGTTACAATCTTACTCACCTAATGAACTGACAGCAAAAGACGTCATTCGTCACCCACTCCACTCTTAATTATATTGTCTTTCACCGTTTTCTTTGAACCATGATGAGTACCTTTTCAACTCTGGGAATACGCTTAACGAATGTGCGCAACTACAAGCTGAGTCACTCGTGACAGTTGTTGTCAATTTCCTATATCACCATAACACCTGATTGACATTTCCAACCACTTGGCGGGCCTCTTTCTGAGCTCAGCTTCAGAAATGTATAAATGAAGGTTGTATTTATTTTGGGCACCTGCTGCGTTATATACCTATATAGACGTAAAACTTGCATTAAAAGGTAAGCAACCTCTTATAACTCTTCGTGGTAGGAAAACATTAAACAAAACTTTCTTCGTTTTATTTCTTGCTTTTGTTGTGTATTTTCTTGTTTTTCATTCGTATAAATAATATCGCATTAACATAACCCTTTCTCAGCACCAATACAAACACTTTGTCGACTGACGTCAATGCAAAACCAGAAAATAAAACTCAATATTGAATTCAAACTCTGACGTGCGCGACGTGAACCGCACATTATTCGGTAAGATGAGTCCGCGGGCGGCGCGCTGTCCATTCACTAGATAGCGCGATAATGTCATGGACAAAACTGTGATTTACTAAATTAATAAGTTTGTCAGGTTTTTATAATTCGTTGGATTAACTTTATTCGTTTTTATGGTTGACAGGCTATTATAGAGAACCGTAACCGCAGCTAAACTTATGGCTTCTTAAGTCCAGGCAATGTTTTCTTTTTTTTGCTTTGGCCTTCCTCAAGAGTCTTTGAGAATCAAGCGAGGGCAAATTCTTTCCTCGTTGAAAAACTCCATTTTAACATCAACCACATAAGCCACTAGACTAGCGAAGTATTCTCAAAAATCTTGCAGTTGTTTACGCTAACTTGACGTTGATCGAATTTGTTTGGTCTGATAAACAGACGTCAGTGCGTTAACAGAGAACCTTAAAAAGGTTACACACATCTGAATGGTTTTCCCGTAGGCTGAAAAAACCACGCCGGAGCTCCACTTCAAGTTTAAATATTTATAAGTTGAAATTTTTTGTTCTATAAATATGATTCAGGGTCGTTTTCCATTTTTGGGTGAAGTCTTTTTCCATCATTGCGTGAAAAAGTGATTTCTTAGTCTTCACTGCGTTGGGCAATCTGCCTGGTATATGAGTGAATTGAAAACAAACTTTACGGCGCCTTCACAAATATTGTCCACTTGAAGAATGAGATCTTGTCAAAATGTTCAAACTTTGTTTCTTTGATGAAAGTATATAACAAAAAAAACCTCTTATGGTGAGAAATCATGTTCCCTCAATAAAAATTATGAAATGAGACAAATGATAAACGATTTCCGGCAGAGCAAAAAAAAACTTACATGCAACAACATACACTGGCTATTCCAGTTTTTCTTACGGAAAAAAAATTAAAAGTCAAGGAACTCAGTTTGTCATACTGACAGTGAGTGTACACTTCATTACAATTGCTACTACTACCCCCAATATCAAAATGAGTCCATTAAAGCAAACATACACTCGCTTAGCAATCAATAAATCACTTAACAATTTTATTAGCTTTCCCTCCTCATACTTAACGCAACTTTCACGCACTTGTCGACTTTTTCTTACTCTTTTGTTCCTCTCTCTATGTAGAGCTCTTTTTTATGTCTAAACACTCAACATGATCTCGGCTTATAAAGTATTGACTTGAGTACTGAAACATTAATTGCATTAATAAAAAAAAATTAATTAAACATTTTACTGCCAAACGACATACATTCCTATGTTTGTACAAAAATACATTCATACATTCAGTGTGCTTGAAAAACTGATTCATTGTGACGTAAAATGTTGCCTTCATGTCAAATTGTTTTATTTAACAATTCAGGCTGAGTTCAACAGTGTATGCAGTTTTTTTTTTACTTTGCCAACATTTTTCGCAATAGTATTCTGCTTCAACTTGTTTCATTTATTTTAATGGTGTTTGACTCTGTGCATACAATGTTTTTAAGGCTTGGCTAGGAAAAACTTTCTTGCGAGAGACACTATGCAATGCAGGTTTATGGGTTAAACAGCGCATTAATTTGAAAGACACCTGCAATATTTTGAATGTGCGATTTAATTTTTTTATTCAGTTGAAGCTCCCAATTTTCGTATATCGTTTAGGGGCATACATAGGCCCTAAAAAGTATAGTGCTTCTAGAAGATATTTAAACCGGAAAACTCTTTGTTTTAGTTTGACTAAGACATTTTATCCCAGTTCACACAGAACATGTTCAGTCAAGTGAGAAATTCGGTGTTGACACAATTGCTTTTAGATTGCATCATTCACATAAAACTTTTATTCATAACAATGCAACAAAAATCATAATAGATTTTACATAATAAAACAACAAATGCTGGCACGATAGCTCGTAATGAGGATCTTTTTAAACTACCCGAACTGTGCGACACATTAAAAAGTTGCTCTTGGGTTTTTTACTCTTCAATAATTTTTTTTTTCCTTGGAAAACGTCTTTTTGTGGATTGTCAAAGTCGTTGTCAAAACCAACCAGCGACTTTATTCTTAGTTAAGGTCAAAATTTTCCTGGCGTCATAATCCTTTTGACCAAATTCCGCCTTCAAAATTCTGCTTTTCAAAATTCTTATTTACGAATCTTTGGAAATGCAACTTTGACAAAGCGATGC
Source organism: Neoascia interrupta (assembly GCA_947623515.1). NCBI lineage: Eukaryota > Metazoa > Arthropoda > Insecta > Diptera > Syrphidae > Neoascia > Neoascia interrupta. The sequence goes on along the minus strand of OX392462.1, from coordinate 62,407,821 downwards.
AGTGAAAAATGTATTGGAGGCGTGTGTTTCTATTTTGAATTTGGTTTGCTTCAATCAAGACAAAAGTTTGCTAAGTTAGAATTTTGAAAACCAGAATTTTGAAAGCCGACTTATGATTCGCTCCCCATAAAAACCTTGCTTGGAATCACCAAAGCTTCTTTCCGCAGGTGTTATGCCTTTACGCACCAGACCAGCAGAGTATTCAGTTACAGTCCTGAGTGCAACTGGTACTTAAATGTTTCCCGGGAAGAAAGCTGCCAAGGCTTAACAATCAACTGACCCTTACCTGGGCAAACAATATGGATCTTATTTTTGTTGCTGGTTTTCGCCCGCCCGGACTATTAACGTATTTATGCTATTAGACACCATATCAGCTGCCAGACTTCACAATCGACTTATCTGGGTAACAAACGCCGACCAGGAAATCGCTCATTTTGAAGCTGATACTCCTGGGTTTTCCTTTTTGTTGTTACTGGCCTAACCCATACTATATTTATGTCGGTACCCATAATATCTAGTGAGGCTTCTCCTATTCGTCACCTGGAAGGCGCCCAGTTGGGGGCCACAAACCCCAGAAAGAACTGTGGCAATGAGGTCTGTTTTCGCCATATTTATACAGCCTGCATAAATGGTTTTTCTGAATCGTCTGCATCGACTGACTCCCTTTTGATGTCGCTTTGATCTTCCGTAGAGGTTCCGGTTCGAGCTTTGTACCCTTGACAGGCTCTTTTCATTCTTTGGAGCGAAACTTCCGAACCTTATTTGTGCCTTATCGTTCTACCTCTTTAATGGCGTGCTTCTCATGCTCTCACTCCTTTTTTTTTGAGAAGCCGGTGTTCCTATCTCCTCTTGTCGTTGTCTAGCTCGCGAACAGCTGTAGATCTAGTCCTTTTTGCAGAGTCGCCTTATGTGCTTCATTTTAAGCTGCTTCATGCTTTATTTTAAGCACATGGGCTTGCCTACTTTCATCATCAAATCAAGGGTTTCGTTGTGATGGCCGTGCGAGCATCTAGCATCAGAGAAGGCATGTTGCATGTCCATTGACTATTTTCTAAACTGATTGTTGGATTGCACAAGTCTTCGTAGGAGGTTTCGAGAGACTCAAATGGAGGAAAGGAACTGGATCATTGAAAACATTCTTCTTACATATTTTCGCCTCACTGCTTTCCTAAAAATCCCCCTTAAAAGGACTGCACAAATCTCTCATAAATTCCTAATCATTACACGATCGCCTGACAATTTGATTTAAGTTATTAGTTCACTAAAACGCCTCAATCATCACTAAGTACCTACCTATTCCGCTTAATAATGCAAACTCAGAGTCACATGAAATTTATTATAATACCGCGCCAGTTACTGAGAAAAAGTGCTCCAAAGCCAGTGTGCGCCAGGGACCACCCCAATTCAATTAGAATCTCCCAAATGAATCATAGTAGCGCTCTCAAACAGCACAATGTTTTCGCGTGTCTTGTTTGTGAGTAGATCTTAAGCCGATCCTTACATGGGTTGTCACGTAAATTCCTTCACGTCAATGGATTTGTTTGGTTTTTTTTCCAATACCCAGCCAGAGACATTTCTATTTTGATCTCTCGGAGAAAAACAAAAACACACGAGTACCGCAGCAGATTTGCATACATACAACATTTTCTTGGCAAAAGAATCACGAGCAACTCGCTTAATCGCTCGATTTGTATGCGTACTGTCGCGTGAACGCTGGTGGTCCGCATTATTTTCCAATTTGACAAACAAAGTAATTTGAGTTCCTTTTTTAAACTAATCAATCCGCTCCAGAGAGTGAGAGACGCCATAAACGTGATATGTGAGTCTCTCGAATTAGTGACAGAAAAAAAAAATTATTTAAATTAATTATTTCTCCGCTATGCCATCAGCGGGATGGAGGTAGAGGACCAGCATACTCAAGTGTGATTAGAATGTATCTTAAGGGGGGTGGGCGCCTTCAATAGCGGTGATAATGAGAAAATTATTTTGCGATCACAAATGTGTGTAATTAGATTTAAGTGAAGTAAGTATGCTTGCTGACTGGGTATTCTGCTGCCGATTGTGAATTAATTGTCTGTGCGTGGAGGTAAATTTTTATTGAGCCACAATGAGTTAGCAGTTACCTGGGTATAGCTTCTTACTTTGTCTGAAAACGATTACGGCTGTACAAAGTGGGGGAGGTCTCTCGAGTTTGGTGACCTAATAAAACTTTATGGGTGGTCGGATTATGAAGGCGGGCATTTGAAAGTCGTTTGAGTATGTAACCAATTTTGTTTGCCATTTGTCTTGGCTATAGGTGCTGGTTCGAGGTTTCTCTATTAGCCTAGTGTCTGGCTGGGAAAATCTTTAGAAAAATATGTACACAGAAAGACATTCAATTCGAAAACAAGCCAATGACCTTTATCGAATGGAATTTTTTGCTTATATGGAAAGAAACGAGCTTGAAAACCTTGATGTTGAGTTTCCCTTCCCATGTTTTGAGAACTATGATTTAAGGTAACTATTCCCACGCCGAGCGTAGCAATTGCAACACATTTTCTTATCCACTTTAAAGAAAAAAAAAAAAAAAAACGTTTTGCACATTCGCTTGAATTGGGCTCATCAGCAGACCAATTTTCGTAAATTGAATAAATAAAGAAAATAAAATAAAATAAAAAAAATTAAATAAAAAAAGAAAAATGTTTAGCCCATTCGGGATAATAGGGCTATTAGCCTCGGGATATTAGCCCGTTCGGGATAATATCAGCAGACGCAATGCAACCAGCAGCAGAGTGATCAGTACTTGCACTTCTTGAAAACAAAGATTCGATAGTCTTGCTAAGAATGTTTTCTGGGTCTTTTCGAAAATATTCCAATTTTTATTGACGCATTTTCCAGGCAGCCAAACTTTTGACGTCTTTGCAGCTCAACAGAGAGAACGTCTTTGCTAGATGATCCTCGACTTGGAGAATATCAGAAGAGAGTGTTCGTATCAAATTAATCCTATATGTCCGGTGGAGCCACTTTGGGATTAATTTTAAATCGTCGTCCGCTAATCGTCTTTTAATTGCCGGTTGAGACATAGTATCGTGATTTATAGAAAACATTTTTTTTCAACAACTAAAAAACAACTGGCAAATCTCACCCGAACCAAATTCTGTCAGTCAATATTTTGGTAGCCATAGAAATAAATTTCGAGAATGCCGCACGTGAAGCCCATATAATTGATTGATTACTTCATTCGGCACTCCATCGCGCAAAAGGATACTTAAGCCGACCCAAAAATAAACCGAATTTGTTTGTTTACACTCGCACACTTTGGCAGCTTGGTACCGACACCGAGTGACAATCGGAGAGGCGAGAGCTTTTTGAATCTCGATGTTTTCTATTCGTTATGCTGATTATGTACGATTGTCGAAGATAGTTAACTTTTTAATTAACAATTTTTTTTTCATGTTTCATACTCTTTTCTTTGTAACAAATATATGCAAATCAATTCATATACGGTGAGTTTACACATAATTATTTTTTTTATCATGCAAAATGCTACTTTTGTGGTGCCCGCTCATGTTAATTCGAATAGATCTGTTGGTACAAACTATTATAATTGTTGTTTAACAACACGACTACATTTTTCCTTCTATTTATGTTATATAATAAAAATGTCTGTTAAAATAATTCACAGCTTGTCGTGAAGCTGATTGAAAAAAACACCTCCACGGCAGATAGTATGTAGCGTGCAGTTTAACTCATTTGCTACACATATCAAGTACAATTTCCCCCAGCGCCGCTGGCTTGTTTAGGTGCATAAAAAATAAATAAATTACAAAACGTGTTAATTGAAATGAAGCTACGATGCTATTTTTAAAATAAATTTTTGTTTTCTATTAACACTTCGAAAGCTATATACACACCCATATTAATTTGAGAGGTGTGAATTGTTGTAGGTGAGAACATCCATTCACCGCCTGTAGAAAAACGCAGATACATAAGTGGCATGAATGGAGTTCCATATTTGGCAAGACTTATTTGTGGAAAGACACCGATTTACAATTTAAAATTAACGAACAACATGAAAAAACAGCAATGGAAAACTATACTTAACAATTATATTATAAAAGTTCACACAATAGAACACTTTTTTGCTTCCCGTCAAGGCACGATCCTGCTATCTTCACCAATCAAGGGTACTGCTTTAACCAATTGAGCTTTTGGTGACCGGTCTATTTCATGTAAAAATTCAACTACTTCACTAATTTTGCTAAAGTATGCTGAGCACTCTATGCTATTCTTTGAATCTTTTAACGAATGACAAAGAGATACTTACATTAGAAGATTTCCCGAATTTCTATCTAGCTTAAAGTCTTGTAGTCTCAGCATGCGTAGGGCACAAAAAAAAGTAATAATATGAAAGAAGCCTTTTTTTATATTATTCTCTCAATCTTTTCCTGCACATCATTTTGGCTTGGAGTCAGGAGATTCTAACACCTAACCCTCGCGCGTTTTAACCATTTCTCCCTCAAAAAATACAGACTAAATTACCATCGGAGAGCCTATGAGACAATGTCTTTAAAAGGTAAAGCAAAGCCGCAGTTTTTTTTCATGTAATATCATGAACGAGTGGGTCTGCAGCAAGAGGTTTATTGAAAAAATGTCTTGCATTTTTTTCCCAATCACTACAACTCATTTATGAATGAAAATTGAACATGTGACGGCCACTCTTGTCTCCGTTTAGTAGCGTAGGATGCATATTTGTAAACAATACTCTAGAAACCAGTACCTACATATTCTTAACTGATAATAGCTTCACCTCGTCCGGTTCTACTCTCGAAATGCATTCGATTACAACACGAGTCTCCTCGACAATAAGCACGTCAATGGCGTTTGTTGACTACAATTTTATTTAAGTGTTTGCAATCGCGATTTTGTAGTAGGTACGTAAGTGATCACGTTTTTCTAACGCATACAAAATACGCCCATATTACCTTGACCGGAAAGGGAAACACCCTCTCTCTTCACCACAGAATTGTAAATTTATTACTAGTTTGTCACCTTGCAATAATTGAACGGTATTACTTTGGTCACACACTTGTAGACTTGTTGTATATAGGTTAGGAGAAAGACAAGATGTCGAACTATGACATTTTTATGAAAAGCACCCTATTAAGCTGGATGATGGACGGTAATTTTATTCACCCTGTTTATTAGGTGAGAAAACAGAAATGATTTATCTTGTTGACGCGCACATAATTTTTTTTCAATTTTTTTACGTGTACCTACCTTATGTTTGGTATTTAGACTCCGGAAGTTTTTTGAACAAAGATTTTAACATCAACATAAGCCTCGAAGTGTTTCCACCGGACTTAAGATTAATTCGACACGATCAGCCTCTTGTTTTCATTTAGGCTCTCAAAATAGAATGACAATGACTTTTCCCAGAAGACAGAAAACAATTTTGCTGTTTATACTCCAATGGAAAACATATTTTTGACAGAATTGTGGACAAGTGGACAGTTCTAGTTTTTCTTTTGAGTTAAAGGCTAAAAAAGGAGCATAAAAAAGAAGTTTGTGCCAGGATTCACCATGAGTTTTGTTTTTAATTACTTGCTTAGAGTACTTAAATTTGTCCGGTAAATCTCGCAATTTTGTAAAAAAAATTAGTTTAAGATGTATGTTAATCACGGATTAGTGTCTGGTGGAGACGTAGTAAAAATACTGCAGACTGCAATGGTTTAAGAGCTGACAGAGAACATTTTGTATTAAGCAAAATGTCACATTGTTAATATTTACGCGTTCTTTAAACGATAACAAACGATATAAACGATATTTATTAGCTCTTTTGAAAATTGAGGTTCCAATTTACTAAAACAGGCCAAATATGATTTACTCTGATCAAATATGTATCACCCTGTAAAACTTCCTCGACAGTGTCAACGTTTCTCTCACAAACTGTCGCTTATGTTTTTTGTAACCATTCCAAAAACAATTATTTGCAATTATGTACTCCTGCCGTTCCTAAACACAAAAGATAACCATTATCTTTGACATACATTGCCAGTTAAATTGACTTTAAAACTGTCAACCAACTTTTCGGTTTACCGCGATTTTAATCTAACCTACTGATAAAATAAAATAAAAAAAATTGAACAAAGAAAATTACTTAAAAAAGGCAACAACTCGCCTATGGAAAAAACAATGCAATAAACCTACCACTCTGGAGCTATATATTAACCGTTGCTTGTCAAAAGTGAAAAAGGCTGTGATAGCTTGTTAACAAGTGTCCACGAAAAGAGATCAGTTGACATTTGTCGTTTGTCTCAGTTGAGTGCACGTCATATACCTTCCCTGAAAAATTTGTCTGATAAAAAACAAGGTTAATCGAGATGAACTCTGAGGTGAATACGCGGGTCTAATTAGTGCTGCTATTCCTTATCGCACAAGAAACTCATCACGCGGAGCGAATTTTTTTATTCCTATAGCTCCTCTTATAAATTATATTTTTAGAGAAGTGTTTGCTTTTAGTTTTGTGTGTTTTTATCTTTTAATTTATTAACATTGTGCTTAAACAATTTGTGTACTAAATCTATTCTCGGATTTTTTCATTACAGAAAATCAACAACGTAAACAGTGAGAATTTCGCTGAATACCTGTCAAATCGTGATATACTGCCGCCAAGTAAAATGTCACTCCTCAAGTTTTTAGCAATAGTAAGTTGAATTGTTTTTATAATTATATTTATTTATACTTTTTTTTAAATAGTTTTTGCGCTTTGTTGCATAATTATTGTGTCCGCACATTTTTGTCGTTGATAAGAAACTATATTTATTGGAGTCTGGCTAGAGTGTGGCCATCGTAGTTTTTCACTTGATTCGAAGGAATCGAATATAGGTATTTAAGTCAAAGTTATCTGTCTAGACATTGACCGGTGTCTGAAGTTTTATTATTACTAATTTGAATTTGTACTCAAGTCTGCGAAAGATAAGAACTGTGTCAGTTAATTAGGACGTCACATTCAAGAAATGGGCGTGTTAAAGACACATAAAACAACCGATTTCAATATTAAATCGAATCAAAATGTGCCGCGTCACTTAGCTAATGACATTTTTTCGTGATAACATTAAAAAAGTAAATAAATTTATATTGAAAAAGAGAAAAAATGACGTCTGTCGAGATGAGGGTCAAAAGTCATGCTAAGTGCTAAGGAGAAGAGTAGATAACCTCTTGAGGTCGTGCAACTGCGTAGAGACAAGGCTATAAAAATTCTAAGCAAAATCAACAAGGCTTCAGTTGAGGAGAAACTTTTCAATTGGCTGTTTCTTTGAAGAATTTTATAGTTCAAGAATGTTATAAATACCCAAACTAACATCTGTTTTAACTTGCAAAACACTTAAACCGTCCATGATTTTATTTTTCCCACTTCACTTGAAATGAAACCAAAACAAATCAGCGTCCTTGATCATGGGAACTCAAACTCACTGATGAAATGCGTCTTACAAATTGCACTCTCGTGGGACTATTTTAAGACAGATGGTACTTCCCTTGGGCAGAGTCACGCCAGACGCCTTATAAATGTATGCAAAGCAGACGACGGACGACGCCGCCGCCGGTCGTCTTATCAATTAAGTTAGTTTTTTTTTTTTGTTTAACGTTAGATCTTTTGTAATAGTATTCAAAACTGATAATTTAAAATTAATTGATTGCTCGCACTTTAAACGGTCAACTAAGGTCTTAATTTCAAAATATAAAAATAACAATTTATGAGACTTACAAAGTTTTACCTCGAGGCGAATTCGAAAAGGAAGTAGGAAACGTGTTAATGCGAAATTTATTACCGCCCCACTCACGAGAGAATGCGCTGCCGCCTGTTCTTCCGAACATGCAAACAAAAACATTAAAATTCGCAAACTTGCCGTGGACATTCTGTTATGAATTTCTGATTAGCCTATGAGAGAATGAAAATAAAAAAAGATGTCACAGAAGCATTTTTGGACAAAGAAAAGTTTCTTTCTGGCGGCCAAGTTTTAGGATTGTAGATGGAACTCATACGGGTTCTTTTGATTCGGAATACCTTTTTAAAATTGGTAAAATTGCATGGGTAGGTAACTACGGAAGTACTCACTATGCTGACAGAGCAAGAATAGCCAATTGCCTTAGTAAAGCAATCTTCAATCAGCTGAAAGCCATTACGGTTGCTTAAGATTCTCCACAAGACTTTTTCTGGGAATACCAAGCAGTTCTTGGGGGCTTGAGAGAGTTTTTGAGCTCAAATCGCGAGGCAGAATCTTGGCTTATAGTTTGCTATTAAAATTATTCGAAATTTACACTCCCGTTGTTTTTCATTAAAATGTTTCCTATTCAAGGCCGTTCAAGCAGCTTAAAACACTCCGCAGTGCTTTAAGGCAAGAAACCCTATTTTAAGTCTTATTTAAAGGTATCGAAACGACATTATCTTATCGCTTCCAATAACATAGTTTCCAAGTAAAAGTTCTCTTTTGTCTGTGGCGATGACCCACATCCTCATCGGCAAAGTGCTCAATAAGTCCACAACCCAAATGCAACGTAATCCTTTCACAGAAATTATCGCAGATTAAATATAACCTTCGGCATAGTTGTGCAAATCTTTGGATAGTCTCCCTGGGTTTGTTACCGTGTCACCCATATTTTCAAATTGATCCAGATTAAATATGCAAAACCAATGCCAGTGGGGCGCGAGAAATTGTTTACGCCATGAGGTAGAGTCCCCACCGCGAGGGGTGTGTTTATCGTTTACAACACAATTGCACTTTAGCCGCATTGTTTACATTATTACGTTAGATTATTGCGCTTATTGCTTACAGTCGGCTTAGGGAATTCCAGAAGATAGTTTTCAAATATTTGTCATCTCTGTGCCCCTTCGACTTATTAACGTTTGCATTCTATTTACTTGCAGAACGCCTTGGAACTGAGTGCCCCAGCTTCGCCTGTCTTGTTACAACAACAGCATCAGCAGCATACAGCAGCTGTAGCAGCAGCCGCGTGTAAACCCAAGGGGTGGATGCAATTATCAGGACATCCAGAAAGGTAAACATTATATAACTATGTATACAACATTATTTCATATTTACATCACAGCATCTCATTTTGTGCAACAACAACTACTGTCGACTGTTAATTCGATTTATAAAAAGTTTTAAATAATATCAAAAAATGCGTTAGCAGTATCCCATGCAACGACTTTTCAGAATGCCTATCATACCAAAATATTTTTTGAAACAATCTAAAATTTTGACATACTAGTGTGAAAGCCATTGAGCACTGTTGTAAAGACGTATGTAGGTTCATAAGTAGAATGTAGATAATATCCTCGATCAAAATAAAGCGAAAAGCAAAGCACTGTATTGGTAGTAACATGCGTAGTTACACGCTTAATGGTTTGGCTTTGGCTCCCAGCAGTACCTATCAAATTATTTATTTCTTTTATTTTTAAAAGCTGTTGCCTTTCAAAGCGTTTCTGAACACGTTTAAACATTTTGAACACATTTGAACATGTTCAAGCAGGTTTAAAGATGTTTAAACACGTTGGAACTCATTTAAACAGGTTTCATCGGTTCAAACATGTTTCCACACGTTCAAACACGTTTAAGCTTTGATCGTGCCCGTTTGATCATGCCCGGACACGTTTGAACACATTCTAACATATTCGGACACGTTTCAACAATTTGAGGCCTGAATTAACACGTCCAAATAGGTTTAACCATGTTTCAATACGTTCAAGCACGTTTAAGCATGTTTGATTATGCTCGGACACGTTTGAACACGTTTCGACAAGTCCGAACACGTTTCAGCATGTTTAAACATGTTCGAATACGTTTTAACATGTTCGACCACGATGAACCATGTTCGAACACGTTTAAGCTAAAATGATTACGTTCAAGCGCGTCCAAATAGGTTTAAACATGTCTGAACATGCCCGGAACATTTGCACATACTTAAACAAGTTTAAACACGTCTAAACATGTTCGAACATGCCCTAACAAGTATAAAATTTGTTAAACGTGCTTAAACACGTTAAAACATGTTTCAACACATTCGAACACGTCCAAACAGGTTTAAACATATTCAAACACATTTAAACATGTTTCAACACGTTCAAACAGGTTAGAACATGTTTCAGCACGTTCAAACACGTTTAAGCTTGTTCGATCAAGCCCGGACACGTTTGAACACATTTTTACATATTCGGACACGATTCAACAATTTCAAGCATGAACTTACATGTCCAAACAGATTTAACCATGTTTCAACACGTTCAAGCACGTTTAAGCATGTTTGATCATGCCCGGACACGTTTGAACACGTTTCAACAAGTTTGAATACGTTTCAGCATGTTTAAACATGTTCGAATACGTTTTAACATGTTCGAACACGATGAAATATATTTGAACACGTTTAAGCATGATTGATTACGTTCAAGCTCGCCCAAACAGGTATAAACTTGTCCGGAACTATTGCACATACTTGAACACGTTAAAACACGTCTTAGCATGTTCGAGCACGCCCAAACAAGTATACAATTTTTTAGACGTGCTAAACACGTTTGAACAAGTTCCAAAACACGTTCGAACATACCCAAACAGGTTTAAACATGTTCAAACATATTAAAACATGTTTCAACACGTCCAAACAGGTTAGAACATGTTTCAGCACGTTCGCACACGTTTAAGCTTGTTTGATTAAACGTTTGAACAAATTTTTATACATTCGGACACGTTTCAACAAGTCCGAACACGTTTGAGCACGATTAAACCTGTTCGAACACGTTTCAACATGTTCGAGCACGTTGAAACATATTTGAACACATTTAAGCACGTCCAAACATGTTTAAACATGTCTAAACATGCCCGGAGCATTTGGACATGCTTGAACACGTCCAAACACGTCTTAACATGTCCGAACACATTTGAACACGTCCAAACAAGTATGAAATTGTTTAAACATGCCTTAACACGTTTAAACATGTTTCAACACGTTCAAACACGTTTAGTCTTGTTTGATCATGCCCGGACAAATTTGAAAACTTTTTGGCACGTCCGGACACGTTTAAGCACATCCAAACAGGTTCAAACACCTTTAAAAAAAAACAAACACATTTAAGCATGTTTGAACGTGCCCGTAAACATTTAAACTTGTCTCAACACGTTCAAACAAATTTAAGCGCGTCTTAACAGGTTTAAAGATGTTTCAACATGTCTTAACACGTTTAAACATGTCGCAGCACGTTCGAACATTTAACTCGTTCGACCATCAAAGTTTGAACAAAGTCCGTCAACAACAAAAGTCATTCCTGTTCAATTTCAAATTGAACATGAAAATGAAAATTTGAAAAGGCCTCCAAAGCCAGAACAAAAAATTATTATATCCAAACTAATGTATAGTTATGTTCATTTAATAGCTCTCATCCTAAGCCTTTCACTCAACTTTTTTGATCCCTCAAACATTGCTTAACAGAAGTTTTCTCTTTTTTCAGCATTGTTCCAACGTCCTCTGGAATTGTCCGCAAACGCGTTAACAGCCCAACAGACTACGAGGCCAATGCCTACGAGTTCATCAAAAACGATCCCTCCGCCATTAAGCTTGTCCCCAAGTACTTCGGAATCACCGAACAAAACGGCGAAACCTTTATTGAACTGCAAGACTTACTCGCCAGTTTCAAAGACCCAAACGTCATGGACATCAAAATGGGTTGTCGCACCTTTCTTGAATCTGAAGTGACCAATAAAACTCTACGCCCCGATTTGTATCAGAAAATGATCGCTGTCGACAGAGACGCCCCCACCACCGAGGAGCACGAACTGCAAGCCATTACAAAACTCCGTTACATGCTTTTCCGCGAGGCAATGTCATCTTCCCACACAAAAGGATTCCGCATTGAAGCTCTACGTTTGCGAGGCGCCAGTCCGATCAACGATCTGAAAACAGTTCGCACCACCGATCAAATCGAACAGACAATCCTCCAGTTCCTCAACTCCAAAAAGACTGTCACCAAGGATCTCATCAAACGCCTGCGCGCGATGAGAACAAACATGGAAAAGTCTGAGTTTTTCCGACACCACGAGATCGTCGGTTCCAGTATTTTTATCATCTATGACGACGAGAAAGTGGGAGCTTGGCTCATTGACTTTGCCAAGTCGCGACGCTTGCCCGTCGACACTGAAGTCAATCATCGACAGGAATGGATTCCTGGTAACCGCGAAGAGGGTCTCCTCAAAGGGATGGATGAGCTCATCAGTGCTTTTGAGCAGGTCTACGAGCTACAGAGCGGGAAAAAGTTGACGAAAACAAACTAAGTTCACACATTTTTTCTTGGAAATAATTGCCGCAAGACTGATCATTCTTACAACACACTTCATGTTCTTCGTCTACCATTTTGTTTTGGCTTCATCATGCAGGGTTTAGTACTTTTTTTTATTTTTTCTATTCCATATTGGAAAATTGTGTCGCAGTTAACCTATGCGCTTTCTGCTTGAGGAGTTTTTATCCTCAAAATCTAATCTAATGTATTATTATAAATTATTTATATTTCTTAAACACAAAGATGCTTTAAAAAATCAAAATATTCTCTGAAATGCAATCGAAAAAATGCGTATTTGAAAACCTTTTTATTGTTCGTTTCTATTGTATTCTTTTGTTATTTAATAATAATTAATTTTAAACAGTTATTTTTTGTTGTAAATAAGTATATAATGTATTTATGTATTTTTATGTAAGTAATAAAATTTTAAAAATTAATTAAAATCTTAAAAACTCTCTTTTACTTATAAGCAATGAAAGCAACTCCTTTTTACGTAAGTATTCACAACTGGTACAGAAAAGTTAGCTGTCAATGCCGTACGCCCAGGGCACTTTTAAATTAACGCATACCCCACCGCTAAATATACAAAACAATCCAAAAACACACAAATACTAATGTAAATGCCATTTTCGTACGGAATGCTAATTTCAATACGAACGCAAACATGCACGGAAACTCAAAACAATACTTTACCACAGACTCTCACCACTAGCAGAAAGAATGGCCCACCCACAAACCACCCACCTACGTCACACGAAATATACCAGCCAAAGTACCAGGCGGAAATTTCAGCGAAACACCAGGCGCGCAGAAATCAGAAATTGTAGCAGGTATACCCGCCGACAGTCGACCTGCCTTACCGTACTATACTACCTTACCGCTGCACTACCACGCCACCCTACCATTGTCCCAAAGCTGTTGCCTACCACGTAGGCGAACTATCACTGCTAGAAGGTGGGTGCATCAGACAATTTGCTTCGTAGCTAAATGTTTGCCTAATTTTAGGGCGTCATAGTTTTGCTGGGCGCAATTTTTCGTGGATACCTGCTGGTTTTTGACAATTTCTGGGCGACTAGTACTTCAGCCGGATTTCCAAGAAAAATGCAAATTTGACGCGAATGACGTTTGCGGTGAACTGACAGCTTAATGGAAATTTGGACGTTTATTGTGTTTTCTGTGTTTATAATCCAGCTGCTAGTAAAAAAAACTCGACCTTCTTGGACACGTACAAAATCCAAAGTTGGTATTCGTCCTTAATCTTTTCGAGGATCAAATAAAACAAGGATTATTCTAATATTTTGGTGTTGTTCATTTATTGCTGTTTTTTAATAAAAGTGGTTTAGTGGCACTGGTGATTTGAGTCTTTGTTTGGATGTTGACACTTTTGGACCTGGTCTGCCAAAATGCTGTGGAGAATGAACTCTTGGCATTGGGTAATCAATGAACTGTAACTTGATGATTCCTTGTCCTGGGAATAAAGAAACTAGTTTTAAAATGCAAGTGACTCGCGTAAGGTTTTATGGAGTCTCAAAGGAAAAAGAATGGAAAACAATCAGGACTCAGGTTGGCTGGATTGAAGGAAGTTGTCGAACATTTGCCAAGTTGCTGCAGTTTCGGTTGGGATTTCACTTGTTTCCTTTAGGGTCATCCAGTTTTTTTGACGATTGTTATGGTTGGAACCTGCTACCTTTCAATCCACAAAAATTTTTTTCAGATTCCCCCAGCTGCGATTCTGTTTATCTCGCTTATTACGAGATCGTACAACTTTTAAACGATTCTTTTACGCACAAACGAGGGTTTTAAAAATGTAGGGTTCTGTTGTTGGATGTTTCGGATTGGCATAGCTTTTAAATCATGGCGCACAACATCAACGGAGACTGCTACAGCTGTGGTTTGAATGTCAGTTCCTTCTGCAGTAAGAATTTCTCTTGTTTCGTTTGTTTCTTCCCAACTTTGATATTCCTTACCTTATGCCACAAGCGGAAATTTCTTGAGTTGGTGATGCTGATGAGTATTGCTACTCTCTGGCACTTCCATTCTATTTGTCCGTGGTTTATTTTTTAGATTAGAGCTGCCGCTAGAGTTGTTTCTGAGTTTTTCTGCAAAAAAGTGAGTTCAAACTTTTTCTGCTAAGGAACTAATCTGGCTTCCTTCGAGTTTGTCCAAACTTTCAAAACTTTCTTCGTAAACGAGCCCTTTTCGAGAAGAAAGGGCTCGCACATTACTTTATTTATTTATTTTCCAGCTATAGTTGGAGCTATTCCACTTCCACTTTGCGCAAGTCTTCTGTCCATGAACGCAGGTTTCCACAACCTTTGGTTTATTTCGCAGCTTTTGTCTGCCACTTTTTCTAGGGAGATTTCTAGCGTTTCTGGAACTTGTGTTGTAAAAAAAATTTACAATATTTTTTTACATTTTATGCTGTTAAATGTTTTCTTATACTTTTTCGAACGGACTATTGTAGCTTCAAATTCAAGTTTTCTGTGGATCTTAATAAGCTGCAGTAAAAATATTCCAGACTATGTCTACGAAAAGGCAGGTTTGTGTTAGAAAACAGTATACAAACATATATTAAATTGGTTATAAGCTATCTAAGAATTTGATTAGTAAACATTTTAAACGGACTTAGGCTGAGACATTTCAAAAATTGTTAGTTTTACACGGATACAAAAATAAACACTTAGTTGAAGGCACATTCGGGTATCAGGCAGTTACGCTGCTTATGCTCGTACTCTTGAGGCTTTCTTGCTTTTATCTGCTTTGGGCGGAGCTGGTCCACCTCGACCACCTTGCATATGTCGGTTGTACAAACTGAAAACAAAAGAAATTAAATTGTGTTCATAAGTAATGCAAACAAAACACTTACATCTTATAAGTTTCCGTCTTCAAGTATTCGATGACATGACTAATACCCAGGAAATACTGTTCTGCAATTGGTTGCACCCATGGGTTTTCCTCCATTTTCATGACTGATTTGTTGCCAAGTAAATCTAGTTGAGCCACCTCTGGTGGCAAGACCGTGAGTCGATTGTTCTGAATATGCAACTCACGTAAACGTTGCAGTTCACCAATTTCTTTGGGGATTTCCAAAAGGTCATTGTCTCGTAGGCCAAGAATCTGAAGGTTCTTAAGATTGCGCAATCCCGTTGGAATATATTCGAAATCATTGTCACCCAAATATAGTGCACGTAGTGATTCCATCATAAAGAAGTTCCCGGGCAGGTTATTCTCGTTCAAGTTATTGTACGAAAGGTCCAACACTTCCAGGACTGGGAATGCTCCAAAGCCTCGGGGCAGGGTATCTAAGCGGTTTATTGAAACATTGAGAATTCTCAGCTTTGGCATCGATGAAATAGAAACCGGCAGCTCACGAATCAAATTATTCGAGAAGTTAAGAATCTCGAGATTGACGAGATTGGCAACACCAGCTGGAACAGTAACGAGCTTGTTGTGACTTAGGGTGAGGCGTGTGATATTGACCATGGATACTAAGAGAATTTTGAAAAAGAAAAATTAAAGATTAAGGATTAATATTGCTATATTGAAATTATTGTTACTTTTAACTTCGAGTCATACAAGGAAGATTTCTTGGCCAAGTTTTGTTCGCAGTCGTTGCCAGCCGTCGGTTACAGAATATTCACATCGTGGGCCCTCTGCTGCATAAAAAAGGTGAGACGATTGAAAAGTATCGATCGAAGAAAAACGAACAGATGAAGGCCTGCGGACTCTTCAACTTCAAGGAAATAAGGAAGGAAATAAGAATCCAGCGATCGAAATAAGACCTGCATACTATCTTTAGACATGGAACTCAGGAAGTACAGTAGGCCAGTACCGGCGTGAAATCTGCTAAGGTAATTTGTGGTTACCAAATTTTGTGAGTCCGCCAATGGCAAAAAATCGACATCTTCTCAACCATGTATGCTGTCGCTGTGTGTGTTGTATTCTTCACAATTTCTACATTTACAATATTTTGCGGAATCCGATCACCATTTTAGAAGTTTGTCAGCCATTCGCCGAGGTGGGTCCGTAAAAAAGAACTAGTCTATTTTTCAGATTACAGAGGTAGGATTTCAAAGGCTATACCACAAAACTGTTACGTTCCCGTTGCTTTACTACCGCGTTGAAAATATACCATTCAAAAAACGATTAAAAATCACAGGATATGCCAACAAATCAACATAAGAACAGAAACCACCGCGAAAGCCAACAATTTCAGGTTCACAGAAACATCAAAACGCACGCAAAAATTCATCGCGTTGGATTTTTCTGCTTTCTCAAAACTTTCTAACGTAAAAAAACGTAACGATGGATGGTCGAAGCAACGTTGTGGTAGCACCCATTGAATTTCATGTCTTTGAATTTAAGTTGTCAAATCAATAATCAACGTTAGCGCAATGCAGCTTTTGTGACAAATCCTTCGGACCTTCCGCGTGGCAAGCATACATACACAAAATTATATTTTAATTTTTTAGGTGATTCTTAACTTTGTGTACTTCAACGGTTGTGTACTTCAACGTGACGAACGCAACAACTTCATTGGGCTGAATGCTTTATAAGCGATGAAAGACTACCGCCTAGTGCATATAAGAGGAATATGTAGAGAGACTTTAAAAAAAAAACCTATCCACTTGGCAAAAAAGTGAAGGAAAACTTTTAAATAACTTTAAATGACAATTAAAATAAAGCGGGAAAAAACTTTGTCACATTCGAAAACAGTTAAAATTTTCCTTTTTGTTGCAGGTCTTTACTTCCTCTATTGATCACTGGTTATCGCATTTGACTTTTTTATACGTAAATTGAGATTAAAACTTCAAAATCTTGCTACCGCAAACAGAGTTTAATGTAGGAAGATTAAAAGCTAATCCTATAGTGTTTTCACCGAAAAAAAAGAAGATTAACTTGACGTATGCTTTAATTTTTGAAAGTTTAATTTTACTTAAGTAAGCAAACAACAAACAGCTTTTAAAACCTGCGCAGAATGGTTGATGTTGATGTGTCCGAATGTGAATCGTCGATTATACTCTTAAAAAGATTTAAAAAAAATTAAATTCTTATGGTAGATTTTGGAGTCTTTAAAGAAGTTTTGTCTTAATCTCGGAGTGGTGTTCTGTGGAAACACTGTACAAGTGAATTCATAAACCTTCTGGGTTTTTGAAAACGACCATCAATATCAAAAACAAATTTGGGATACCTTTCCTTTATGATTACCTCTCAACTTTAGCTTCAACCAAGAGTGTCACTTTTTGCCTAAGCTTTGAATGTAAATATCAGCATAAACAAATGTCTGATCTTAAATTTGCTTGCAGTTTTGACGTCAGTATACAATTCTTTATATATTCTCTCCTTTTACTATTGAAATTTAAAAAACAAACAAAAACATGCGGGAAGTGTAAAAGAAACGAGTTAGTGAAAACTTATAGAAGAAAAAACTTTAAGACAGAAAATTTACTAAAACATATGGGAAAACTCAAATTTTTGATAAAGTTTTAGCGGGATTTCACGATAAGCAGTTTTTAGTTTAAGGTGTAAAGAGGGCATTAGGGTATTTTCTGAAAGGTAATCCTGAAAACTTGGATTGTAGTCTAAAACACAAGCTGTTTTATATCACAAATCAAAGCTATGTGTTGGCAAAATATTAAATGTTATGCTGGTTTTGCATTTTGTTCACTCATTAAAAATGATTAAATGTCATCGGTAGAAAAAAAAGACAAATAGATATTGAGAGATAGGGACAACGAAAAGGACGTATAAGCAAACAATGAAAAAAGCCGCCGAAATTGTAAACAAACATCGTGTGGATATAAGTACACTCCTCCCACAAGTGTATGTGTGTGTGTGATTCACATGAGCGGAAAATTGAAAAACTGGAAAACTGTCAAAGCAAATGTGAGCTCGCACTAATTTTTTCTTCATGGTTTCTTACGCACGTCATGTGGCAAATTTTTGCTACGTATCCACACATTTTTCCAATTTTTCCTGTTGCAGACACACTCAGTCTCATTGAAAATTTGTATGTTAAAATTGTGTTAAAATTGTGTAAAAAAACAATAAAGTATGATACCACTATTAGCATTTCGTAAATATACGTTGCCTTTAAATAATTTTGAAGCAGAATATTATACAAAACTGTTTAACACAAACCACGAATTGAAGTTTGTGCTATCGTAAAACAAAGTAGAGCCACCATGTTTTTTTCTTTCTGAACCTAATTTTTTGGAACCCAAATTGTTTTATTTTAATGTGACCGTGGCTTTATTGTAAATCCGAAAAAAACACATTATTGAGTTGAACTCACACATGCCTCAACAGGTATTTAAAGTGTTATACACCAAACACAAGAACTGTTATAAAGATGAATGACAGATCACTTGTTTTTTGTTTTCGTCTATTTGACAATTCGAAATTTTCCAAAAACAGCCCGCCCACTTCCCTTTGAAATAATAAAATACGTAGAGAACAGATGATCTCATTTTCCTGATTTTCCATTTATAAAAGACACAGCACAGATATATTAACTTTTGCAAGGATTAAACACTATTCGGAAGGAAAAACTTTACATTACCCGCTAACCACAACAGAATTGCAATTCATATTTCACTTCTCAGACTTGTTTCACTCACTTAATTTCTTCCAAATATGGGCAAAGAATTTATTTTACTTTTATGGAACACTTAGATTCAACGAGCACTTACACAATCCAGGCATTTCATCAAAGGAAACTATGCCCCTTTCCACCAAATCGATTTCCCGATTCTGGGTGTCCCGAGCTTCGTCCAGAACTTTTTTCGCCTTCGACATTTTCGCGTTGACTGGCAAACATGATTGGCTCATGGTCTTGCTTTGCTTTGCTCGGTGCTGGCTCCCACGTTGGCTTCCCCTCTCGTAGCACACAGATAATAGGTATTCTAATTTCTTTTTTGGATGTCGTCGTTATCGTTATCTATTGCCCCTACTTTTACCGTGGGTACACAAACTGGTCCGACAAATGAAGAGCACTCGCGCCGTACAAACTCGGTGGTAGTGGTGGAGATTTCGGTTTTATATGTTGATATTAGTCTGTGCTCGCGATAATACAGTGATAATAGATTAGTAGACCAAGAGTTTTATAGTTTCCCGTAGCGTACACAAATAGAGCGACTGTTTTCGCGACGGACGAAGCAGCACAGTCACAGTAGTGGATCCAGATGATGCTATGACAACTTTGGTGGAGCAGATGAATGATTCTAAAGAAGAGTGGAGTGAGTCATTCGCATTGGGCGTAGCTTAGGTGTTGCTGTGTAGCATTTTTTTTAATACGAAAGTTTTTTATTACTTCGACGTCATGAATAATTCTTCAGTCTAACTTAAGTCTTTGTATAATGAATGTGGCTATTTTTCTCCGTTTTAGATGGTTGTGATTCTTCATGTTAAAAGACAACGACTGTCGACATTATATTTTTTAGTCTGAAACTTTTTAATAACTTTTACCATTGCCTTGCCAAGGCTTAGAAGTAGAACAGAGCTTGAGAGCTTTTACAAGGAATTGTGAGGTCCCCAGAAAAAGTAACCCAATCTTGGAAGACTCTGAGTCAGGACACCAGGGCTAAGCCAGAGTCTGCATAGAGCACTTGATAGACTAAAGCCGCGGTGTCACAAGGAACAGGAACAGAAACAGAATTTCATACATTAGCAACGCAAAAAGCATTCAGTAAATTTAGGTTTCAGTTGCTTATGTATGGGATTCTGTTTCTGTTCCCGTTTTACGTTGCTTGTGACAACGCGGCTTAAGAGCCAACAGCAATTTTTGGGTGTGACTGATAACAGAAAATAATTGGTATTTTTAGATATTTGTCATAATTTCATTTAAAAATTTTGAAGTCTTGCAGGATGTAGTGGGGGCAATGGTGAGTAATATAACAATTAAAATGTATTTTTTTTCCAAAATTGAGATTGTTAATATAAAAAATTAATAATTATTTTATTTTACAGAGTCAAGCCGCGTTGTCACAAGGAACAGAAACAGAATTTTATACATTAGCAACGCAAAAAACATTCAGCGAATTTAGGTTTAAGTTGCTAATATATGAGATTCTGTTTCTGTTCCTGTTATAAGTTGCTTATGACAACGCGGCTTCAGTCTGAAAACGAGTATGAAAGTCCAAGACGGTTTGGATGGGGCTTTCTGCCTACAAGACGCCCTCAAAGTAAGCAAAAAAACGTTTTTGGAAAATTATGATAACAACTTAGAATTTATTTCAAAAGATAGATGACAAACATGTGGGACTAAGACGGTTTGCATGGGGCATTCTGTGCAAGACGCCCTCAAAGCATGCAAAAAATAAACAATTTTTTGGAAAATTATGAACTTTGTTTCTAAAGAATGATAAAACCTTACTCACTTACTACAATCCGGGGTGGACCTGGGCCTCAGCCAACTAGCTTCGCCAGTCAGCTCTGTCTCTAGCTAGCCGTGTCCAGTTTCGCACGCTAAGTTGGCTAAGGTCCCCTTCTACTTGTGTGCACCACCTGAGTCTCGGTGCTCCTCTACTGCACCGTCCCTGCGGGGTGGATTCGCAGATTTTCCGGGCCGAGCGTTGGTGTCCATCCGCTCTAGATGACCCAGCCATCGTAGACGTTGGGTTTTGACTCTTTTGGCTAGGTCGGTATCGCTGTAAAGCCCGTACAGTTCGATGTTATAACTCCTCCTCCACTCTCCATCTATGCAGACGGGACCGCAAATCGTCCGAAGAATTTTCCTCTCCAAGCAGCCTAAAGTGTTTTCATCCGCCTTTGACAGGGTCCATGCTTCTGCACCGTAAAGCAGGACTGGGATGATGAGGGCCTTACCTTAGACATGCGCACTCAAGAGGATACAAGCATCCTCAGGTTTTCTAAACCAACCTCTGTCTATCAACTCCTACTCTCTTCTCCCCATGGTGAACACCGGGTGCCTAGTACCTCAACTGGAGAGAGGGGGAGGAGGAGTGTTCCCACTAAGGCACTTCTCCTTGCATTCGGGCGGCACCGGAGCGATTCCCCAGATGAAATCAACGGTGGCGCCTACAGTTCCAGTCAGGCCGAACTATTTAGTGAACACCTTATATGGGCAACTACGACGTATTGCGAGCTCAGGCCTATAAGGAGCGGTCTATCCGGCTCTCCGTCCTTTGAGCTTAACAAAGGATCTGGTCCTCCAGGTTGGGGGTCGTGCCGTCAGGGTGACTTTCCCAGCCACGTAAAGAAACAACAGTTACAAAGCGGAAACGAGCCTCGGACTCGGACGGAAAGATAAAACCTACGCTCCTTATTACAAATATATGGGTCCAAGATGGTTTGCATGGGGCCGTCTGTCTGCAATACTCCCTCAAAGTATGCAAAAAAAGGGTTTTTATGTTATAATCATAATAACAACCCAATATTTTTATCAAAGGTAGAGTATATGTACATTCCTGATAATAAATGTGTGGGTCCAAAACGGTTTGGATGGGGCCTTCTGCCTGCAAGACGCTCTCTAAGTATGCGAAAAAACAGCTTGAAATCACCTTGAGGGTCTACGATGATTATTTCTCTATGTTATAAACTATGAATCAAACTTAATATACCTCCTATCCGATGGGATGGGATATAAAAAGAGGAGAGGTAGGTACCGGTGAACCCTTGTTTTGAATAGCTGCATGTTGTAATGAGAAGGAAAGACTGATTGTGGCAGGACATGCCACATTCGCGGTTCACAGAACGCCCGAAATCGGGATAAACGGTAAACATTATGCGCATTCGATCTTTGTCAAGTATTACGGTTGAATATCTTGAGGGGAGGAGTGCAATAATTGCTGTTTCACAGGCAAGAGACATTGCGGCGTTATTCAAGTGAGTCAAATGGCTTCGCAATATTTCTTGTCGCCAATAAGTTTAAGCGCTCGCTTTTGAATCCTATCCAGCAGATGCAATGCAGTTTTCGGAGCACCTACTCAGACGTGTTAGTTATATCTCAACTTAGAGTGTATGCCTTATATAAAATAGCCAGATCAAAATTATTAAAAAATATATTAAAATAAAAATAATAAATAAAAAATATTTAAAAAAATATAAAAATATTTCTTGCATCTTTAACGCTGTGGCTCCACTGTCAATGCCCAATGCAATGGAAATAAACATGGCAATTGCAATGAAAAAATAACTGGCAATTTGATTTTCAATAATTTTCAATAAGGGCATTTCATTGCCTACAAATACAAATTTAAAAAAGATCGTCAAGTGTGAAGACATACGCGGTCCGTCGGCTTTTGTTGAAGGTTATAGTCATCTATATTCTATTTATTTATTAAAATTATTTCTGGCTATATTTTACAGTCTGTTATGTACTTTTTTGTAGTGTTCCGTACTGTTTCCTACTGTTCTTATATTGAGTGATTTTATATTGGGTTTCGATACTCTCTCCAAAAAAGGCTGGCAAAAAGCTATACCGTTACGAAAATAGAGGGAAGGACATACTCTTTCTTGGCCTCTTTTAGGATTTTTATAATTTAAAACCCATAAAACAGCAATTTCGATTATCTTTAAATACCGTTAGAATTTTTGATCAATTTTACAACCACCTGTGCTAGCATTTGCCACTTTTCCCAAATTCTGCGGACATGGATTTCTGAGAAAACGGTAAAAATATGCTGTTTTTTATTTCGCTTGTTTTAATGGGCTTAAAAACTTAGGGTCGAAAACGGCAATTTTGAAACGTTTTTGATGCAGTTCGCTTGCCTCTTAAACATTACATACTTCAGCCAAATCTAAACAAGGTGGTCATAATTTTTAATCTTTAAAAAATAGTTTCCGAAAATGTTTTCACTTTTTTCACTTAAATCTTCGAAGTTTTTGAATATTCGAAGTCTGCTATAGATTTGTATAAAATTTAAGAAGATGGACTATTTAATTTTAATTTAATTTAAAAATTATACTTTATACCGTTTGGGAGATAGAGGGGGAGACATGTGTTCTTTCGACCTTTTTTATAATTTTTTAAATTTCAAATCCATAAAACAAATATTTTGAAGTTTTTTCCAGTTCCCGTAAGACTTTTTTCCAATAGCACAACCAGCAGCACTAGCCTTGGATGTTTTTTTTTTAATTCTATGGCCCCCGGTTTATGCGCAAACGGTAGAACAAGCTTCTTTTTTATTTCGTTTTTAAATAGGCTTCTAAAAATTTAGGTTAAAAACGGCAATTTAAAAATTGTTTAACGCAGCCTTCTTTTTGTAAGATTTGTACTTTAACCGAATCTGAAAAATATCGCTTATACCGTTAAGCTACTAGAAGACTTAAAAAAATTGTTTTTGAAAATGCTTTTATGTTTTTCAGTTAAATCTCAGAAGATTTTGAAATTTAAAAATCCGCTATAATTTTCCTTCAAATTTTGAATTATTCTTGATACATGTGATTTTTTTTCATAGAATTCCACCAAACAGCACCGGAGATAAGGGCGGCGGCACACGTTTTTTCATGCATTTTTGCGATTTTTTTTTCGAAAATGCGTTAAAACTGCACTACTCAAACTGTTTTTGAAAAATATGACCTAAGCACTTGGTTTACTTTGAGTTGCTTTATACGTGTGTTCAATATTGATTTTGAGCAATAAGCCGTTCAAAAGTTATGGACCTCCAACACTTTGAAAAATGTCATGCATTTTCGACTCTTCATTTCTCAAAAACGTTTTGATATTTTCGAAAAGTTTTATTTTTTGATTAAAGCATAGTATTTCTGAAACCTAAGTTTCGTTTTTCTAGTTCTTGCAGTAGGCAAACTTCTTGAAAAAAAAACACTAAAAAACATTTAGTCCTGTTATTAAAATGTGATTAGTTCTTAAAAAAAATGCCCTCTTTGGATTCTCTGACTATTTCCGCAGTTTATACGCACACCAAATTTTGTCTTTCTACGACTTACCGTTCAGAAGTTATAAAGCTATTGGACGGACGGACGAACAACGTAGCGATACCATAAGAGGTCCTTTTTCCATTTTTGGACGGACCGCTAAAAAAAAAGAAAATCACAAATGTTTTGAAATTTTCTATGTCTACGTTGTTTTCGGGTTTCAAATTTATATTTTTATTTGTATAGAAGCCGTTGAAGCCGAAAATATTAGGCATTTCAATTTTTCATGAAGCTTGGACAACTTCTAATTTTTTCATTTTAAAATTGCGTCCATTTTTCGTTGTGAAAAATCGATCCAATTTCGGGGATATTTTTGAGTGTATGGCTTCTTTTCATTAGTTAAACACCTAATCTATCCCTATCTATATCCAAAATTATAGACAGTTCAATAAAAAAAAAAACTTTTTTTAATTAATTTAGGAAAATAAACCCGAAAAACTAAATCAGGCCACAATTAAAAAAATTGTGGGTTTATTTTAAGGACCTTATTTAATTTTGAGTTCGGTGTCCCATTTGCAAGATCCTTCTTGAACCATAAGTCGGTCTATTATTAAGGTCCTTATTATTTTTTCGCTTAAATAAAATCTTTGAAAATATATAATAAGGGAGTAAATTGCTTACCATTTCCAGAATAGAAGTTTGTCATATGATCTCTCTCTTAGCTTACCCGCTTTAACCAGTTGTGGTTAATAGTGTTGTTTGCTGCAGCATTATGATTCTTCGCAGTATGTATACACTTCATTTATATTTTTTTGTAATCAAAATTGTTTTTCATTTATTCCTTCATTCCAAAAAAGTATCTTTTGTCATTTTGTTTTATATAATCATTTCTCAATAAATTCACTTATTATCTGTTATTCTCTTGCGCACCCAATTACCTTGATCTCTATCTGACTTGCATTTTTTCTATCTCTATTAATAGTCATAGTTCTTGTCGTTTCTTTTTCTCCTTAAAATTTATTTGTTATTACATATTTGCCTTTCTGTTTTATGTATATGTATATTTTTTTCTTACTATAGTTATTTTTTTTACATGTAATTTGAATAATTTTTAACTTTCTGGTTTAAATCAATGGACTTAATGTTATAATATTATATAAGTAATTATCTGGTTGTTTTTTTTTTTGGTTATTACTTAAATGTAAGGAGTTTTTATTTTAAATGTTCCTTTTGTTTTGTTAATTAATTTAAATCACAATTAAAACACATTTACTTTTAGTTTTCTTGTTTCCACTCTGTTTTTGTTGCTGTTTAAATAATTTTATTTTGTTTCATTTTCATTATAACTTTGAAGAATCTAAAATGACTTTCCTTTTTGTTTTCTTGGTAATTATTTATAAAATAGAAAAAATATTTTAGTAAAATAGAGGTATGTATATATCTATAAATATATATGTTTGTATATATATTTAATTTATTTAGAGTTAAAAATGGAACTAAAACACGAAGAATTAAATAAATCCTAATAACTATATACATCAACATGTTTTTTTTTTGTTTTGTAATATTTTTTGTTGTCTTGTCTTGTATTGTAATTCAATTTAGTATGCATTTTTAGCACTATTACATTTTTATAGACACGCAATAATGAATAAAATTTTAACTTTGAATGTAATAAGAAAAATATTCTGGGCATTGTTATGAGTAAAGAAATTAGATGCACGCATTAAGAAGCAGGGCAACGATGATATTTTGATTAAGTTGAATTTATTTTACATTTAAATGCGTTCACCAAACATTTTGCGCGGATTTTGTTTTGGTCACTGGAAGTTTTTTTTTGTATTTATATTTATACTCTAAAGAAAGCATTAAGTAAAATTTATTTGCTTGATTTTGTTTAAACAGTTTTCTTCTTCTACAAAAAGTAGTCTATGTGAAATCGTTTAGTATTTGTCACCATTTTGAATAGTTTACTTTTTTTCATTAAGTATTTACAGAAATGTACAACATTTTAATTAAGTTTTAAATTTTAGAATTTGTTTTTTTTTATTATTATTATTATTTGAATTCCTTTTAGAAAAACATACTTTTCTGCACAGAAATGAAAAAAAAATAAAAACTGAATTAAGGAGAAATAATGCGAACGAAACAAGCTAAACGGTATGAAAAAGGGATGATCAAGTTGCCATGGTTTTATGTATCATCGCTGGGAACCACATCTTGGACAATACACTTAAGACGAGTCAGTCCAAAAATTTATCTTTTGTTAGACGATTTGAGCATCGAATTACACAAGTTATATACCGATAGTTTAATTGGTTAAAGCAGCACCAGCGATGGATGACGCAAAAGCGTTTTTTTTTTACACTTTACGCCGCTTATATGAAAACCTTGAGACCCCTTCCAGTTAACATCTTTGAATATTATTCAAATATTATAATTTATAATCTTATTAATTATAATTTAAAGATTTCTCCAAGAGTCGTGAAGTCTGAAGTCAGGAAGTCTTAAGTCATTTACCTAAGCAAGCATGCATTGAGCAGTATCAGCCTGTAAAGAGAGTTTAAGTCTTATAATGAAGGCGAAAAGGGCGATATTGGCGTTGCTTTTATTAAACTATAAAATACCAGTTGCAACTCAAACCCAAGCGGTCGCTTGAAAGACTTCTAAAGAAGCTGATTTGCTAAGACGAAAAGGATGAGACTGTTCTTAATCTAGAGCACGGATGAAAACTTTTTCAAGAGTCTTTACGTGACCAAGCAGTAAGGAAGTTTACATTCTTTGCGTATTATTAAGGCATACGACCAACTGACATTTTCTAGGCCAAAGTGTGGGGTTGGCAAAAAAGGCTACTTCCAATTTCGGGACAAGCCATTGTCTTCCAGATGACCAAAGCAAAGTCTACAATTGAATTGTTTTACAAAGCAGCTTGACCACCAAGCTTTTTTCAGGTCAACTATTGATTCCGCGTCTCCTTCTTTTTCTTTAAGGCGCAAGGCTATGATCTGAAGTGATGGATCATAACCCTCCCACTCTACTGCATTCTTAATGGTCCGCTTGTGGGGTACGCCGATTTGACCTCAAAATGTACCGGCAATTCTCTTTCTCACTGAGGCCAAATAAATGCTGTTGTCGTTGCATTTGTGTGATCCATGACTTTTTAGGCCTTTCTTTCTTTCACGATTGTGCTGGAATGTTGATTGACATTGTCTTTTTGACAGGGTTCGTAGGACCTCTCCATTGAACATGACAATACCAACTGAGCCGGTCGTGTTCCAATTTCCTGGAGATAGGTTCTTTTACAAAGAGGCTTTCTCGGATCTTCGTACTTCGTCTGCGTCTCCTTAAGGGTGTAAATACTGAGAAGTGTAAACTGTCAAAACGAGGAAACTGAATACATTCGTAAATCGGAGCTTCCGAAATATTTGCTGGGTTTTGTGGTCAAAATGTGTATTAGTGGACCAATGGAGAACGTGTAAGGAGCCTAGAGGCATGGTTATCTAATACTATGTCTCAACCGGACACTAATCCGCGAATAACATAATTCATCTTATCTCCTACAAATCGTGAGATTTACCATATAAATTTAAATGCTCTCGGCAAGTAATAAACAATAAATCTGCTCGTAAACCTTATTCACCCTTTTCGCAAGCCTTTTTTATGTCACTTTTTACCCTTCTCACACACATTTATAACAGTTGGCGACTGGAAAAGGGAAACTTAAACTATCCACGTATGGCAGATCTGTCTGGGAGCCAAAATGACAAGACAGAGTCTTTTGTAGTACTCGCTCGTGTCAAATGAATCTTATGTTTGTCTGCTGAAGAAAGACACTTCGCGATTTATTTTTCATCAACTGCCGCTAATCCCAGTTTTATAGCCGGTGCAGACATAGTATAACACTCTCCCATTCATGAGTTTGTGGAAACTCTTATACTATGTCTCCACTTGACTTATCTGCTACAAATCGCGAGATACAAATTTAAATCCTCTCGGCAAATATTCAAAAATAGTCTCCTCCACCCTTCTCACAAACCTCCGTCACTTTTAACAATTTTTGCACACATTTATAAAAGTTTAAGACTCGAAAAAGGAAACTGAAACTCTACACATGACAGATATGTCACAACCACTTTTTCTGTGGAGATTTGAACAACGAAATTTGGTTTCTGTTTCTGAAAAATGTTATCGTTTCTCTCTCTTGGGAGCCAAAATACTAACAAAAGGGTTTTTGTTCCAAATTTCCTATGTTTGTCCGGTGGAGACACTTCGAGATTTTTTTTTAACGGCCCTCGCTAGTTACAAATTCATGTCCGGTGGAGACATAGTGTTACATGGAATTATAATAATTCGAGTGTAAAGGATCAGTAAGGCACCAGCAGAGGTGCCGAGCACTTTGGTTTTAAGCCTCGGTTCTTGGGAACTTCAATAATGAGTAGGGAAGAAAGTATTTATCAAACAAAAAGTAATAATTAAAATAATTTGCTTGAAGCTCAACAACAAAAACTTTTGTTACCCTTATTTAAGAGGATTTTTATATCGTATAAGGGAGTTAGTCCTTCACATAAATGGTATACAATTAAACACAATTTTTACTTACACAAGTAACAAAAAAATAACGCTTTTGGCTACAAAAATTTGAAAACAATTTCCAATCAGGGTTGATACACTACAAAGACAGATCCACGTAAAATAAAAACATACATATTGAAGCTTATTTTTAATGAATAAAATAAAACATTTGTGGCACCATTTTGTTTGTCTTTTTATTTAAAAAATAATAATAAAAATGTATTTCACTAAATACAAAATATTATGCAATTCGATCCTTAGGTTTTACATTAATTTTTTTTATGAATAAATTTTATATGTACATGCAAATCAAGGAAATTTGACTAAAATGATTGAAACATAAAATGTCTATCCTATGTAATACGAAATAGTAATTGCTTTTCATTAAAATAATACTAATTATAAATCAATAAAACAAAATATTTGTATAAAAAAAGTATTTAATTTAGGTTTTTTTATATGAGATTTAAAATATTTAATTTTTATCATACGTTGGGATTTAAAATGAGTTCATCTTTTTTAATAGCTCATACACAAAATAATAATTATAATAAAGATTTTTGGACGTAACTTTCTATTGAATTTAGTAAAATAACATAAAAATTAAAGTGACTGACTGCGTTAAATAGTTAATTTTGTGATGATTTTTTTCTAATTTTTAAAAAATAAGAAATAGAACGTTTTGAACGTAATAAGGCTTTGATTTTGTATAGAGCATTGTTTTTTAACAACGGAGATGTCTGCTTTTATTGCTGCTTTTATTTATATTAGGCTTTTGAAGGAGGAGACTGACTTATGAAAAAACGTAAGGTGCAAAAACTTTTGCTACTAGAAACAACAAAGGGAAATATATATATATATGGGGATATTTTAAGTGAACAAATCTTCTGCTTTTTAACAACGTTAAAAGACTGAGGCGAAAAATTATATGGAGCATCTAACTTTGGAAACTATGTGGTTTATAGACTAGAATTATAAATGTCCTTAAATTAGCACTGCTGCAACTCAGAGTTAATCTGTTTTGAAAACTAGTCAATATTTTTGCCAGCAAGACCATGGGACAACTAAAGTTGGTGACATTTAAAGTATACTAGAAGAGTAATAAGTGAACTTTTACAGACTTTTTTTGCAGGCAAAGACATTCATGTCATCTCGTCCTATAAAATTATTGAATTCTTAATTATTTTAAACCATGTTTTTTGAAGTGGTTGTCCTGAGAAACCTAGCGTTTTACAAACATGAATATTCTCTTCAACGCCGAAGAAACTATCAAACATCCGCAAAGAAGTAATTAAAACTTTGAAACAATTTATATTTGAAATGTGTTTAAGCACTAAAAACCTTTTTGAAAAATAAGAAACATGTATTATGCAGTTTTCGCCATTGAGCCCATGGCAAATGCTTAAGGTCGCCTTTTTACCTCTAAAAGTTCACTAAACTAATTTCTAAAAATCATATTTTTGACAAATTACAAATAACCATATTAAATTTTTATAAACTCAGAAAACAAATTCGTTTCTCTAGGAGCAATAAGAAAATATTTTTAAAAAAAGTTCAAAAGCGTCTAAATTTTTAACTAAGCCATATGAGTTTAACAAATATTAATCTACGAGTATAAGACAATGGAGGAATATCAATCAAACCATAGAATAAAAACACTCACTCATTTTTGACTCGCTTAAAACACAAATAATATTCGAACGAAAAAAAAATAAAAAAAAACATAAGAAAATAGTACAAGTGCAATTGCCTGTTTTTTCTTTGCTTTGCTTTATCCAAAATAAAAGGA
Source organism: Neoascia interrupta (assembly GCA_947623515.1). NCBI lineage: Eukaryota > Metazoa > Arthropoda > Insecta > Diptera > Syrphidae > Neoascia > Neoascia interrupta. The sequence goes on along the minus strand of OX392462.1, from coordinate 62,377,312 downwards.
ATTCAATCGAAATTTGATTACTCTCTTATTCTTTGATTAATCATCTTTATCATCATCATCATCACTGATATCGCCTTCAGGCTTATTAAATGTGTGTGTTATTTTTTGTGACTTAATGTTTGAGTCTTAGACGTAATATACAATATTTATGTTGATATCAAATTGATTTGCAGCAAAGTCAATGATGATGATGACAAGTTTTGAAAGTTTTCATTTAATTTAAATTTTACATTAATTATAGTAATAATAGCATTAATAGTAATAGTAATTACATTTTGATGATTTTTTGTAGTTGCAGTTGTTGTTGCTGGTAGTATGGTTTCGTGTTGTCCATTTGGTTGTCAAACTTTACTATTTGGGGCACGTGAGGGTGCCTCATACGCCCCTCGTCCTGTGTATGCCTCCGCATATAGCTCAGGATTGTGCAACGATGGCGGTCTGTTATAGTTTACTGGTTGCGGCCCGACGGCTGTGTATTTTAAAATTTAGGATTTAAATTGAGATACTTAAATGATTCTATGGTACAGTTGATATGGTTAGAATATTTAGGAGGGAATCCATAAGCATTGTGATTTTGCTAATTGCGTTTTGTATAAAAGCGAGTTAATTTTTTTTAGGTTGATACAAAAAAGGTTGATTAAAATATATGAATATAAAAATATGTAGTTAGATCTTTGCTGTGAAATAATGGGTAAAAAATAGAAAAATGGAAAAGAAAGAAAAATGTATCCTTTATAAGGCTTTTCGTAATAAGTTCAAGCTTTAACTTGAACGTACGCCTTGGCTATATTACAGCTGCGAGTGCCGTTTAGAGTCAGGGTATACGACCTTCTTTAAGGTAGTTGATGCTGCTATAACGACAAAAGTGGTAGACATGGGCTTATTTGTCTTCATTGCTGACTTCAATGCTCATGTGGGAAAAGCTTCAATGAACACAGTTGGAAAAGTGTTATTGGTGCCTGTTTCACATCAAGCGCGAGAGAGCGAGCGAGGGTCTTGGGCGAGCTGTCAAATGAATTTCAATCAATGGCAATGGGGTGGTTCACAATACCGGCGTTATCGTTGTGTCGCACGCCGGCCTTTTCGAAAAATTGAAAACACCTCGCCGAGGTCGACGATTATTATATTAATCGCTGTTGTGAGCTATGACACGCTTGAAAAAAGGTTTTTTTTCATGAAGCTTATACTTGTTGTGAAATATAAACTATAATATATGCAATGAAGTTGACAAATTTTAGAAATTTGTTTAGTTTTGTCACTGTGCAGTTAAAACAGTCGTCGCGGTGTCTCGCTTTAATTGGTTATTAACAAACGATTTCTCTGGTCTCTCGTTGTCGCTGCCGCTCTGGCTTGAGGTGTATTGCCTCAATTGTTACTCGTCAGTATTTGTCAGAAGCTCAACCTGGAGTCAAACCATGAATAGCTTGGACATCGATACTTTGCTTGAATTAGACTTCCTAGAAAGACCAGTAATGTCGAGATTCAAGAAGAAATGCGCCGCATTTTTCGTAGGTCAAGAATGAGGCGATTGGACCAGGTCGAGAAGCTTTCCTGGACTCGCCTGGGGACTGCGCCTGAAGATTTCGACTTGGTGGCGATTTGGCAATATTTTTAAATTGTTAAAAACAACTGGAAAGGCTTTGACGGTTACAGAAAGAGGAAAAATAGGTAGTTCAATAGCAACTCTAAAAAAAAAACGAAACGAACCGTTTCAGATGTCATGTACGTAAGAGGAATCACCTACCAAGGACAATCGATATGCAGTCTTTTCAGTATCAGTGCACGGAAATAGCTCCAAATGTTCTCTGGCACGGTCATTACTAAGGCCATCGAGAAGGCAGAGAGAATGCTTTCTTGAAGAGTTTGGAACATAAACATAAACAGGTACATTCTAGTACTCGTCTGAGCTAAGCTTTGTAAAGTAGAAGAGATGCAACTTTTAACGTTCTTTATTGATAATAATTTTATATTTTCTGTTTTATTAACTTCGTCAATTCTTTGCAACTTCCACCTTTAACTCTTATTTTCTTTCGTTTCTTTAGAGCTGTTTAGTCTCAACAGGATAGGAAATAGTTTAGTAACAAATAACAAGGACCTTACTTAAAGCAAGTTGGTCCCAGCTACTCAGAAAATATATTCAGAGAGTGCCCTAAATTCTTTACATACTTTCGACACAAACATTTTTTCGACAAAGCCGAACACGAATTTAAAATTCTTCAGTCGGACAATTTTCCTCGCAGGCCCAGATATGGTTCTTAATAGGTTTCAAATTTTAGATTTCCAGGGTATAAAACACACACTTAACACTACAATACCCAGGGAAGCAAACAAAACTGTCTGATTTTTAATCTTCTTAAAGATTAATGCTTTCTGTGGGGCTTAATCGAGTAAACAATAAGACAAACATTAATTAAAAACAAACAAATCGTGTTTTCTAAATAATGAAAGGACGTAAGCAGGTTATGTTAGTGAGTAAGAAACAACAGTTATTGAGTCGAGCATGCATAGCATAAAAATGTGAAGTAATTTACAAAACTTAAAATTAAAACAACAATAACTGCACAAAAGTCGGTTCTAGAAGCCAACATTTAAATATGTCGTTAAAAAAATAAAACAATTGAAATTCAAAATCGAAAATATTTAAAAGTCGTGTCATCTTTTTGAGGCTGATATTAAAATGGAACAAAAAAATTTGCAAAACTAAAAGTTTTTTCTGATAAAATGTGCTGTGCTTGGTTTAAAAGTGTTTTAAAATTTTGAAAAATCAATGAATTAAACAAAAATAAAATGATAACGTAAAACACACACATTGTGAGAACAATTATAACGACACTCGTACAGGCTTATAGAACACACCTTTCGGCGCATAATACTGTTGTGGTTGCTGTTGGCTTGGCCCACGCCCTACACCACCACCATCCAGATCTGCATACCCGTGTTGTGGTCCCGCTGATCTGGAATTACTAATTGGCCGTCCGCCATGACGACCGCCCCCACTGGGCGCTGCACCTCGTCGCCCCTCGCTTCGTCCACCCGGCCGACTAGGATGATGAGGAACGGGCACACCCGCAGCAGTTGCTGCACTGCGTTCCGGATGATGTCGGCGGTCCCAATCAGGTGGATGCCCCCGAGATCGTTCGTGAGCCGGCGGTGGTATACTTCGTGGTCCGGCACTACGGTGAGGATGTCGCTAAAATAAAACAAAATTGTAATCGAACTCCAAGGAAACAAATTAGTCTTACCATTCTCCGAAGCGTATTCATAGGACCTCGTAAAGTTTCACTTATTCGCCGCGCTGGCCTTTTCTTTGGATTCGAACTGGGTGTATGCACAGCGCAGCACTTTATAAAGGCCCCCATCACAATGATGAAACCAATTGATATTAGAACAACTATATACCAATTTTCGGTCACCCACTGGGCCACCGTCAGCAGTGTCTCCTTGTTGAGGAGAAGATTTTTAAGTCGCACCAATGGTCCGTCAGCGTCTACAGCTCGACATTTCAAAAACACATCACAATAGCCTTGGAAGTTATCGCACGGTGAGCCCGGTCGAAGACTTATGCCACCAACGGGAAGACCATACAAGTGAGCAAACTCACTGGTACTGCGGCACGAATTGTTATCGGTCCCATTTTGGCAGGCCAGCTCGCACAATCTCCTCTTGTCGACATTTTGTGGCACTAAATGCGACGTTAGGAAGCACTCAGACATGTTCCACAACAAGCAAATAGATCCGGAACATTCTCCGCTGATGCACAACGCAGTACCGTTGTTGCACTTTGTCTTATCGTCCCGTGGCTTTGGTTCCGGACATTCTGGTGTCGTGCCATTACAAGTACTAGACCAGGAACACTCTGTCTCCTCCTTACACTTCATGTGATAGTGGGATGGAACAAATGTGCAGGAATCACTCAAACAGCATGGTCCCTGACTAGGACTGCACTGTGTCTTGGCACGGCGTGTACAACCCGTCGCTGATGAGTTCAGCGAGAGATCATACTCGCTGATCAACCTCGGATAACAACAAATATCCTTGCATTCTTCTTCGTTGAAACCACAATCACATTCTTCGCCGCTCTCGACTATTTTGTTGCCGCAGAAGGCGCCCTCGGACGCCTTGAAACAATCACGTTTTGTGTTTCCCACCAAAACGTCTAGGACATTTGATATATTTCTAATGGAACATGGAGAGAATTTACTATTGTTCGGCCGATCGCCACTAGTTGCACTGGCAAACATTATAAAGTTTCCGTTGAGGCCACCGGGACGGCACTCTTGTGGATAGTCGTGCTGCAAAAACAAAAAGCGAAATCAGACATAAGATTAAAAAAGATTTTGAATATTTTTAACACTCACCGGTGATCCGAAATTGTGACCAATCTCGTGGGCTAGTGTCAATTGGGAGACTTTTGGCGGCACACGACTATTATAGTTAACAAATGTGATGATCCCCGTGTTTAGGGAACGTTTTGTGCTTTGATATTGGCCACCAACAGTTTCGGTATAAGTCTTATATTTTTCACAAATGCCACCGGAAGCACCTGAAGCAGACGCAACCCAAGCTAGGCCAAGGGTTCCGCCCGTGAAATCTCTGAAAATAGTAAAGGAAATTTTAGATTTAATAAAGCTTTAAGCTATAGCGTAAACATTCTGGTTCAACATTTTATCAAAGAAGAAAAGAGAATTACATATTTTTTGTTTTTTTTTTCTCCTCAAAAGAAGTAACGTTATTTCTCTTGGTATGCAGGAAGGAACATCTCTGCCATCGGTTAAAGTTACCAAATTAAGAAACTGTCTGCCAATTTTGTTAGGAAGCAGAGTTCAATTCCCTGACTCTTGATTTCAATTTTACATGCCGCCTGACGAACAAATTAAAACTTATATGACAATACCCTCACCATCATTTTCTAAAAGCCGCTTATCCTTTAAAAGGGTCTCAGAGCAAGGGTGGCTAAATAGTTTTTCCATCGTTGTTGATCCTCCGCCACCAACTCAAGAGATTCAGGCACAATCCCCAGGCGGGACTCGGAGTGGTTCTTTAACCTTTTACAACCACCTTCAACCTTGGCCAACATCACCTGTCTAGAACATGAATTTTCTAGTTCAATATAAAGATTCGTACGAATACTGACGTTTCTCACTCTATCCCTAAGAGTAACACCAGCAACGCACCTAAGATATCTCATTACGGCAGCTTGTACCCGCGCGATCTAATTCCTTCGGACATTACCCGTATTTCATTACCATAGGTGAGGGTTGGAACGAACACTGAATTAAAAAATGAGACCTTTGCTTTCACTCCAAGCTCAGCTTTCCTGATGACCGATCGGCGAAATTCCTTTTCTATTGCTCCAGCTTGGCCAATCCTACAGGATAACTCAGTATCACTACTTCCATCTTTCGTGAAAAAGACCCCGAGATACTTAAACTTCTCTACCTGTTTCAATGGGACTCTATTTATGTGCAGGGACACTGCACAGGAGTTCGGGAAACAACCATCACTTCTGATTTGCTCACTTAGCCTTTATCCCAGCCTCAAAGCAGATGGCTGCAAACCTATCCAGTGCGCGCTGAAATTCCTCCTCGGACGATGTCAGGATATGTCTGCTTTTCGCAAAATCATCTGCGAAAAGCAGGCTTAACCTGACGCAAGCCATCTCGAAATATTCCTCACCAAGGCTGCGCTTCACCATCCAGTTCATAAATGCTATGAAAAGGAGAGGCCAACGCACCCATCAAAAGGATGAGACTTGACGCCATTTATCCGAACACTGCTTCTGCAGTTCCCATACAAAGACTGAAGAGGCCCACTCAGTTCATAGTCCTGCAAAACTCTCCAGAGTTTATTTCGAAGAACACGGTCATAGGCCTTATGCCAATCTACAAAACACGAGTAGACCAGTTTGGCATATTCCCGGGCCTTTCTCAAGAATAACCTTCAGAGTAAAAAGATGGTCGGTTGTGCCTCTTTCGAGGCCGAAATCCGCATTGCTTTTCCCACAACAAAGGCTCGATTACAGCTCTGGAACGCGCTTTCAACACCTTCACGAATTCTTTGCCCGGAAGTCTTGAAAGAGGTACCTACCCCTGACTGTAGTTCGAGTAATCTCTCTTGAAAATGGGCACTATAACTAATGTTTGCCAATCCAATTGCTAGGTGCTTTCCCGTTTTCCTAGGCCATCTTAATGACACATGTTTGCCTTTTAACACCTTCTTCACCCATTATTCGCGGCAGTGACTTCATTTACTGTACTGGACTATTCTCAGACCTAATCTCGTCAGCAATGGGATTGCCATCTTCAGTGCCCTGTTGGGGATTGATCAGCTCAGAAAAGTGCTCGCTCCATCTGCGTAAGACGTCGTTCTCTTTTGAAAGGAGTGTATCGTTTTTGGATTTAACCTTTTGAACGATGTTTAATTTCCTTCCTCGGCGAAAAGTCTGCCAAAATGTCTTGTTTGCAGATCTGTAATCGTGCTCCAACCTCTCGCCGAACTTTTTACATGCCTGCTCTTTGGCTGTTCTGACCGCCATATTGGAAGTTCTTCGCGCCTCAGTGTACCGGGCTCGAAAAATAGAGTTCCTTCTTTGATTTCACACAAGATAGCCTCTCTACTTCTCTCTGATGGCTTCTGGAACTCCAGGAGTCTTAAACCACGCAGTTCTCTCCTCACCACCAGCCGCCATACCAAGCCGCTTCCCGTCACAAATATTTCTTGCAGAGACAGTGACTGCCGATGAAAAAAGCTGCCATTCTTCCTCTAAATTTAAAAGGTCAGTTGCAAACTTCTCCGAAACGTGCCGTGCAAATCGCTTTCTGTAGCGAAGACTCTCTGCTTCTGTTTTGCTTAAAAGACGGCAAACTGCATTGAAATTTAAATTCGCCATGGTCGCCATTATTATTCTTCAGACTTGTATGTCAGGAGGTAAAATGATGGATTTCTGGATTTGGATTTTGGAGAAATCCCAAAAGCTGGAGAGTGGCAGGAAATAAAAATTCAAAACGCTTAAGAGTGGCCAAAGCAAATTCAACAGAAAATATTTGAAAAGATTTGATTAAAAAAATTATTCCATCTTTGGGAATCGGGTTGCTGGTCTCCAATTGGGTCCCTACTCAGATGGCAGATAGGGGGACGCTTACCAGAGATTGCGAGTATAGCAGTATGAAATTATACAGGCGGACCAAAAGAAGCAACATAATCCAGGAGTGTTTGTTTTAAATTATGCAGCTTTTGTGCCTTCTGTGCGTGCTATCCAAGACAGGGTCCGCCGATTGCAAGACCTGTTTTATGGGTAAAAATAAACAGCTTCCCTCTTTCACTCATATAAGGTACCCTTTCAAGTAACAAAACTTTTTAAATATATGGCAAATCTTAGCAGAATTCTCGGTTGGTTATACAATTTGTTACACAATTTCGTTCGTGGCGATGTGTCTACTCAAGGTTTTTATGTTGCGGACTTGCCGCGCAGTGTATACGTTATCAAAAAAATATTTGCATAAGTGCAAATGCAAACATCAGCCCAAAGATGATTTTTCATAAAAAAAAATAAAAAACTGGTGATAGAATTAAAACAATTAAAGGAAAATTGGGTAAAGTACAGCCGCAAGACGCTCGCTAAACTGCATTTCCCTGATGAAGGAAAAGGAAGATAGGGCCTCGCACGGTAGTATCCGATCAGGCCAAGGGCGTGCTAAACGTTTTTAATACAAAGTTAGAAATGCAACGTAGGCAGCGGCAATGTTGAATGCAACAATGAAAAGGTAACGCCTGATATCTAGAGGAAAGCATGGTTATTTGTGGAAGTTTTTACCAGCAGCAGACCCCCCGAAAACTCTAATTGGTTTTTTCTAAACCATACGCTGTAAGCAGTAAAAAGTTTCGGCTGATTGCATCCATTGTTAGAAGGGATTTCGTTCTAATGTCCTGGTTTCATAACACCAGATGCTTCGACATACGGAAAACTCAACGATACAACGGGAATGTGAATGACTTTGAATCCCTATTGCGAATTAATACATGAATGTTGTCAATGTTCATGCAAAGATTCAGAAACAACACTCACTACCTTCTCTGAGTCATGGCAAGCACCACACGTTGGTCAGCAGGAGCAGGCCTAGACATTGCGTGGATTGTGCCCAGTGCCGCGTCAAAGCTAATAATTTTGGGACTAGGATGGGTGCGAAACTGGTGTGGCGAAGGCGAAATGCAACAAGCGTCAGTACATAAAGGAACATTGCTTTCGCCGAAACTAAGTTGCATAGAATTTCAGCCCGAGGTTTCAGAACTCAGCACGGCAGCCGCAGAAACTTGCTCCTCACTAGTTTTTGGTTGAGTAAAAGAGATGGTAATGCCCGATGTTGCTGTTTCAGTTGGTCACATTTCACCGACATGTCTCATTTGATAGACACAGTTGAAAAGTGGCCCGGGATGCTTGCGCTTTCAGCCTGTGAAGCTGCCGTCTTTTCCTGCCTCAAAGAAGCCTCATATATATTCGGGTTACCGAGAATTTCGCACAAAAAGAGCCATTCTTTTTTCATAATTGAATGTTGGGGCCTCCAGTTGGGTGCCCCTACCGTACTCGCAAAGACCCCTGATGGATTTTGACGATTCCCAATCCCAATACGATCTGGAGTAGAAAATTTAGATTCTCCAATTATTTATTACCATATTTTTCGATGGGTAGGAGAATGGGTAATCACTCCCGTCACCTCACTTAAGTAAAATTCTCTAGCGGGCTAAAGTATGGGTTTGGTAGACGCAAAAAACTGGTCCAACTTATCTGAGTGTGATGAAAAACGAAGAAGTGGAGAACAGGAACGCTCTGTTCTCTCGCTCACGTGTCATGTCTCTATGAAAACTGTGGGAATAAGTAAATCATTTCAAATCCAAGGGCTAAAATAAATTTTGTCAATGTGGGTCGCTTTTGTCGTTCATAGAATCGCGTTGATTGCGCTTCTTCGGTGTGAATAAAACTAGGAGGGGGGCAATGTGAGATGACAACATATTGAAAATAATAAAGAATACTTAAAACTTAGAGCAAGCCGTGGCCTAAACTCGTACAACAATTCATGCTGTGGGGGTTAAAGATGTTCTTACCTACATATTGGGGACGATAAAGTAGGTAGGTACTTACTTTTTTACTTCAAAATTTAAAATTTATAAAAGTGAGATTAATATTGTTCGGTGTCGAATTCAACGGGAAGAAAAATCTATGCCGTTTACACGGTCTCAATTGACCGTCGGAACTGACTGATCAGCTCCTTGCAGTGAACTCCTATGGATTGGCTTTTCTGGGGAGAACAGCACATTTTCAAATTTGATCGTCAATTCTGCAGACAATTTTTCTAATGTAAGCTTAAAGATTAACACGTTGGAAGGATGCTTTTCCTGGCTTTTCTTCTTTTAAAGAAAAACAAAGCCAGGAAGAAGTTCCTGTCGATATATATTTAAGTGGAATAATACATAGCCCCTTTTTTACCATCATGTTTTTAAAGCGGGCATGGTCGTTAGCGGGCGTTATCGCATACTTGGCGATAACTGAAATTTGGACAAAATTTATGATCACACGCTACAAAATGGTCGTTATTCATTTTTGTCTGAAAGTGGCAGTCCTAGGGGCTAGTGTAGTAGTGTGAAATGGATTGTTAGTTCTTCCTTACCTGTAAGTGAACACATAGGCCAGACAAAAGTCTGAATGATCCTCGAGAGAGTGTAAATTAAGAAAATTTGACACATCCATGTGCTCGTTACAAAAAGCATTGTGTGGACCATTGTACGACGGTTTGCATGCTGTGTCATCATCGATCTTAATACGTTGCACCTTTAAGAGAGGACATACACGGTCAAACAAACTTGCAAACTATCCATGGTTCGGTCACTCACCTCGAATCGAATGTTTCGGTGCTCGACCCTTCCATCAAACTTCGTATTGCGATAGATGTAGTTAACGGCAGTGACATGATGCGCAATCAACGACAAAATCTCCTCTCTAGTCTTCTCATCGATTTCGTACTTCCGCCCCCTGTCGTGCTGCAAACAGTAAATGATTTGTAAAACAAATATAACGGAATCCAAACAGAAAGCCCTGTCTTGTGTAAGCCCCACCCGCTTTTAACTTACATCGGCTATCCCCTCCCGGATGTGTCGCCATATTAATGGATCCGTTTGTATAAACAAGGAACAGGTATTCTTTTTATCGTCTCTCGAGCGCGCACCACCTGATGTGGAAGATGATGACGCTCGACGCACCCGCTCGTGTACACGCTCGTGCCAATCATCATTTGAGGCTCTGGTGGCGGCGGCACCATCCGCCGACGACAGGATGATATCATCCTCGCCATTCGGCATAAATTTCCAATTCGCCTCCTTCGAGTATTTTTGATAAGGATACTTGAAGTCGTCGCCATTTGAATATTTTTTCGGTGGATGTTGTTGTTGCGCTTTATGGAGTCCGGACGATGAGGCTGCTCCTGCTGATGATGGCGGTGATGGTGGACTGCTTTTACTACTACTACTCCTACTTCTGTCATCCGATTGCTTCTTCCTGTCGTTATGTTGCTTGTTGTTTTTGTTGGCATTTCGTAAGGGAAGCGTTACTGTTTCGTCGGGCAACTCGTCGTCTGCAGCCGAGTTTTGTATATTCTCCATCCATAGGGAGACTTCTTCGGTGATACCACAACCAGCTACGTGTCCTGGGTAAGAAGAAGATATTGACATTTGTTATTAAAAAATGCAAAACAAATAGGGAAGTGGATTCTTGGCAATCTCATGGGGATGTGCGACTTACAAAAAAAAATGAGAAAAAAAAACAGTCTAAAAACCCAAAATGCTTTCGACTCCTGCTTGCTGCTGTTTATGTATGTTTTCTGTTTAAGTTTTATTGCCTCAGAGGCTGTTTGTCTGTGTCTGTTTATTAGCGCACATCAAAATTGAATGGGCCGAGCGAATTGCTTGAAAATTTGAAAGCCATCTCACGACGAGTTGTGTACGGATTGAATTTTATGCTTTTGTGTGCTTTACAGTTTCAGCTTGAAATTGATTTTATAGGTTAAGCATATTGTATGGAGGTACCCACTGCCACTGGGCAGGACACTTGTCATATTTTTTAGATTGCCTCGTTCGACTTACATTCGCAAATTGCAATTTCTGGTTGGGCAAAGGGAATAAAGAAGAGCAGTATAAATATTTTGTATAGATCCTATCTATCTACATGGATATTTTTTTTATTTTAAATTTTTTTATGTTAGATCATATTTATAGCGATAACAATGTTTTTAAGTTTGCTTTCGAGTGTTAAGATCCTTGCTCAAAGTAAACACAATATGTTTAAGACCCGATTTGCTGTTATTGACACGAAGGAAATTGTCGCTTACTTTTTATAAGCAGTCCTAGTACTACCTACAGAAAAGTTAACCTACTTTGGGACAAATTCTGCTCGGGAGCTCTACGTATCACAAAGGGTTATGGCTAGTCTTAAAATGCATAAGCATAACGGGGGTGGAAAAAAGTGATGATATTTGCAATCGTAGATGATGAAATGTGATAAAAATAAACCGAGTAACTTGTGCAATAGAAATGCGACTGAGTACAATTGGAACATAAAAATTCCATATAGGAACACCAGAAATTAAAAGGTTAACCGAACGTATCCTTACCAATAATTTGCTTAAGAGGCATTGCACCTTTAAATAAATAGAGTGGCATAACAGCTCGAGGTGAACCAAGGCGCACTAAGCAACCATGTGTGCTGTGTACGTTGTATTCTTCTCACAAAGGAAGGGACCTAAAATTTTAGGCTGAATCGGGACGCAACTTTGAGAATTTTTTCGAGACAATTGTTTCTTGTCCGATGCTAGAGTTGGGGAGGTGGGGACCATGAAAAAGAATGAGTCTTTTTTCAGATGAAAGATGTGGGATTTGAGCCCAAACCTACAACCCACTTAGTAAGCACAACACACGCTGACCACAACGGCACAGCACTCCACATTTTACACCCCGCGAAACGCCATCAAATAAAAAAATAAATAGAGTGGCGCAACAGCTCGAGGTGAACCAGGGCCAACTTCTCAACCATGTATGCTGTGTGTGCTATACTTTTTTTCACATACAAGGGGACCTACAATTTTTTGCCGAATCCGAACGGCACTTTGAGAAGTTTTTCAAGACAAATGTTACTCTCGGAGGGTTTGTCAGACACTCGCGGAGGTGGGAGCCGTGAAAAAGAACAAGTCTTTTTTTCAGGTGGCAGAGGCAGGATTCTAACCCAGACCTCCGGCGTCAGAGGCACACACACTAACCACTGCGCCACGGCACCCACACCTATCACAATCAGCACAATCAACAGGGTGTTTAGTTACTGATTGTGTTTTGAAAGTTGGGGAATTTATTTTTATACTGACGAAAGATAGATAAAGCGATTGGCTTTACTAGGCTTAGGCCTAGGAACAAAGTGATGTGAACCTTTTAAAGGTTAGGATAACAAACTAATGGCTAGGTATGACCTCTCCCAGAAGATCTGTCAGCAGGGGAACGTCGTATATAAAGGTTCCTGACGATGTTGGCCTGACAGCGTTTGAAATGATCATAAGACTAGCCATTATTATAATGTTGTAGAATTGTAAATTGTTATAATTTTTCACTTTAAAAAAAAAAAAAATATTGCTAAAAATATAGGATTTTACCTACCTAACAGACCATTGTATGTATGCTTATTTGCTTTTCATATAAACGGAGCCAAAACACATTAGTTGTTTAATTAAAAAAATAAAATATGCTTGAGAAGAAAAATTATTATAAATTGAGAAAAAAATGACCCTAGTTCACCTCGAGCTGATGCGCAACCCTATTTATTGGTCACCTAAACACAATATTGTTACTAAAAGCACCGAAGTGTTTGTACAGCTTTACAAAGTATGCATATTGGTGGTCTCAAAAACAATTCTTCTTTTGCCAAACATATCAAGGATCTCTTGAGTCGCTAACTATTAGCGGTTTCTTAGTTTTCGCAAGTTGCTAACTATAGTTTGGTAAAAACGTCCACACAACCATCTCCTCTAGATCCTATTGAGATGTCCTGGCTAAAGAATAGCCCGATTCCACTCGAAGCTCCTGGCAGTCTGATGGGCTGTCATTTAGCTCTTGGAATCAGTCTCTATGCTCGAAAGCTTCACTTGTGCAGCTCTCAGTCAACTCTCGAGAGTCATGTCGCGTCGCGAGGTTTGCTACTATCACTCAACGTCTCTACTTTCCGACTTCTTGAAAGCCTCTCTCTGCGAGACTTTCACCCAGATGAGAGTCTCATCCGCGGGATTCTCAAGATTGAGAGTAGACTGAGTATTGAGAGTTACGCGCAGTTTACAAGTTTACTCCCAAGTGGACACGCGGCTTACGAGGACCGTTTGATAAGTCGGTATACTTTGATGAAGAATTTCGTTTAGTCAAAATGGGGGAAAAAGAGTTCCGTGGATTGATAAAACACAAATTTTGCAAGACCAGCACCGTGGGAAGATTAAAGAAGCCTTACAGGGGATCTGCTCTCTGTCAATAAAGACGCTAAGCTTCAAAGACGTCTGAATTACGTTAACCAAGAAATGGTCAATTAATTCCACGATATTGTGTTGACGCTCCCCGGTCCCGGCCCAAGCTTTTTGAGGGAGTTAAGATTGTAACAATTTAAAAAGATATCACTATTCGAATCCTACGTGAATATTTAAGCATGAAAACATTATCGACAAGGTTTTCTCTTTAAAATCAAAAGACTGAAATTTTTTAGCGTCAAAAGTTAATTAATAAAGAAGAATGTTGGAAGCCAGGTTGTATTTATTTTCTCTCATTGCAAAAAAAAAAAAATAAGAAAAAAGCATAAGCTGTAATAAGGACTATACTCACGTATGGATGCTACGTTTGGTGGCCAGCTACAGCCAAGCAGAAAAATATCAAAGCCTTAGCTACGGTAGATTGGCTTGTCTCGTCACTACAGGTGCTCTGAGATCTACGCCTACCATACGGCTAGAGGCAATCCTAAACATTACGCCTATAGTTCTCTTCATAAAATAAAGCCCCGTAAAAAGCGCTGCAAGACTTCAAGCTACAGGCATTGGAGTATGCGATCCACAGGGCATGAATAACAGACCATTTCTTGACCTAATCTTGACTTCAATCAAGACTACTCAATTCAAATACCTGGCAGAGAAGACTGGATGCATAAATGTTACAACCAACCAGATGGTTCTAAATCAAGTGAGGGAGGTGTATGCTATGAAAATCTCGGTATCCTAACAATCATTAGACTGCTGAACTCGTGCAGTATAAGCAATTCTAGCAAATAAGCAAATTCGCCGAAAAGGCCAGACTATTGGAACTGTCACAGGAGGATATTTCCACTTCCGTAGACAGCCAAGCAGCCATTAAGGCCCTGGCAACACCAACAGTAAAATCTCATGTACTAGGACTCTGTCGCTCAAGACTAAGGGCTCTAAGCAGACAGAATAATGCCCGCATCGTTTGGGTACCAAAGGCTATAGTGACTTTATCGGGAATGAAAAGGCCGACGAGCTAGCGAAATATGGCTCATATCTGTTATCACATATCGTATAAAAATCCCCATCCTTTGCTCTCTTTTAAGACATCGTCTCGATTGCGACTATTCACAATATAGCCCGAAACAGATGGGACAGAGTTGCGGCCCTACAAAAGCGCTTTGGCCATCCATAGATGGCAGCAAATCAAAAAAGCTTATCGCACTAAAAAGGCCATCACCATAAGGCCATAGCCACAAGAGTGATAACATGCCACAACCTGTTGGGAAAACACTCAGCGAAATTGAGAATCATGATCCAGAAGCGGAAGAAGATGTGAAACACCTCATCTCCCAGTGTCCAAGTGGAAGCAAACAGCGTTTTCGACTTCTGGGCCAGTACTTCTTAAGCCACGTTGCCACAAGGAACAAAAACAGAAACAGAATTTCATACATTAGCAACGCAAAAAGCATTAAGCGAATTTAGGTTTCAGTTGCTAATGTATAGGATTCTGTTTCTGTTCCTGTTATACGTTGCTTGTGATAACGCGGCTTTAAAGGGGCTGAACAAGCTTGCACCTGCGGCGAATATTGTGAAGTTCAGCAGGGTCTCCGGCTGGGCCAAGTTTCTCTTCGAAGCTCAGGATACTACAACTGACAAAGTATCAAAGTTACATTAAAATCTTTGCTCCTTAGAGGTGGTCTTCAGATAGGGTGGCTTTTGCTGCCAGCAACCCTACCTAACCTAAAGCACTGGTGGTAGAAAGTAGCACATACCGATTGTGGGTGTGTCTGTGGGCGGATTTGAAAAATTTGACACTTGTGTTCAAGAAGCTTACGCACAATTTTGCAAGAGTTAAAAGAGGATTAGAAGGAGGAAGATAATACGCTTAACCCTCCACACACGCGGGTCTCTGCATACACGAATTCGTTTATACGCGGTTCAGTTTTTCCGACATTTTATACACACGCGCGGTGCTTACATGCAATGTATCTAAAACCCTAGTGCCGGCACTGCAAAATAAAACAAGGAAAGCTGTCTGTCTTTTATGGCCAGCATCTAATGAAGAAGCTACAGACAGAGAGGTAACCAAGAGCGACAGGGAGACAGGTTGACAGTTTTAAGGTATAAAAGCACACGGCATAAACAAAGTCTTAGAAGCTCATGAGATTTCGAGCCCATTGATTTTAGCAGATCAAGTTAGATCGGTTACCACAATCGTGTCGGTTTTTCATATTTGACTACCACTTCAACCTAACCCAACATTACCTATGCTATATGTACAAGGTTTAATAGCAGCCAACCCTGACTTGGTTAACCGACGCCGATCAGGTGGCAACTTATTTTGAAACCGACCCTCTTTGCTGGTTTTGGTTCGAGTATAGCATATTGAATTTTTTTTGTACATAAAAAGAACCCGTAAAAATGTGATTCAAAATTGATACACAAAACGATTGCTTTAATAATTTTTCTTTTCAAGAAGAAATCTCTTTAACCGACCCAATTTTCAGTGAAAGGATTTAAAATACAATACAAATAAACGGCTGCGAAAGGCCAAAAAAGGCAAACAATCCTGTCAACTGGTGGTAACTATATAGTGTATAGGTAAAAATTTTAAATGTTCACAAATTGATATCCTTTAAATTCGCATTCAACGCCTTCCAATACCAAATGAAAACGATTAAAATCACTGGGCCGTATAGGGAGTATTGGCTCGCTCTATACGTTTGCAAATGCAAACCTGTCAGAAGGAATCAAGCTCTAGATAAAAAAAACCGCGCCATGCTGATTTCGTTACTTTATTGCTACAAGCCTACGAGCTTATGCACACACAATACATACATAACATATGTATGAAATGCAAATATGATAGTTAAACAATTTCCCCCCTTTATGTACTCATCTGCTCCAGTTAATATGATACGCGTCGAATTTAATAGAATGGGCGTATTCAGTGCTACTACACCCACCTTCGAACAACCCCCACCATCATCGATGATCGAAATTACACCATTGTCCTGTTGAACTGGAAACAATAGCATTTTCAATGGAAGTTTTACTCTTTTTTGTTGTTTGAATGTGCTTGACATTCATTAACAGTATCATCATCGCGGATATCAACAGAAACAGCAGGATCTCCGCCTGGTGTGCAATGATTTTCCTTGAACTACCCCACTTTTGCATGCCAGGAGGATGCCAGCATCCCATTGATTGTTTTGTTATCCTTTATTTATCGATGCATGCACATCTGTTGGTGGTTGTGATGCTGCTGCCTCTACACCCGCGCCGTAGCGCGTCGATGCTCTGTTGAGGTATCATGTGAAAATCAGTTTTTTTTTACCTTTGTCCACATTATTAATTGAAGAGCTGATTTCATATTCCATTATTTCCGTTGTGCTCGGGATCTGTCTCTGTCTCATTCACCATCGATTGTGTGGATAAATGCATCCAACAGGAGGTCGAGAGAAAGGGATAATCGATTCAAAAACTTGTGAAAATTATGATGCGTTACTAATTAATGTTTATATGCATGGGGGGGGGGGGGGTCGTGTGTCCGTCTCTATATATTTTCCATAATAGAAAAACGAACAAAAAAAAATATTTTATATTTAATGCGGCACAGATTTTCAGAGGTTGGAAATGTTGTATACCTGGGAATTGCCATTATGTGGTTCATGACTCGGCGTTTTAATTAAAATTGTTAAATTCTGCCGATGGGTTGATTATTATATTATTATTAAATACCCGCATTTTGGTCGAGTTAAATAGGATATACAACTTTGGGTGGCGATTAACAAACAGACCGACAGATGCATGCAAGTGAGAGAATTAAAATATTAAAGGATTTAAAGGATTAAAAGTGTATTTCTACTGGGTTGGTATATGTACATTTGTAGTGATATTCATGTGTGTTTGTAGGTATGAAAACAGTTTTTCTATACCCAGCAAAGGCGTACCTAGATCTCTTGTGAATTCAAATATGGAATTCTAGAGAAATACATTTTGTCTAGCACGACACAATAAAAAACTGTTTGTAGAAGATACCAGATTTCGCAATTTTATATGCATTAGTCTGAAATATGTGTATGAGGATTTACCAGGATTTACAGAAAAATAGATTGAGAGAAAGCGTTACAGTGGAGCACGGTTTTTGACATGATCTCTTTGCAGCAAACATCGAGGTGTTTTTTTTTAATTCTTGGTAACTTTTCAGACTGATGCATCCCGAATTGCGAAATGTTTTTCTTTTACAAACAGTTTTTCATTGAGTCAAGCTAAAAGTAAATATATTCATATTTCTCTAGAATTTTATATTTTATTTCTAAGGAAACGGCTCCTTTACGAGAGGAAAAACTTTGAAACACTGTTTTCATACCTATCTCAACCTGTCAAAAACCATGTTCCACAGAAATCTATTTAGATACGTTTTTAAATCATATTAAAGAGTAGGGAATTTCAATGTAATATATCATAAACTGTAAAATACCACGATATTAAAATAAATTCTGTTCGAGATCAAATAAAGAGCAACAAATGTTGAGGGAAATTTAAGTCCAAAAAGTTGCATTGATTTAAGAGTGTTTTTGCACCTAACGTTATTAATTAAATTTAAATGTTTTTTATGTATTTTAAAAATGGGTAAAGCACAAGTGGGGCACTGATTTTGGTTCCACTGGTGAGCCCACTGCGTTGATGGCTTAAAAATGGCATAGCATAAAAAAATAGTCGAGTTTTAGCTTTGATACGTTTATGGGCTGTATAGCTTTAAGGAAAAAGGAATGGCAAAGCCCAGCACAAAACCTGAGAATGTCTCCTAGTTGGCCAACTTGAGTCGGAACACCAGGAAACTTGTGCAATATGACATATAACCTAGAAGGTGGATAAGCTCCCTGAAGATGGCCCTGAAGAGGGCATATCGTATAGAGGCTAACTTTTACTGGCGTAGACTAGGTTACCATCACCACAGACTAGCTTGTCCTAATCTTGAAGCGTAGATGCAATCTCGTCTGTGAAGGGCACGAAGTTTCGAATGATCGAAGGAGATTTTCTCCCCCAAACACTACGTGGCAACGTTTGCTCTACAGATCCTCAAGTTTGGGAATCGGGCCGTAGGGGTGACTTCCCGGCCACGTAAGGAAACAGCAGTTAAGAATCAACAAAAAGGCTTAGATTCGGACGGATTTACTGTTGACCACCAACCTGGGCCGAAGGTGTTACCGACAAAGCATTGCATAAGAACGAGACCACCCGCTCGACCTGGATGAAGTGAAAGTTGTTGTGTCTAAGCTTAAGTGCAACAAAGCGGCCGGAGCTGTAGGCTAGCTGCCGAACTTTATAAAT
The DNA here is from genome assembly GCA_947623515.1 of Neoascia interrupta. Lineage (NCBI taxonomy): Eukaryota > Metazoa > Arthropoda > Insecta > Diptera > Syrphidae > Neoascia > Neoascia interrupta. The sequence continues at coordinate 62,358,452 of OX392462.1, read as the reverse complement.
CCGCAGGCGATGATCTGGTTGAGAGCATGCACCAACTCACCTGCAAGATAAGGTCGGTGGAAAGAATGCCCGACGAATGCAACCTCAGCATTGTTTGAGGATCGGGCCAACCCGATTTCTATACCTGTGTTCCGCTGTGTCAACTACAGAGACATATTCTTAACATCGCATACAAGATCTTTTCTGCAATGTCTCAACTATCTGATAGGTTCATATCATTGTGGGTTTAGGCCAGACGCTAGATCTTGGGAAAAACCCAGGAATTCCAAATCGATACCCACCACCACCACCAGATCCTGCTGGTGTTACTTTGAGGGATAGATTGAGAAGCGTGGGTATTCGTAGTAAGTTGAACAGCGTCTTCTCCTAGTGGAACGATCTACACATTTGGATGCGTTGTTCGCATGCCCCAGAGTTCCAAGATGGGTCGTGCTTGCCGAAATGCGAGCGCGTCGCCACCCTAGTAGGCCAAGAAACAGGTGGTGGGAACAGGTAGAGAACATCTCCGGGACCCACCTGCGGATCGCGCCTGTATCTCTTGTGTTAGTGGCGGAGCATCGCCTTCGCTCCGCGACCCTTCTAAGGATAAGCGGCCACAGAAAATGATGATTCTAATGATGATACCCACCAACTTTTCATCGATTTCAAGGCCGCGTATGACAGCAGATCACAGACAGAACTTCTATAAAGACGAGCTATATACCGCAATCTCTAGTTTTGGCATCCCTGTCAAACGGAAAGTCATGCTGTTCCGTTAAGGTCGATGAAAATGCTTTAGACTGCTTCCAGAAATTTTCTTCGGGCGATTTATGGTCCCGGTGGCATAGACACAGAGTGGAGGAAGAGATATAGTATCATACTGTACGGGCTGTACAGCAACCGACCAAGGCAGAATAATCAAAATTCAACGGCTGCGATGGATGGGCATCTGAACGGGCGGACTAGATGGGCACCAACGTCCATAGGCCGGAAAATCTTTGAAATGAAGTGCACGTAAGTGGAAGGGGACCTCAGCCAACTTCGTGTGCGAAACTATGGAGACGGCTAGATGGAGACAGAGCTCGCAGCCGAAGCTTGTTGGCTGAGGCCCAGGTCCACCCCAGACTGTAGCGCCAGCTCAAATAAAACTGTAATAATAAACGTTCCCTCTACGATCGACATTTCGCGGTCCCTTTGACTGCAAAAGAGAGCTCTGCCTACCAAGGACTGGACAGTTCTTCATAAAGAAGACAACAGACTACTGTCCTTTAGGGAACTAACCCTGAACATTTCGACGGACGTGAGATCAGTGAGACTGCTTAAGAACCTGAACCGATTCAATTCAGGATCACGAAGAATTCCTACTTTCGTCCATCAAACATAATCAATGAGGAAGCTGAACAGTCGCATCCTGTCGGGCCTTCTGGAACAACTGCTAGAAACTAAGACCTTACTAGGCAAAGCCTATTCCTAAAGCAGCGATGGGACCCAGACAACAGACAAAAATTGTCTGGGTCTTCCGGATCAACCAGCTAGAGAGGCTATCCGAGGCTATCCTAGCAGAAGGGTTTATCAGTTCAAAGTCCGCGCAAACCGAGGGGACTCCCCATACAAAACCCTATCTGTAAATAAAAAAACATAAAGGTTGTTTAAATTAACCTTCGCCATGCTTAGGCTGCCTCGCATAGCGCTACAGAGCAGAAATTATACTGGGCTTTGACTCGAACGCTCATCAACAATACTTGGGACAACTCGGGCATAAAGAATAGATGTGACTCCGTTTTTTAGTTTCACGATACTTATGTTATAAGATGTTGATTTACCTTTATTAACGCAATTAAATGAGACCCAACCTTATCTATACTTTTCCATTTATCGACGTCATCACCAGCTGGTATGTGTCTTCTCAATCTTCTTGTTTAGACCGCAGGCATATAGATTTGAAATAGATAAACCTATGCCAACTAACATTACTTATCGCTCAAACAAAATTGTAAAATTTATGTTTTATCTAAACTGACTTAAATTATTTGTCTTTATAAGGGCCAGTATTTCAGTACGAGATCATCCGATCATCAGTTTAGTTGCCGTGCTAAACTGAGATTAACCCCAGAATTTAAATTTCTGAATTTCATTGAATATTAATCTGGGATTAATCTCGGCCTAATTCGCCAAATTTGGTGAGTAAATCCCGGGTCAACTCTGATTAGCAATATGAACTTCTTCGAATGTATTTTCTGTGTGAAATGGCAGGGGCTTTGCATGTTTCTGTGAAAAATGACACTTGAAAATAACTCGAACTTTTTTTTCGTGTTGGGAGAGTCAATAACTTCAAGAGTAGAAGATTTTGACAATTTAACTGACGGAGTTAACTCTGCACTAAAAAACCGCTCACTGGCTTAACTATAGAATCGTTTTGTTCTCGGATTAACAGATCTTGGTTTAAGCTGAACTCTATTCAGCACTGCAAAACCGGCCCTAAGTAGATTTTATGTATTTTGCGAACAAAATTTGCGCGAATTGTTGAACAATTATTTTCTTTTTTCCTATTACTCAAAAGTAAGAAGAAAATATAAGTTCCAAACTTCGAATGGAAAGAAAAGGAGGAAATAATAGATCAAAAATTCGCGCGTCTTTTTGAACTATTATTTTCTCCTTTTCTTTGCTTTTCCGTTTGTCCTATTAGTCAAAAATAAAAAGAAGAAAATAATATATAAAAAAAACTCGTGTAAACTTTAAAGAAAAGAAGATAATAATGGTTCCGAAGTTCACGCGAATTTTCGAAGCAATGGAATAGAATTTAAAGAAAAGACGAAAATATTAGCTTAAAAAATCGCGTGAATTTTAACCTAATACTCAAAAGTAGAAAAAAAGAAAATATAATTTGAAAAACTCGCTTGAATTTAAAGAAGATAAGAAAATAATAGTTCCGGAATTCGCGCGAATAGAATTTTAAGAAAAGACGAAAATAATAGCTCAAAAATTCGCAGGAATTTAGAAAATTTATTTTCCTTGGAAGTATTATTAAAAAAAAATCCTATTACTCAAAAGTAGAGAAGAAAATAATAAGAAAAACCGCGCAAATATTTGAACAGTAATATTTTATCCTTTTCTTTTAAGTATAATAGTTAAGAAATAATTGATATAATAATATTAGGATTTATATAAAAATTAATAGCTAGACTTAATTCGCGCGCATTTTAAATAAATAATAATTTATGCAGAATTCATTTGGAATAAGAAAGCATATTGATGTCAACTTTAGTTCGGCTTTATTTCACAGGCAACGTTCGGCGTTATTTCACTTTGCCAATGTGAAATAAGGCTGAATTCACCAATTCGACGTTATTTCCCATTGGAAAAGTGAAATAAGGCCGAATCCAGGAATTCGTTCTTATTTCGCTCGGAGTTATTTCACGGCACTGATTTTACTATTCTCCAGTCACACTCCTTAGAAAGCCCTTAAAAAAGTCAATAGTTAATGCAATTGCAATAAATCTCACCAAGAAATGAGAATATGACCAAATCCAAAATTCTCCGCCTTCAAAAGTATAGTGTAAATCTGATTTGGATACCAGGACATATAAATGAAGGGGCAAAGGGCATTTATTGGGTTTTTCATCATTATTTCACTAGAGCAGATATTGAACATGGTATGGCTTGAACACTAAAAAAACACTCCTCAAGTGCAAGCTTGAGAAGGCAAAAGCAGCTCTAGAACTTAACTCCAGAACTCATCTCAGTTTTAAAGCCTTGGCGAATGTTCCGCAAACATTATCAAAGGCGTTTAAGTCTTTAAATTTAGCGCCTTATTTTTTAGATTTAAATTATACACAGAAACCTCAAAATGAATAATTCCTAAAGTAAAAGCAGTGCTTATACAAAATGTTCAAACTACTTTTCTAAAGTCTGCATGGATTCAGATATGATGTATTTACTTTATTTTGAGAGGCGTATCAAAGGAATTCCATGGAAATGTCGCTGCGAGAATTCCGCAAATGCCTTCAGGAAACAGTAGAGAAAGAATAGTCAATATTTTGCAGAAGCGTCTTTATTGCAAAAAAATAAAATGATACCACACCACTCTTTAACAAACGACTCAACTTAAGGACACAAAGAGCACAGTATTTCCACTTGACCATTCAATTTCATCTGCAGTGCATTCGCCTCAAGAAAACTAAAAAAAAATATTCATTTCTACTGAGTGCTGCATATATAAATAATGCATCCCGGGGTACACATGAAGAAGTTCCCAAGAAGCATTCTAAACAGCAACTTTCAAAGAGCCCTACAGAAAGATGCATAAGGAAAAACCTCGAGTAGGTACCTAGGATATCGAAATTTCCATTTGGAAAACTTTGCTCTAGCCAAACTTTTTGGGGTCCTGAGACTTGGGCTTCGACAAGCGCCACAGCTATATGTAACAAAAGTCAGGAATGAAACTATGAAAACGAACGAAAAACAATTTCGGGAACAATGTCAATATTTATTCAAAACGGGTCATTGGGTGCACTTTTAAGCTTTTTTTTTGCCCCCTCGTGCCTCTTGAGGATTGCAGTATGGGCTCAAACGGGAAAGGGCGCAGCCACACTCCAGGATATACACAAAATGTTTTACTATGTATCCTTATCCCAAATTTGCACACACAAGGAGCAAACGCTAAGCAACTTTCTTCGAGCAAAAAAGTTCTTCGACCCACTAACACAGCCACCACACTGTGCCAAGCAGAGCCGACACACAAAAAAACAAAATTAAATAAACCCCAACAGCACGAAATTGGGACAACAAGTGGAGAAAGGGCTGCAGATCCAAGAACTCTGACAATGGGTGACAATGATGACGAAAAAGTCAAACTAGAGGTTTTCCCTTTTCATTTTTTTTTTTTTTTGTTAAAACCTATCGAGTGTCGTTTACATTGTTTGTGTGTTTGTGCCACAAGAAAACAAAGCAAAGGAATAATGAACTGTAGAACAAAGAGAAGCCACAAAACAGGAACAAAAAAAAACAACAACACCAAAGCTGTTCTTGAAAGACTAAAAAAAAAATCCCTGATCTACCTGAGTCCTTTGTGTTTCTCCCACCCAAACTTTTCACAACTTACAATAAATTCATTTATCTATGTGTTCTTGGGATCTGTATATGTATACGTGTATCATTTACTCGTACTCTAGTCCTGTATTGAACAAAAAATATATACGATCTGGCGCACGAGGATAACAGAAGCAGCAGCAGACATAATAGAGACAAAGTTAAATACATTTTTTAGATTCATCCATCCCTCCTTAGCCTAAACTTGGTTGGTTCTTAAACGGAAACGAAGGACGTCAAGAGGAGAGCATCCTCTCGAAGGCGAACGATAGTGAACGAAGATTGCATTCCCCGGGGCGGATTGAGTTGATGTTGAAAAAGGACCCTAACTTTGTTATGACAGTGAATGAACTATGGCTGGAAAAGGGATTAAGACGAATGACAATCACGAAAGTATTCAAGGGTTCTCCTTTATTTTTTTGCGTGGGAAGGTATTTGTGATTTTGTCGTTTTAAAATAAATTAATTCCTTCAAGACGCATAGCTTTTAGAAGAGGTCTTAATTTGATATGTAAGGTTTTTAAAAAGGTTCATTAGGGAACAATTTTGTTAATTATTTTTTGTAGGGACCTGCGTGCTATCACTTCATTTAAGACGATTGGGTAAATGACACCAATTAAGAAGAAAACATAAGGCGCAACAGTTGGAGGTGAGTTGGGACCAGAGACTGGAACGCGATCACAATTTGGCGACTTAAAATTTACTCACATAAATAGCAGTGCAGAGTGTGTACGCTAACCGCAAACTGAGCGATCAGTGTATTTATTATACTCTCTTAAATAAATTCAAATGAGTATGCCGCCTTTTAAACTCGAGTTTTATGAGTTTAAATAATTGTTTTCTGTACCACCGCATGTTCATAAACTAAAGCTGTGGAAGTAAACACTGCCACTGCATTTGAATTAGGAGAAACCGCAAACACCGCAAATGAGTGCACTAACACTTCACAAATACACACACGGTTGGGAGAGCGGAAGGAGGTTTCGTCTTCTTATCATTTTGAAAGGAAGACAAAACGAATAATATAAAAAGACGAATGTTTTTTGGGTTGTTTGAACAAAAAGGTGCAATTGCGGTGAGTTCTTATTCAAAAGCGGTGGCGTGGCGGTAGTTAAATACTCCAACACCGATAAGTGCTTGAACTTAAATGACCGCATGAATGCAAGTCATCATGTTTTTGCAATTAGTGCAATGGGGTTATATGTTTCGCGAAAGATCTATAAGTTATAGTCGTAAAAAAACAGACCCTAACAATTATTGCGGTGTATCATTATGCAGATCTCTGGCTGGGACCAATCTTTTCACAACTTTTCCGGCACACAATTAGTTGCAGGTCGGGATCTTAACCGTTTTAAATGGCATTGAGCCCAGACCATAAGACCATGTACTGCAAAAAAGCAGATTGCTTTAAGCCATGCAGGAGATGTGGGAAAGAAGGCAACATAGTGAAGAGCTGCAGAACTGCATATATTGGAATGCAAGAACGATTGGTCAGTCGCGTTGAATGACCAGTTTTTCAAAGCGCCTTCACAAGTAACAATATAAAAATTGCACTGCGCGTGAAACTTAACAACTGTAGCTTGGCTAAGGACATTGTAGTCTTAAAGAGGATGAAATATCTGTCTCAGGCAGAACACCGATCAGATTAAAAAAAACGGGCGGTGATTTGGGTATGTGGATGGAATGCAAGTTCTTTCGTTCCTGATGGGCATCATCAGAGGACCTGGATGCCCTATTAGAGTTCATCTCTTTATAATCACTAAATTCTCGTAGACACCTTGCTACGCTGCTCCAATCTGGGCACAGCAAACTATAAGAAGGAAACTCCTGGCAAAAAGAAGTTACAAGCGGTGTTTTGAGCAAAAAAGCTTTCGGTTCAAGAGGACGGGTACGAGGTCAGATTGACTTACCCTTACAAGAGGTGCTAATGAGCGATTAGAATTTTTTAATTAAAAGGAATAAAATCCTGGTCGAAAACTTCTGTGTAAAATTAGAGGCAAGTGGTCTTACGAGAAGTTCTCAGGGTCATGAAAATTTGTTTGAGGCCAGATTGACTTCACCCTACCAGAGGCAAGACATTTATGAACGACTGGAACTATAGAAAACTTCTGTCGAAAAACCGTTTCCAGTTTCGCACTTGAAGCAAACCGTTTCCAGTTTCGCACAAAAGCAATCTTTGGAAGAAGCTCTCAGGGTCGATACAACGGGTTCAAGGCCAGATTGACTTCCCCCACCAGAGGTAAGAAGTAAACGAGCAATTATAAGTTATTAATCAACAGATAGAGAGTTCTGGGTGAAAAAAATGTGTAAAAGAGTTTTACAAGCAGCCTCTACAAGAAGTTCCCAGGGCCAAGACACCGGGTATGAGGCAGTGAAAGAATACTGGCGACTCGTCGTGACCATCTTTAAAATAGAAACAAAGGTTTTTGGATAAAATAAAGGAAGACGAAAACAAAGCTATACAAGGTCATTGGAAAGGAAAAAACCAGGAAATGAGAGAACAGTGAGAGGCAGAAAACGTTGCGATGTTGGCCCATGAAGTAAAGTGACTTCATTATATTGGGGTCCCCAATTAGTTTTATCGCTTGCTTCTGGAGCCCATCGTTTAAGTGCAGTGTTGTCATAGACGTAGGAGCCCAGACGTAGGAGTTATATTCCATTTAAGAACGATGTACGCCTTGTATCGAAGATCAAATAGTGTTAAATATTTCTTGCACCGCTCCAGGAATCCAAGACATTTTTGGCAGCAGTTTTGGCAACATCAAAAAAATGAGTCATTTTAACGTAAGTTTTCATTTGCACAAAATGTCACATTTTCATTTAGACTCGGCTCTGAATAAAAACAGCAATTGTCTATGAATATAAGCTGCGTCTAAGCTGTATGATAACTTTATACCTAAGTTTATTAAGTCTCGGGTTTAAATTATTTAATTTATTAGTGAGTATGGAAAGCTGGTTGGACACGGCGATAAAATACATGGATATTGGCTTAATACAGAAGGCAGCATTAAGTTTTCGAAGCGTTAACTACCATCCTGTTTAAGAGACCCTATCTTGAAATCAATGTCAGAATTTAAAGAATTTAAGGAATGCAACCACAGAGTGGCGCAACAGCTGGAGGTGAACCAGGGCCAACTTCTCAACAATGTATGCTGTGTGTGTTAATTTCTTCACATACAAGCGGACCTACAATTTTTTGCCGAATCCGAACGGCACACAAATCTTCATAATTCAACATTATTAAACTTCTGTCTACCGGACAACACTCAGAGGAACCATGACCTGGCTCCCCACAACCATGCATGGTATGGCGTTATAGGTGCCTACAATTTTTTACCCATTCCATACTATGGTATGTCATGACAAGTTGTTCTCTCAGAAGCTAAACAGACCCTCGCGAAAGCCGTGAAAAAATTCGGGACCCGGGACCTCGACGCCTCGTGCACAGTAGTTCGACATATAAACCACTGCACCACGGCACTGAGCGTGAGGTCTTTGGCTGGATATTCTTTCATTATAATCAGCACAAACAAGCCAGACTAAATACAGCTTACAACTCAGAGGATTCATGGTTTGACCTCTTACAACAATGCAGTCTGTGTGCGTTATAGGGAAACTACAATTTTTGGCCGATTCCGGGCGGCGAATAGGGAGTTCTCTCATGACACACTGTATTCTTACCCGTAACCAATTCTTGCCTATACTTCGCGTCATTGCACAGAGGACCTCCGCGAAAGTTGCGAATTTGAAGGAGGTCATTTGAGAAGTAATAATTTTCAGGTAAATGTCGCATATTTTCATAAAGTGCCTTCCGCCTTCTTAACGCTTATACAACCTTGAGTTAAGTCAAAACAATCAACGAACCCTCGCGTCGTGTCGGCGACAATTTCTCTGGGTGCTCATAAATAATATAAAATTCCTCGTATACCTACGCCTGTTGAATGTCAATTTCGTTTCGATGGGAGTCTATGAAATTAAATGAGCTAACAACTATATTCGGTTAACGATTCAATATTTTGTTCACTAATTAACATTGTCATGCATTTTTCAAATTAATTCCATACAAAGGAACAAAAAAAAAACAACGACGCCACAAACAAAAGACTTCACCTGATTGATATTCATCATTTCCTACCCTCACAGCCGGGGCTATTAAACTCAATAAAGGTAAATCACCCTCCTTAAAACAAAACTCCTGTGTAAATACCTACATATACACATGATAAAGTGGCACACTACACTTATTCAACCAAATTACCATCAAGAGGGAGTGGTTGGTTGCCTATAAAAAGAAGACAACACTGGCAGGTCCTGCACCACTATCACACCATATCAACTTTATGATATCAAACAAAGGGAACAGAAAAACCAATGACAACGACAAAAACACTAAATGCACCCTTGCATGTAATTCAATGGCAGTGCGGTCGGTGGCTGGTCGGTCCTATGCTGTTCCCTTCAGTGTCTCTGGGGTTTCCACCTCTTCGTCTAGACAAATTAACTTCCAGCGCACTTCCACCGCCACATTACCCGTTATAGGGGGTGTTGGATAAAACAATAGTGCGTGCAAATGTATTCAAACTTTGCTACTGCTTGTGTCCACAAGATAAGGTGAGTGACAGCAGGAGAGTGCAGTGTATTCCTGTTCAGGTTTGCTGTCACGCAAACTGACATAAAGAGAACAAAAAACAAAAAAAACTATAACAAAATTGAACTCTACCGGTCATGGTTTTGACAATCACCAATTAACCACTTCCGGTTTCGTGTTCGACCACTTAAATTCTATTTGCAATCAAATTGACAGACTTGTGTGCGTTTGTTCGTCTATGTCAGACAAAGGGTGGTTTGGTTATGTGACTGTGAGCACTTCGATAGCAGACGAACGGATATTATCTTGGTTTGCAAAAGAAGCAAACAAAACATTTTCCAACAAAAAGAAATCATAATCGGAATCATCAATGCGCGAATCTAATTAGCAATTATAACGAATGCGTGTCACCAGCCACAATTTTGACACATGTGACTGACAGTGGATATGCTTCAGCGCAGCAGTGTTGCTTTTTTATGTCTGCACACTGATATGATGTGTCATTAAACGAGCGATTACATTGAGTCAGTGATACTCGAACATAATAGCGGGGTATAAAAAAGTGTAAGTACACATTGTTTGGAGCAGAGATCTTTATGCATGGGCAAAAAAAAGGACAATGACTTTGTTAAATAAACTCAAATACATACGTAGTAGGTACACTATGTGTAGTGCAAGGCTACCCTTATGATGGGTATTAAACGAGTACGAGATCCATTGCTTTGATTAGTTACTGTCAATCAATAGTAATGCAAAAAGATATATTTTTCTGTTTTGTAGTAATGTTTTTGATGTAAGTTTTATTTCAATAACCAATTAATTTGAAAAAGAAACAAATTTCTATTTTTAAACTTTTTAGTCAACAAATTAGCCCCTGAAGAAGTGGGAAAAAATCCACGAAACGTTGGGAAGCTGATTTAAGGAATCTTCTAAGTCTTGCCTATCTAGTTCATCGCAAAACTCTTGCCAGCTTGACCGGGAACCCAAGAAAAATTCACTGTATTTATTTATTCACTTCCGACTAAGTTCAGCGAAAGCTTGAGTTCAAACACTATCTTGGACGAGGTAAGAGGGTTGAGCAGCGCTTAAAGTGCAGTTTTGCTATCAGTGCAAACGCATATTCTTCCTTGCCTCCACCTGGTATTCACAATACAGCGCATTGCTAAAATTCTAGCGAAATTCTCCGCTTTGAAGACAGGCACAGATTTCCCAAAAAGGTAGTGGTGCCAAGTACTCTCGTTTTCCATGCAGCAGCAGTTACGGTCCATTGGTGGAAAAAAAACGATGGCATTTCTTTCTTCGCTCAGAATCTGGCCGTAACCATTCCAATGCCTGAGCAAAGTCGATGCTGTAGTTTTGTCGCAAAAATATTTCTGGTGCCATTACGTCAGAGGGCATATCCTTTATAGACAGATGTCGAAATACAATTCTCTCACAAGTTCTTCGAGATTCCAATGCGCGTGAAGTCCCATTCCGTCTCTTTTTAAGTACAAGATAGTTAAAAGCGTACAACATATACAATAATATCAAGAGGGGAAAGCAGAGCTACGCAAGTCCCCTATTCAGCCAAGATAAGCCGTTCTTTAGAGTTCAGCTAAAGAGAAAGTAACGCGACATTAGCGTTAGTTAAGCAAGAGGGAGTTTAGAGCCGCTTCCCACCACCAACATCTTTTTCAACGCAATAAAAGCCGTTTTATAAATTACGGCTGAAAAAAAAGAAAGTAAAATAAAAGCTGAAGTCTTTTTAAAAATGAAAAGAGAGCCTCTTATGGTATCGCTTCGTTGTCCGTCCGTCCGTCAGTCCAATCGTGTTATAACTTCTGAACGGTAAGTCGTAGAGAGACAAAATTTAGTGTGCTTTTAAACTACGGATATAGTCATAGAATCCAACGAGGACAATTATTTTGAAGCAGATATAACGGTTTAATTATAGTTTCAAATTTCATGGGAAAATGGATTATATGTTTTTCAATAGTTTTTTTAAGTAGGCAAGAACAAGAAAAGCGATACTGAACTTAAATGAAAAAACTCAATTTTTTTTAAAATACTGAAAAGTTTTTGAGAAATCATGAGTTCAAAATGGGTGACGTTTTCCAAAGTGTTTGAGACCATTACTTTTGAACCGCTCAGAGCACAAAGCCAATACTGAACGCACGTGTTAAGCAAAACAAAGTTAACTAAAAGCTTGAGTCATATTTTTCAAGAAAAGGTTTCAATACTGCCGTTCTAAAGCATTTTCGAAAAAAATTCATAAACTAACGTGTGCCCCCCCGCCTCCTACATACCAACCTTATCTCCGGTCTTGTTTGGACAAATGATATGAAAAAAACACACGTATCAGAAATTATCCAAAATTTTTAGGAAAATTAAAGCGAATTTGAAAACTTTCTGAGATTTAACTCAAAAACAGAGAAGCATTTTCAAAAACAATTTTACAAATCTTCTAGTATCTTAACGGTAAATGCGATCCCGTTCAGATTTGGTTGAAGTACAAATGGTACAACAAGAAAGCAAGCTTTAAAAAAAAAATTTAAAATGCCGTTTCTAAACCTTAATTTTCCGAAGCCTACTTAAAAAATTAAATAAAAAGGAGCTTGTTTTACCGTTTACGCAAAAACCGGAAGCCATAGAAATTAAGAAAAACATCCAATGGTAACGCAAGTAGTTGCGCAATTGAAAGAAAGTCTAACGGATCGAAAGAAAAAAAAATCAAAATATGTAGTTGTTTTATGGATTTGAAATTTAAAAAAATATAAAAAAAATCAAAGAGATAGAGGGGGAGAAATACCTTTTGTCTGCCCTCTATCTACTAAACGGTGTGATGTGTAACTTTGAAATAAATAACGGGCATAGTCCATATTCTAAGATTTTATGCAAAGCTATAATGAACTTCGAATATTCAAAAACTTTAAAGATTTGACTCAAAAATCTTAAAAACATTTGCGAAAATGACGATCTCATTTAAATTTGGCTTAAGTATGCAGCGTTTACCACGCAAACTTACTGCATTCAAAAAGTTTCAAAATTCCGGTTTCCCACCTCAAGTTTTTAAAACTATATAAACGAACGAAATAGAAATTATTGTGTTTTACCGTTTTTATGTCCGTAGAATTTAAGAAAAGAGGCCAATGGAAGAGACTTATGGTAATCGAAAAAAATGTAAGTTGATGTTTTATGGATTTTAAATTTAAAAAATGGTAAAAAAGACCTAGAAAATATATGTCCATCCCTTCGTTTTCGAAACGGTAAAAGGCGAAAATTTTCAATAAATAGCGAACGTAGTCCATCTAAGTAGTCTGACGGACCGCTCCGGGTATTTCTTTGTACTTAACGGTCTTTTTTTAATAAAACTTCAAAGTGTAGGTGAGTCTCATATGCGTCCTCTTTAATTTTTCGCAGTTTAAAGACACAGCAAATTTGTTTTACGCCTTACCGTTTAGAAGTTACAACGCGATGATTAGACTATATTTGACGGACCGAAATTATCGATTTTTAAAACTATTTTTTGTCAAAGCTTTTGAAGAAAAAATACATTAACATAACTTATAAGTTATAGCCTTCTCTTTTGTGAAGAATTTATTAAAAAATAAGTAAGAAAAAATTAGCAAAAATATTTATTTCATCGCGTTATGAATTGAATCGCGCTATATCCCGTGCGTCGTCAGGGTAGCTTTTATTTGAGCCCGTACATGAAAGACATGAGCAATATCAGGTAAGGTGCGTTTTAAGCTTTGGACGGAGAATAAGCTTCGTTCAATGAGCATGTTTGGCTTATAGCTTACATTCGCACTTCAGGGTCATACTGCCTCATTGTGTTCGTTGTAAAAAGAAATTGTGTCTGAATTGGAAATTTGGATTTTTCGTTAACGATACGCCATCGATGGTTCACCAAAACTTAAAACTTTTGTGATAATTTACAAGCTAATATTTTGCAATAACAAAAGCCTTATAAAACGAACTTTTTACCCCCGTATGTTATATTGATCAGAGTGGTAAGGAAACCGGCAGTGGAAGAAAAAGATGTAAAGCTATGCCCATACATCTACATATTTCGAAAGTCTTGCAACCATTATAAAAATATAGTTCTGGCATCCAGTTCCTTTATTCACATTTCAAATTCAATTATTCGTGGATTATTCTCCTTGATGTAGAAAACAATCTTAAAGCCTTTATCGATTGAATCAACATAACACGCAGCAACATAGAGAGCGTCGTCGTCTCACAGTACACTATACACAAGCCAAATGGTACATTTCCCACACATGGCTCCTGAATATGCTCTTTATGGGGCGAATTTCCATTCAACCCCATGTGTGGCACTGAAACGTGCAGTGATTACTGTATGTGATTATTTCGTGTTCTAATATTCCCAATCTAATTACGGCCAAATTGATAATTAAATTAAATAATATTTATATTTAGCTTAACACCATCATACAGTAACAATCGTCCTCCCCGCAGCAATCACAAGGATTGCTAGAGAAGCAAATTACCCCAGAAGCCTCTAACAAAGAAACCACTCCAATCTCATTCCCACCCATCATAAAAGGGTATTTCGCAACACTATTCAATTCGAGTTCCACATCAAAATCAATTTTCAAAATATGTAAATATGTGTGCTGGAGCGCTTGAAATAGACCATCCATGCCCCACCATCGCATCGCAGCTGACACAGAATGATTCTCATTTAGCGATCATTCTCTGGTGGTGGTCCTGGTCAATCCCCGTCAACTTTATGTGATGGATGCACGATTATAATCGCTGCTCGCTTTTGTTCTGCGCGAAGCATTGTATCGTGGCGGAGTGGGTCTTGTCTGCCCCTGGATCGGTAATTGTAGCTCGGACTGAACTTTTGCGTTCAAAGCTGCGCGAATCAAGCGACAGTTTAAGTGAATTATGCAAAGCGACCCAAGCGAGGAGGGTGGGGCATAGTTGGATATGTCCGCTTCGTGAACCGCAGCGATAGAAACTGATTTAGAAATTTAGCCGGGCAAACGAAATAAGCGATGCATACAAAGTGATTAGACGCATGGCGTATAATGTTGTTGACCTTAACTTGGAGTTATTAAAATTAAATGTCATCGTTGCGAGTTCATAATGATATCAAATGTAATGGTGAAATTTATTCGTGTGAAACAGTCGCGCTGATGATGTGTATTGTATGGATGGCAGTTTAATGGAATCAAAGAACCAATTATGATAATTAGGAAAATAGTTTTGGGCATGCAATGTGGTCGAATGATGAATGTAAGTCGGTATTCTCTTGAGGGTTGATGCAAAGTTCCTGAATTTAACTTCGAAAAAAAAGAAACTTCAGTTCATCTCGATGCAGAAGAGTAGTAATTTATAGTTACGTTTAACTTTTGGTTATGCTTAAGTTTGGAACGGTAAAGTTTTTTTTTTTCACGCGAGTTTGACACTTGCAGATCACGACAGATATCTGGGAGACACTCAGTTGGAAACTGAATATACAAGACTGTGATCGGAAGGCTTCGATTGCCCTGTACTTCGTAAAGAAAAGCCTTAGGCGCAAACTGAGGACTCCAACCCCGGATTGTGGACTGGATATACACGGCAGACGTTAGGTTCATACTTATGTACGGAGAAGGTACATGTCTGGTGGAAGGCACTATACAAGAGTAGCCATAGCGCTATATAAGCGAAAGTTCAAAGAACAAGGTGCTTTTAGAACAACTCCTTCAGCTGCGCTTGACACAATGCTCAACCTTCTTTCTATTGAAGATTCTTTTTCTATCTTCAGCAATTCCAAGTCAAGCAAACTTCCTTAATGGCCAAGTTACCATCCCTATGGTAATTCGGACTTCGTTGCCATACCTTGTCAAATAAAAGACCAAATTCAGATGCGCCTGTGGAATAGGTGAGGTCTTAAACTCATCTGCAAATGCATTGCAATCGCCAACGATACGCGCCGTGTTGGAAAAGCAACGCCGCAAGCCTCTCAACGAGATCGCTGCAGAGCTGACCAACTAGCTGCATTAGGTATTAAAGCTTATCCGGCTCATATAACGTAACCGGCAGCAAACATAAACTCGATAAAGTTTAAGCTGGGCATCGAAACCATGACAATGGCAAACAACAGGTATAAAAACATCAGCACATGTCTCTCTTCCAAACAAATCTGGCCAGTGCTCGATCATACAAAGAGACTTATCTCCTTTAACAGGCTGAATCTTTAAAACATAACTGGGGCCCTGACAGGCCAGGTAGGGAGACATGCCAGAAGACTTGGTGCTCCCTTTCAACGATTTCTGAAAAAGTTGCAGAGACGCCGAGGAGGAAGAAACCATGATTAACCTCCTGAGAACCTGTCCCAGCCTATCGTGTTCTCAGTGAAGACTCCCAATCTCAGTCGTTTGTGAAAAGGACAAAAGAGCTCGGTCCGCACCCGGTTTTTTCAAGCATGATTTGATTTTGCCACTTTCAGCATCCAACTCGAGAGAAATCCTTCAGAGTTCGCGGAGCCATAATCAACCGCTTTCTTCATGCCGAGATAGGAGCCATTATGTCTTGTGACTAAGAGGCGAAGCTAACCTCGCAAACGAGTACACGAATAACAAACCAAAACTTGTCTACCATTTAAACCAACGTTTTAAGCTTCAGCTTTCGCTTAGCCAATCACGGCAGATGAGGTTTCCGGGACGAGAAAGACACTTATTTTGGCGAGTCTAGGTTAGGACAGGAGCTACCAGCCCGAAGACCTAAATGCTAGCTACCCGTTTGGGTGGGCTCTAGGCAAACACTGACGGTATACAGCTGTACCGAAGGTTACCAATCAAAGTTTTATTGGTTGAGATATACCCGAGGGTAATGAAGGCTGGGGTAACCGTTTCGGTGTGAACCGCTGTCAGCAGAGTTGAGGGGGGCCAGTGAGAGACTTCCTGAAGAAAGAAACTGTAGCTGTTGGGCTCCAGATGGGAATTCGCTTTGATAGGGAAGGAGGCGGGTTGATAAGGATTGGGGGGGAAGTAGCTTGAGGTCGAGGGGTGAACTCGGTGGGGGGTCAGAGAGGAATAGTTCCTTTGTGAGAGAAAGCCCGGCAGCGGCATTCAGTGGGGAATTCTCAGGCAAGAAGCTGATGTAGGGTAACCGTCTTCGGTGTAAACCCGTACTACAGGCGACTTACGTTAGAATTGGGGGAAGGTAGAGGTCACCGAAACAGTATGAACCCGTACCTGTGAGAATTATATGCTGGTGGTCCCATGGAGGTGAAGGGGTGAGGGCAACCAAAGCGGCATAAGCCCATTCACCGGTCTATTCACCGGTATAGGAGAGGTACGGGTAACCGAAGCGGTATGAACCCGTACCAGGGAATAGAGGAGAAAGGGGTAACCGAAGCGGTATGCAACCGTGCCAGGGGGAATATGTACCAGTGTTCGCACAAGAGCGGAGAGGTGAAGGCTACCGAAGCGGTATGAACCCTTACCAGGCCAGTCCTGTTGGGAAAACAAGCTAGGGGAGGGGGCAGGTGTGGTGGGGGATATTAAGCGCTCCACTGTACGCGCACCCTCTCCCACATAGAGTTTCCATTTGGAGGAGGGATGGGTTGTGTGATCACAGTTCGGCGTTTAGCCAGTTTGGCCCGAATATATATATACAGATATAACAAGGCCGATGCGATGGGAGGAGAAGGTGTTAAATTTCTACCAAGTGTCATTAAGGTGGCTTACCAAAAGTCTGCTTTTTAAGATTCTGATATACGAAAATCTGGTACTGTCACTTTAACAAAGCAACACAGAGAAATTTTTATGTTAAGGGGAGCCACCCGTAACCAGCGTTGCCATAAGTGCAGATTTGTCTGCATTTTGCACAGTTTCAGGCCAGCTATACAGAGGCCTTGGAAAGCCAAAAATCTGCGCGGCTGGTTTTGTCTGTCAATCTTAAAAAGTCTATATGTTTAAATGAGTGGTTAGGTTTAAATGAGTAAAATAAAAAAACTAAAAGAGGCATGTAAGAGGATGCAAATGATTTTCTCATCAAAAACGATGTTTTCGTGTCTACATTTTCTTAAATTTCTGACTAAGGACATCAGATAAACGCTGTTAAAATTGTTACCATAGTTGATACAATAACTTTTCGCATTATTAGCAAATTTGATATTTGCGATATCTTTTCAATCCGTTTTAAATCTTTTTGGGCATAACAAAAAAAAAAAGTAGGTCACAAGAATGGAATCTCCTTCTTCACTGAATAACCAAAGGTAATCAAGGAATTTATTTTATTTTAATTTTAATTTAAGTTAAACGCACGCTTAACAGAGGATTTACTGTTAAAATCCTCTATATATGTTAACTGCAATGAATATAAATGCCTATCTCTCTCCCTTATCCCTTTACTTATTTAGTTAGTACAAAAGCGTGTGTAAGCGTTTTTTATCGGTGCTAAAAATAAACAGTCCGATTTTTTTTTTGTCATAATTGCAGATTTCATCAAAAGCTTTTCATGGCAACACTGCCTGTACCCACATTGCCTGTTTATTTTTTTTACTTTTTTTCAATTTAAAAAAGAGACAAGTTAACTTAAAAAAAAGAGTACACCGAATCTTGTCTGTTTTGTCAGAATTTCGAAAAAAGCAGAATTCTCAAAACCATTATATTTCATTTATATAAGCAGGTTTTTGAAAGCAAAATTATGACCCGCGTCCTACAAAACGTAGCTTGCCACACACTTTGCTATATAAATAAAGCACATCGCGTAGGGTAAAACACGCACATCAGACGAACAAACCTACAAAATGGATCACTCTAAAAATTTTTTAGATAAAATGTATTTTCCATTTAAAGCATATTAATGGGGGTCAGCGCAGAGTTTGGAAATGCTTTCGATCCGACAGGACCTTCCAGTGTATACTTAACACATGAGTGAGTGCACATTGGTATCAAATAAGCATAAGCCCAATTAGACGCCATAACGACAAAAACTACGCATCCTTAAATAACACAGCATTTTAAGCGTATTTAAAAAAAAATCTGTACACAAAACTTTACTCAACTGTTTGACACGCCACATCTAACCTAATCTAGGGCACCATCCATCCATATCAATTTAAATGCTACAACTAAGGTATCTATGTAGTTGCAACCGAAAGTCGAAACACTGATTTACAATTGGAAACTCGGTAACCTAAATTCAACTCTCCAAACACCCTCGGTGTCTCGCTTGCAAAAGCAGAAAAGAAACCAAAACAAAACAAGTTGCAACCACATTGTTATCCAAAAGGGTTCAATTTGAAAATTTGCAAACATTTGCAACGTTTAAAACGAGAATTTTTGGAACGGACTACTCTGGGGGGTTGGGGGGGGTTGGTTGAAGACCAACCACCATGGCAGTAAAAGGGCGTACATGTCGACGGGGGCCAGCTATAATAGAAAACCAACATTGTTCACTTCATTACTGCAGTGAACAATCAGCTCGCTCACACATAGTTTCCACCTTACACAGCAGAAAGTATATTTTTTGTAAACACCCCTCTTTCCAGCCCCATACTAAATTTTAATTCAAAAACCATCCAACATTGTGTGCATACAGAAGGCCCCATCCTTTAGTCGACTGCAGAGACGACTGAAACCGAGCAAACCCGCACAGCATCAATTCGTTTTCAGGACCCAGTTCTGTGCTACCGGCGCAGGACTACGGATCAAATCAATTGCATATCCCATATGGAGCTACATGTATGATGCAGGAGTACTAGCACCACCACCGGCAGCAGGTACAACAATGTTTTAAAGGGTTGTGTCCTAATTTTTTTTCGAGTTTTTCACTCCTCATACCTTAAATGAGTGTTTTCCCCCCGGAGCACCTACGGCTGGAGGGCTTCTACAAAACAAGCAATTTACACCCACAGCCGAGTTGCAAAAGTTGTTTTTTTTGTCTTCCTTGGCCGCTCCTTGCTTCATGGTATTTGCCAACGGAACAGATTTAAATGGAAAACCAAACTGTGAGGTTTTTCCAACCACTGGGGGGAGGAAAAACTAATTTTTTGCTGCCGCTGCTGCTTCTGCTGCCAGATCACAAAAACCATCGATATGGAGATTTTAAACTTGGGGGCCATAGTTCTGGTTGCACCTTTAAGTCATCCTTTCACCCCGAAGAGAAGCATTTATTCAGAGCGGTCCAATTAAAGTTTTTCCAATGAATTGTTTGCAGCAGAGTGACCTATGGAAGAGCATTTTGCTTAATTCTTGACACCAACCTTTGCGGGACTGGTGTCCCCAAGCCAGGCGATTGTTGGCTTCTTCACGTCACAGAGTGTAGTCTGATCCAAAGTGATGTTGACTTATCACTCGGAATACCATATCTTTTCGTCCTTGTTTTCTTTTTTGGCAGGATGGTTTTAATCCAAGTTTAGTTGGAGCTTCCTCTCACTCTGCGTCGATTGAGTGAAAGTACGAATTCATGTCATCGGAAAATTAAATTCTTGCGACAAGAAGTTTCCCTCGAGGATCCTGCCCCCGCCCTTATCGTGTTGTAAGCTAAACTGGTCAGAGCGAAAGGAGGAGGAGTTGGTTGCCTCGTTATGTGCAATTCACAGAATTTGACCACAGAAAGTATAAATCTCATGTGAATGCGAATTGGAAAATCGGGTCACATCTGGTGGAATATGAGTGTTGGAGGCGTTCTACCATGAAGGATGAGGATATACGAGTACCTAGTTCGGAAGCCAAATTTAGGCCATCGCCGCACCGAATTCCTATTAAATGGATTGGGATTTCACACATGTGTGTTTGTGTGTGAGGATATGTGATATTTAAGCTTCAGCAGATTAATTTCGAAATTAGGACAAAAGACGGAATGGAAACGGAGAGACCATAGAGGATGATCTCTCAAGGGTGGGGGCTTTTGGGTATTGGGTTTTGGTGTGAACTTATTACGAGTTTGAGTTTTCGGTCCCTCTCTCTGCTTTGAGGGGGCGGGTGGCCAGTTCCTGTGGGCGATTTTAGAAATGTTTAATGGATTAAAGTAGCATTTTCAGCTCATACACACGTTTAGGTGTGTGTGTGAGTGTGTGTACAAACATACAATGGGGATTAGTGAATGGAAACAGAATCACATGCTAGGAAATTGGGGATCAAGAGCATCTTCTGGGAAATTACAGAAGACTGCTTGTGGTAATTGTTTTAATTTTATTGAGTGTTGGCATACGTTTTGGAATCCTAGTGGTTTGGTTTGTGAACAGTAAAATATTTAGGCAGACAATAAATAATGGAATTCTATTAAATGTCCATTTGAAACAAGATAAGTGTTAATTAAAAATGAAAGGATGCGATGATGCTTTGGCTTTAATCGAATGGAAGCATTATTTGATGGGTCATATTTTAGGGCTGTTTATTTATTTGTCTTGTGTATTTGGGAATAAAAAGGTTTACGACTTATTATACGAGAGCTAAGAAAAGATAATTTTAATTAAAAGCTTTGTTAAAGAAAATGTTTCAGGGATGAAGGAAAATCAGCCAATGTTACAAATTGAATGAGTGTCCTTAAAGGCAGTTATTGAAAGTAGGTTTGGAAAAATGAAGGCCATAATGAGTGATTGGCATTATTTGAAAAGGATTAACATTGACATACATTTGCTGAGATATGTTTGTTAGCATTATAATCCAGTTTTGGACACTATCGAATAATTCCGAAGTGGTCTATATTGCACCTGGCCAGACATGTGGGTCTTATTTCTATGATCAGCTATGATCCTCGAGGCGAGTTTTTTTGGTTGTTTTAGCAACGCAATAAATATGAGTGCATAAAAGTTTTATTTTCCCAAAAGAACAGTGAAAATAACAACGTTTCTTCTTCTAACAATATTGGCATACATCGCGTGACTTCCAAAATTCAGCAAGTTAAACATGTGCAATCGTATCTATTGTTGATTGGGTTTGGCAGTGTGGATAATGACTACGGTCAATTTGACTATACATATCAATTTAGCAGGCTTTTTAACCTCCACGCGGAAGCTGGGCTTACTGAACATTGACCGTCCGACATGCTCATAAGCTCAAGTGGCATTTGAAAACACTTCTTGACTCTAGGAGCGAAGGTCCTCATAATAATTCAACTTTCAACCCGAGCTTGATCCGATACAGAACCGAAATCATTGAACTAAGCGATTTACGTGGGTTAGATGCGGGCGCATATCTTTCGGCAACGGGTAACACTGTCTTAAATTTATTCCTGACAACCGGATGGAAGAACGTTTGGGCCTGGTAATGATAGACAGCACGCTTCTTCATATCCTGGAGCTAACGCTGAGGTTTCGGACTAGAGCACGATGCATCACCATTATGCAATGTTAAGCTCCCACGGAAGCCTGATAAACGGAAGGTAAATTTTTACATCCGTATCGTTGACCAGATCGTAACACCTGTCATAAATTCAGTTGGTTGTGATTGTGTGACTGATGGTCAAGCAATTTGCAACGATATTCAGCATTGCGCCTTTAGTCGCCGTTAAGAGAGGTTTCCTGAATTTGCCAAACAAAACAGGTGCAACAGTTCAGTTGCAACTCCTCACTTGTACGATCTTAAGTCGCACGGCAACAAACGAATCGCCAAGTACTGCATCAAAAGAGGTTCTAGTGCCCGCTCCTAAAAATTAGGGTTCGAGCTCTAACAAGCCATTATGAATAGGAAACCAAAGAAACCATCGCTACCTTTTAAGAGCACTGTGTGATAAATTATGATCATCACTTTACTAGTAGACTTTGGGAAGGGTTTGAATGGCGTCAATAGAGTTTATTGGGCGCAAAAGAAATATTTCAGTGCACCTTTAAGTTCTTAGGAAGGCTGTTACGTAAAATTATGGAGCTCTCTCAAATCATAGCAAACGAAAATAAAGATGCGAGCTTAGTTGGGTTGAAAATCGATTTCGGTTAAAGTAAACTCACCAGCGATCGACTCAGCTAAGCACTCCGTATTGTTGGTAACTGGGTTGAGGGTCGACGATTGGAATTAAATCCTTCTAAGATGGAAGTCTTGTTGTTTACGAGTAAAAGGAAAATTTCACCCTTTAGGACACCAAGAATGTGGGGAATGGAGTTGCCGATATCGAAATCGGTCAGATACCTGGGCGTCATATTGGACTCTAACTCAGCTCAGGGATAATATAGAAAATCGCATTATACACCTGCCGCAGAACGTTCGGCAGCATGTGGTACAGCGGTTGAATGTATACAGCGGTTGTAAGACTCATCCTAACTTACGGTGCAGTTGTATGGTTGAAGGTTACAGAAAAAGTTTTATCTCTCTAACCCACCAAGGCTCAAAGGGCAGCCTGCATGGGAATAACAGGGTCCCTAGGCACAACACCCACCGCAGCACTGGAGGTACTACTCAACCTCACACCCTTGGACATATATTGCAGCAGCAAGGCAGCTAAAACAGCTGTCCGCCTAAGGGAACCCGGGCTGTGGTCCTCAAGATCTTATGGACACGCCTCTGTGGTAACTCAATAAATTGCCTCCATAGATACCCCAGCCAAGGATTACCTAGCTATGACATTCTCTTTCAACAGGAGATTCGCTACTAGAATACATGAAAGATGTGAATAGGAAGAAAAGACTATCACAGGAGAAGACGAGATCGCCGTCTATACTGACAGTTTTAAGATGGACGTCGGAACCCGTGCAGGCATCCTATGAACCAAATCTTTCCAGATCAATGACGATTGCAGTATTTTTCAGGCGAAGATGACAGCCATAATCCAAGCTGGCACTGAGCTGAAGAAGCACAGCCTCATAAACAAGACCATCTTGATACACTCTGACAGTTAAGCACCGTTAAAGCCATGTAAAACTATGCTGTAAAACTATGCAGGCAAATTCTGGACGAGTTATCACTTGCCAACACTGTAACTTTAGGTAGGGTGCCAGGTCAAACCGATATCCCGGGAATAAGTGGACCAGCTTGCGATATCCGGGCCAGGGATGAATGCATCTCTAGCCCTCAAATCTTTAAGAATTCCGCTGAGTCGATAGCACGCAGGATAAAAACTGAATATTTGAGTAGAACTAAGCCTAGGTTGGACAGCACTTGGTACGTAGACATACAAGGGAGCTATGGCGATTGGTTAACAAAAAAGAGATCCCTATTTATAATCGGACTAGCCCAGAGAGATATATCCGAGAGATAATTGCTCATATCTCTGAAAATGCTCGGCAAAAATATAAATTTAAAAACATTCAGCACATCGCAATAAGTCAACAATTAGTTTGATTTAAATTTCATGTAGATCCAATCAGTCTTTGAGGAGTACTGGGAGTCACAAATTTAAGTCGCAGTTATTAAAATATGACATAATAAGGATATTAATAGATGAAAATAAGGAAAAAAACTAAAAATAGAAATGAAAGTAAAAAATACTTTGAAGCCCCTAGCCTCTATCTCATTTTCAGGACGTGAAGTCCTTTAATACCATCAAAAAGTTCACCTACAACTTCGAAACCAGAGAATAGCCAGCAAACAACTCTATGATTATGCCAGATTATGACAAAGGCTTATGAAAAAGCAAAACAAAAGCAGCTCCAAACTTACGCTATTACATGTCGATTCTGATTCGATTGAGATTCAATGATGTCCTAATGCAAGCTCGTTTGACAACTAAATCAACTTCAAATCGACTGCACATATAGTAGTATAAAACGCACATTTCATTCCCCAAAGATTACAAGATAATATTTATGAGTTTAATAACCTTTTAACCAACTTACCTTCTCTCACATCCTTATAGGGATCATCCACATGCTTTCCATTATAGATAATCGAATGAAATCCATCCGTTTTGTACGTATGATTTGGGAAATAATGCTTTGCATTCTCCACATAGTATGCATCGTTTTCAGTTAAAATTTTACCCTCAAACACCCCGTCCAGGATTGAGCCAAATACAAAACTATTGCGTTCACCTATCACATCGCCCGCGTAAATGTGTGATGTTGACACATCGATTGGGTCATTTGTTGAACTATGTATCTAAAATGTAATATATAAGTAAAGTTTAATTAAAAATAAAAATAAAAAAAAAACCAATCAATTAAAAACTTACCTCTAACTTATCACTAAATGTATTTAAATCACGTTTTAATCTAAGATGGAATCTTCTTCCATGTGCTGAGAATTTTAAATTTACAAGATGATCTTTGGTCACTGATCGTTTAGCCCTGTGATGACTAGCTTGTATGAGCTCATGATCATAGCTAAGGGTTTCGTAATGCGATATGTATTCATTAAGGCGATCGTAACCTGAGAAATGAAAAGAAAAAAATTGGTTAGGAAAATATGTACAAAAAATTTGTCATTTCAAAAATTCGAATTAATAAAAAAAAATTGTAATTAGAAATATTGAACAGTTTAAAAAGAGTTTTCAAGCTATTTCGTGTCATAGAAAACTTATTTCGTTGTTTTTAAATCCATAAACTTCGTTTGTTGAAGCAAATCTGGCTTAACTATTTGAATGTTGACACCAAATTTTCGAAAATCTCTTTCACCCCAACCGACGACAATACATATTCCAGCATTAAACAAACCCGTACGTTTAAATATTTATGGAAATCCTTTCAATAAGCACCATAGTTACTCACCACATGTAACCTACCCGATTCTTTCCCCACATCCTCGACAATCTCACTCATGTTAATAATTAACTAAACCAATCCAATCGCATTCGACATTTTATTTAGAGAGATCCTTAAATTGCATTCGACAGCAATCCCTAAAACCTAAATCCCTAACCTATATCACATGTAGTATTTGCACCTGTTTTAGCCCCCCCTGCCTGTTCCTGGTCGTGGTACACATTCAATGTGACACAAAAAAAAAAAGAATCACAAGAGCACAGAACACTATTTCCAGTGGCACAAGCCAGGAGCAGTTATAGGACGAAAAATGTCGATTTATTCATTGTTGCATTACGTGGCACTTCAGTACGTTTGGAGAGACAAAAAGGAAAAAAAAGGGACTCCCGTCCCCGGGTGCCATGACAGTTGTTTGCAACTCATATGAGAGTGTGTCCCCCAAAACTAGATGCAGCTCTTGAGCCATTCTCTCTCTCGGCTACACACCCACACATGCACACCCACTCTTTATGAAACCTTCTCGTCGGATCTGTCGTTGTTGTGTCGCTGCAGGTCCTTCAAGTGAAGTGAAATATGCAAATATGCAGTAAATCACTTTTTCCATTGTTGTAGTTGTGTACAAGCTTTCGTCTGCGAGTGTGTGTCTGCCTGTGTGTGTGCACCTATAGGTATCTTTCAAACATGAGAAATGAACGTATGACCCAGTTCCTATTCTTGGAATTGTTGTTGATTTAAAATATTTATATTTTGCTCCTTGCCGTTTATTTATTGAGAATTTAATCTCTGTGGAGCAAAGGCATCAGAGTAAGAATCACAGGAGCAGCACAGCACAGGATGAATGAATGGCATGAATGAAATATTGAAAGTTACTTTGCATTCATTGTGCTGTGCAGAGATTTATGATGGAAAAGAGAGCCCTGCCGAAGGACAACTGACTGAAGTTGATCGTCGACCATTTGAAAGGCATTTAAAAATTTTGAGTTGAGTGAATAATAAATAAATCTAATTTCTTTTTTTTTAGATGTTCGTGGAGCTTCTAAAAAAAGAGCGCGGGACAAAGAGCAAAATGAAATAGCCAAAATAGTTTGAAAACTGTTTCGAATCGTAAAAATGCAATTGAAAGTTCCTTCCATTGTTTGGGTATTCTCATTAGAATTTTTTGTTTGTGCCACAGTGACGATTGGGGCTGGATTGAACGTCCTTCGGTCGGTAGTAGAGCTTTGAGAAGGGTAGTATTTTTTTCATTTGAGACAGAATTTTTAATTCAGAAAAGTAGCACAAAAAACTTTCTCTCGAATGGAAATTAAAGTGGATTTAATCACCTGGATATCTTTAAGGACCAACTTTTATACTGAAACTTTCTCTGAAAATTTAAGATTGATAATAGTCCTAGAAGCATTACTAATAGGTACACCGGAATTTACAAACAATGCAAAAAGAATAGCAACATATATTCAGCTTACGTAAGGCAAAAGTATTGTGGTGGTCGAATTTGGACAGAAAAAAACCGGTCACCAATAGCTAAATTGGCTAAAGAAGTACCTGCGAAAGGTGAAGTTAGCAGGACCGTGCCCTCTCGGTTGGCCTAAAATGTTTTTTCTTCTCTGCTAGTATTTGAAACTCTACGTGCTCCACTGTCTTTTGACCTGAATGGTGATCGGTAAGTGATTGGTTAAAGCAGTGCCTGTAAAAGGTGAAGTTAACAGGACCGTGTCCTGTCGGTGGGCCAAAAATTGTTTTTTCTTCACTCATTTCGTCCGCTAGTATTTTAACTGCAATCTACGTGCGCTATTTTTTTTTTTGTTCCGAATGGAATGAAATGGACACGGACTGCATGTGGTTTCAAAAAGACGGCAGTACGTGCCACACAGCCCTGGTCACAATGAACATTTTGCACGATCGATTTTCGAGAATGGTTACCTAACACGGAAATATGAATTATCCACTCAACGCTGTTCTTACTGGGTCTTCTTATTAGGCCAGAAAAATTCAGCCAGGTCTATGCTTAAAAAAAATCAGAGCTAACCGCAATGGAGACTGGCAGACTTACTCAAACTCTCTCACCAAGCTAAACAAGTATCAATCAAGCGATTATGTGAAGCATATACAAATATACCTTCCAGTCGCGGAAACGACAAAGTTCTTGCTGCTTAGAAACCCGTCGCATTTGGGTAAATTTACCGATGAAAACGTGCGTCAGAGACGAAGTAAGAAAGAAAATTTTCAACTCTACCTAAAAACACGTTTTTCCGAATAAATATCTACTGAACTCTCACAATAAACCTAACTTACCGAATCGAGCGCATCAGTCTGCCGAAGAGGGAAGACTAAAGGCAAAAATTATAAGCCTTGTGCCGTAAATGAGCAATATCATCCCTGAAGCCATTCAAGGCAGCAGGATAGGATGGAATATTTCTGGCACTGCTACAGCAGGAAACAGAAAAACACTCGCACCCATTCAGGCCAAGTTGTTCAGATAAGTCTACTCTATGGTCGCATACTGAAAGCCTGGCGAAAAGAAAGAGTTAAATACTTACCTAAAGCAATAAAACTTTTGGATTTAAGTACGGAGCTCAGTCTCATGTCGTTGTTCTTAAGACCTTGGAAACACTGATTGATAAACACAAACGATACAGCATTCTACAGTTTTCTGCTAAGCTAGTCTGAACATGGTTATCAACTGGGTTAAACTTCTCAGTCAGTCTTCAGTAACTTAGTTACCAAAAATTAATCCTCTATTAAGCGCATGAAGAAATCTGTCTTGTGGCTTTCCTGCGGACATTCAAGGAACTTCATCGAGGCTCAGCCCTTCAGCTACCTTTAAAAGTGCGATATATATGGGTATCACATTGACAGTGGAATCCAAATAAGAAGAGTTAAAAAAGCGTACACAGCACTATATGCGTGAAACCGAATATGCGGGAAAAAATGGGATCCTTCCTTAAAAATCAAACTGGCCCTACACAGCTAGAGTAAGAACTATAATCACGTATGGATGAGGCACCTGGTGGCCAGATATAACCAAGCAAAAAAATATCAAAGCCTTAACTAAACTACAAAGATTGGCTTGACTCGTCACTACAGGTGCTCTGAGATCTACGCTTACCATGGGGCTAGAGATAAGCCTTAACATTACGCCTATAAACCTCTTCATATAAGAAAGCGCCGCAAAAAGGACTATTAAGACTGAGAGCTACAGGCAATTAGAGTATGCGATCCACAGGACATAGCTTAATCCGACACGCACTAGGATGCTGTGTAGGAATAACAGACCATATAACACCTTTTATTGACTTTAATCAAGACTACTCCATTCACGTTCCCAGCAGAGAAAACTGGAGGCTTAATAAGGTTGTAGCCAACTCCGAGGTAGCGATCTATACAGATGGTTCCAAATCAAGGGAGGGTACTGGAGCAGGTTATAATCTGACAAACTCGGTATCCTAACAAGCAGAAGACTACTGAGCTCGAGCAGTAGGTATCTTCCAAGCCGAAATTCTAAAAAATGGTACTTCTAGCGGCCGAAAAGGCAGAGTTTTGGAACTACCGCACAGGAAGATATTTCAATTTACGCAGGCAGCCAAGCAACCATTAAGCCCCTGGCAACACCAACAGTAAAATCTCATGTAGTAGATTTCTGTCGCTCAGAACTGAGGGCTCTAAGCAGACAGAATATGTCCGCAATGTTTGAGTACCAGGCCAGTGTGACTTTATCGGGAATGAAAAGGCGGACGACCTAGCGAAATACGGCTCATATCTATGTATGGCTACAGCGGACAAAAGGACCCATCCTCCTCTCTCTTTTGAGACACGCAAAATGTCTGGGACTGGGACTATTCATAATATAGCCAAACAGATGGGAAAATTTGCATCCAAAGGCGCTATGGACGTCCATAGCTGACAGCAAATCAAAAAAGCTTATCGCACTAAAAAGGCCGTCACTGTCCACAGCCACAAGAGTGATAACAGGCCACAACCTGCTAGGAAAACACTCAGCAAAATTGAGAATCACTAACGCCAACTTTTTCCAAGAAATACGTCGAGTCAATTTTGGTTCCAGTGTTTTATCCTCTGAAAGTGCTTACAACACTTTGAACGGATCCTATTGGGAGAGTTTATATAAGTTTTTAAAAGAATCTCTACACTTTAGAGCAAGAATCAAGAATAGAGAATTTTAACATTAATAAATTTCTTTTATTTTCTTCCTTTTTTGTTAATAACATAACAAACATTGTAGAACATTATGTTAAACATATAACAAACGTCAATCTGACAGACGGTTCCTACTTACCATGTCATATTTAGGCTAAATTACGAATAAGTGTCCAAGTAGCAGCAGACAACGTTTTCGTTCGGCTTCTGGGCTATTCAGCAGGGTCTCCGGCTGGGCCAGGTTTCTCTTCGAAGCTCAGCTACATTCAAATACTTTCTCTTTACAGGTTGTCACCATAGGGTTACGCTAAGAGCCTTTGTAGACCTATGCGAGCTGGTGGCTTTTGCTGCCAGCAACCCTACCTAACCTAATCTAAGGAGCCTTCAACTACACATGTTTTGGGTAGGACGGACGGTCATGTCTCATTCGACTAACAATTCGGTCTAGATCATAATGCCCCAAGTTTTGTTGCGGACTACGGTGAATCTCACTTACCGTGACTCTATGTTATAAACTACGAATCTAACTTATATACTTCCTATCCTATGGGAGGGGGTATAAAAATAATCTACACGGAATCTGCAGCTGAAACAAAAAACATGACAGCTGTAATAGAGAATGGGGTTCGCTATTATCCTTAGCATATCCCGCCATCGTACCACGATGATAACCAATGACCCTGTGCCACCCGAATCAATCAAAAATAGTATTATTTTTGAAAATAAAAAATAGTATTATTTTTGATTGATTCAGTTGGCATAAATTAATCAAAAAAATAAAAACCTGGCATAAATTATTTAAAATTGCTATCACCTCTATTTTTGATCGAATATGACGTAGGAATTGATTTGATACAAAAAAACATCATTTTAAAATCGTAAAAAATGGGTCAGAAAAAACTGTAAATATGTTTGTTAAGTTTGCAAATCGATTTTTTTTAAGAATTAACTTCTTTTTCTGATTTCTCAACACCAGGCAGTCCCGGAATTTTTAAGATTTAAATGAAGTCGTAAAAATTAATTTTTTTTTTCAATCCTACTCTTAGGAAAGGCGAACTTAAAACAGAGAACCAGTGCCCCGAAATGTTAACAGATATTTATTTAACATATTTTTAAAAAATTGGAGTTTAATAGTGACAGGAAAAATTTTGTTTGATAGTGAATTCCAAAGAACACTTGTTCTGTAAGAGTTTTAAAATACGGGTGATGTTTCAAGGTTGACATGGAACTGATGCAAAAGCAAAATTCTTAGAATCAAACCTTGCAGATCTTCTGAACAAATTATAATTATATTTACATTTTACGAACTTACACAGATAAGCGCAAAACGCGCAATTTTTACGCCCGGACGAGGGTATATTAATTTTAATTGTAACACAGTGAAATAATCATCGAAGACCCTTAAGACCTTTTAGAGATATGATCGAGACCGACAGGTGAATTGATTAAGCTATGTCCGTCCGTCCGTCCATCTGTACGTGTGAAGGTTTTAGGTATTCAAAATCAAGCTAGAGAGCTGAAGCTTGGTACACTGGCAAAAATTGTTAAATCTTTAAAAACCCGATTTCTCGGAAAGTTCACTCCAAATCGAAAAAAATCATATGACAAATATTAAAGATATTACTATTTTCTAAGTTTTCTCCATACAAAGTTTTGAGCTCCACCCACTTTTAAGGGGCGTTTTTAGGAAAAAAACATTTTTTTCTGAAATAAGTTTCGTTTTTACCGTATTTTCTCGTGATTCCAACGAAATAACATTTAATTGATTTTTATTTTTAGCCCATCCCTACTTTTGGGGGCGTGGCCTATACAAAACGAATTTGAGCCAAGAAACTTTAAGATCTAGTGTTACACGGTATATAGGGTCGGGTATATAGAAGTTTGTCACAGACGAACTCTTCCACTTACTCACTTGTTTTTATTTGTTTTTGAAGTTAAGTTTGTTTTCTATGAATTTGTGTTCAAATTATAGCTCCACTTTGCCCTACTTATGACTTAAAGACTACTTATGACTAAAGGACTTCCCAGACTCGTCCTTTTTAAATACATTCTGAATCCATCCGCAGTGATAAGCCTTTATGCAAACATGGTCTCGTCTTCTTTATTCATCGTTCGTTTTAATTAATTACAAAAGTGTGCTGCGCTGCTACATCCCAGCCTGCTGTTGGTGATTGCTTCATCTAGTTTTTCTCTTTGGCACCTTTTTGCATTCGACTGCTTTTGGTATCTCTTCCTTATCTGACTTTCTCCCAACTATGCTTGCCTACTAATTACAATTCTATATAATTACCTTCCTGTTTTAGTCCTTCTGCTGCTGCTGGCTGGTGGTGGTGGTGCTGTTTGGACGGATTTAATTAAGATACAAAAAGGAGAAACTCGGAGAGAACTGCCAAAAGCATATCTCACAATACAAACATCTATTCACAATTTGGGAAGCGCAGAAATTTGCGAAAAACAAAATTCGCTAAATTAAAAAAAAACGCACTTTAACTTGGCTCACGAAATGAGTTAAAAAAAACACCAATGAGAACCTCAAAAGGCCACTTAATTGTGAAGGCCTCGCGGATAAATTTTTTTTTATACTGAAATCTCTTCTTGGCCAACTATTCTCGGCTCCTGCAGAAAATTTCTTTTGTGTTTGTTTATTTTTTTTTGTCTCCATTTCGTCGAATGCCATAATTAGCATCCTTTATTATGATTTCGTTTTGCTTTTCTTTTTTTTTGTAAATTTTTCTCGTCCTTTGTCTGTTTTTTTTACGTGCCTTCCTGTATAAAGCACCAATGGAGCTTGCTACGGATTAGTTTGGTTTGGTTAATATAGGGGTAGATGACGATGCTGACAATGTATATATATGTCGGTGGTGGTATGAGGGTGGTATTGTTGACAAAGTAGGAAAGGGTTTAATTAATTATCCAAGTAGGAGCTAGGTAAGAGCTGAAAAGAGGGCAAAAAAAGGAATAAACTCAAAGTGGAATAGAGATCTGTTAGGAGAAACCAAATGTGAAAATGAGAAGGTAGGTCGGTTGAAATTGAGATGAATAAAACAGAAGGAGGCATCATGTAGCAGGGGGTGACGCGGAAGACGATTGAGGTAAATTTGTCCTTTAGATGAATAGCAAGTGGATTATGCTGAAAAGGATCAACGCTCGAAGAGAGAGATGCTTCTTGTGAGTCATTTTGTGTGTGGGTGTTTTTGTTTTTTTTTTCTTCTTGTCTGTTTTTACCTTTTGAACAAGAAAGTAACAAATGATGTTGAAAGTTTTGACTAAGAGATTATGGATAGTTTTGAGACTGTGTCGACAAATCTACCATTGAACATGTGTTGGTGAATTAACTGTGAAATGGTTTTGTGCAAATGAGCAATGAGAGAAGGACATCTGTAGGTGGGTGGTAGGTGTATATACCCATTACAACGTTGGAGATAATACTTGTAATTAGGTTGTGCTTTTACCTGTCAAGGAGGATGGGATTATCGATTTTTAATTTGCTGTATACTTTGAGACAGGTACAGAAATAGATATTTGAACAAAAGCAGATATTTTAGGCATGCAGAAATTACTGGATCCTACTATAAACGAAGAAAGTACTGTTTTGGATTTGGAGCTATCGGTGAAAAAAATCGAGTCCGTGCACTAATTGGACCAAATTTTGGAATTGTCCATTATGCTAAATATTTTTTCTCTGGTTTTAAACTTGAAATAATGAATTGGATGACGGAAAGTGTTCGCTTATTACCCGAGCTCAAGGTCTTCCTGGGTTGCGCGTTTTATGTTCGGTATGAGTTTGCCTATCAATTCGTCATTATCGTTGGTAATTTCAGATTCATGGCGTATGAGACCCCTTCGCCTTCATAGGCATCGTCAGTGAATTTTGGGCGTTTTATCATCTTCAGTATCACTACACATAGCTCTCTCTCTTGCTTAGCCCTAGACGACTTGGAAGAACTTAATAGGATTTTGTTGTACAACTCAGATACGGAGCGCGATTCTGAACGACTGCTAAGATTGCTTTTGGATAAACTGCGGAAGTTCCAGATGCCTTCAGTCGCTTGTAACGAAGTCTACGACACTTTGGATCTAGTTTTTAAGATCGGCTTCTCCAAGAGGCACTTAAAGGCCTTTTCGTAGTTTACCTCCTCCCTGAACCGTTGCATTTTTTACGAGGCTGCGACTGACGGATCCTACGGAGGGAGTTTCTGCTGCGACCTCTACTGCCAGATTTTTCCTTCAAACAGCTGCTTGGGTTCGGCTATAAATTCAGACAACGACACCAGCGCTGAAATCAAATGAAGGATAACTCTTGCCAATCGCTGTTTCTTTGGGCTTAGAAGAAAGCCTTCTCTCGAGCAACTAAAGTGTCCATTTATAAGATCCTCATCATCCCAATCCTGCTTTACGGTGCAGAAGCATGGACCCGTCAAAGGTGCAAGAAAACACTTCAGGTTGCTTCGAAAAAAATTTCTTCGGATGATTTATGATCTCGTCTGCATAGACGGAGAGTGGAGGAGAAGATACAAGATCGAACTGTACGGGCTGTACAGCACACCGACCTAGCTAGCAGAGTCAAAATACAAAGTCTACGATGGCGGGAACATCTAGAACGGATGGACACCAACGCCCAGGCCCGGAAAATCTTCGAATCCACCTTCCATAGACAGGATTCGAACCTTCCATGAACCGAGACTGAGGTGGTTCGCGCAAGTGAAAGGGGAGCTCAGCCAACTTCGCGTGCGAAACTGAAGACAGCTATGGCTGGAGCCAGAACTGGCTGGCGAAACTTGTTGCCTGAGGTCAAGTCCACACCGGAGGTAGCGCCACTTTATATAAGTAAGTGAGCTGCCTAAAAATCTTGAGCCGGGATTTTATCAAGGGGCAGAGCATTTTGCACAAAACCTTGATCGATACTGCTATGCGCTCGTCTGAAGCATTTCTTGCCGCGATTTCTACTGCATTTAGATCCACTTATTCTGCGATTTAAGCAACTAGGACTGCGATTGGGGGGACTGCTTCTGAAACTAGATCCACTTTAGGAAAAACGTTTACCTCGATTTCGGCTTGCTGGATACCAACTACATCCTCTCGGCTACAACCTACAACCCCTAGAATTTTTACCGCACTCACATTTGCCGCATTTGAGCTACCAGACCTCATCGACTTCGAAATGATTTTCCGCGGTCCTCGGATCCGACGAGGCTTCTGTGGAATGCTGAATTGGTTTTAACTTTCGCATTCATAGGGACATTCATAGGTAAACACGCATTCACAGGTAAACAATTTAATATTGGTTTTTTTATAACTCATCGGATTTTGCAATGCTTCCATCGAGTTATTTCAAAATTTGGAATAATAAAAGTTCGGCAGTTTAATACTTCTTTTTAAGTTTTGTCGAAATATTTAGGTACGAGACCCGGGTAAATAAATACATAAACTGAAAACGTTTGAAATGAAAGACTGCTTACAACAAATTGCACATTAAACATTACGAATATTGTAAAAAAAAAAATAGAAATAAGAAAAACGGAAGAACTTAATAACACCCATCTACGTAAGTTGTGCGAAAAATTATGATGAGGCAAAGTTAACACTTCGTGAAGCTGTCTGGTTTGGGGATTTTGGCCTATCGGAATTATGACTCCCCAAGCCCCGTAGTAAACACCTTTTAGATTTAGTTGAAAACCAGGATAGAATATAATATCTATAAATCGGAATTGCTAGTCGGAATTGGTCATCTGAAAGTACGACAAGAACTTATTCCCTTTTTCTCACCTCAGCGAGGTTTTGACAAACCATCCAACAGTAAAATCTGGCTTCGTACAGTGACGTTACATGTTGAGAAGTTGGCCCTGTTTCACCTTGAGCTGTTGCACCACTCTATTTAATTATGTATTTATAATGCGTTTACAAGGTAAGATTCTCAACCTATAAGCTTTTCTAAGCCTAGTTAAAAAAGACAGTCAAGTAGGAAGACATACGCGGAGCGTTCCGTCGGCTTTTGCTGTAGGTGAGGTTAACCCTTATTAAGCAGCTTGCGAAAAATTCTATTTGTTTACTTTTATTTCTGGGAATATTTTACATTCTGTTGTATACTTTTTCGTAGAAGAGTCTACTGTTCTTATATTGGTTGATTTTTTAACTTTGTCAGTAAAAAATAGGTGGCATAAAACTTTTTCTTTAATTTTTTATATATTTTTTCTTTAAACTTGAAAGCGTATTGTTTTTTTTAAGTGTTTTGTTGGTTAACGTTCATGTGGTTGTGCGTGCGTCCAATTTGATTGATGTAAAAGAAGTGGCCTCGAAGTTATGACGGATATACATACTTGCTAGCAGCATCATTTTAGTCAGTCAACTAAACTGAAATTGAAACTTTTTATACCCGAACCAGGGTATGTTAAGTTTGATGTATAGTTTGTAACGCAGTGAAATAATTACCGTAGACCCCTAAGACCTTTTAGAGATATGAATGGGACCGACAGGAGAATCGATTAAGCCATGTCCGTCCGTCCGTCCGCCCGTATGTAAACAACTTTTAGGCCTTAAATTTTAAGGCAGAGAGCTGAAATTTTGTGGGTTGGTTGGAAGTCCAGTCCTTCAGATCAAGTTTGAAAATAAGCTGAATCCGCCCACAGACACGCCCACTACAGGCCTGTATGTGCGACCATCTCTAGTT
The DNA here is from genome assembly GCA_947623515.1 of Neoascia interrupta. Classification (NCBI taxonomy): domain Eukaryota; kingdom Metazoa; phylum Arthropoda; class Insecta; order Diptera; family Syrphidae; genus Neoascia; species Neoascia interrupta. Next base: position 62,322,399 of record OX392462.1, on the reverse strand, counting down.
TAAGAAAATACATTTTGCAAATTTTAGCTATGTTACAATGGCGCTAGCGCATTCATTTTTGGTACATAACATTGTTTTATAATTCTCTTTAAGGTAGCAAAAAAATTTTAGCTTTTTTATTGACCACGCCCAGTTTTTAAGAGATTTTAGCTTAAAATGACTGTTTTTGAATAAATATATATGAAATTTGACAAAAAATTATATGACAAAAGCTATAGATATTAGCATTTTCTAACTTTTATGTATATATCATATGTGCCTCCGCCCACTTTTGTGGGCGTGGCGTCAAAAAAAGTGATTTTTTTAGTTAAAAAGACGGAGTTATAGGCCGAAATGTATGCAACCACCTAGTATAAAGCATTCAACAGTTATATTTTTATATCCCGTCCACTTTTTGGAGGATTGGCAGTTTTCTTTTTGGTATGGTCGGGTATTTTGCAATCCGCCGTAGATGGATTGAAGCATTTGCATACCCACTGTTGCACTTTCCCACTTGTTAAATACAGTAAACTCGCGCTGTAAACGCTTCTTACTTCAGCTAAATTTATATTAAATCGTCGTTATCGTTAACAGTAGCAACCTTTAAGAAAACGTTTTTGAAAATATTTTTACGTTTTTAAGTCAAATCTGGGAAGTTTTTGAATATTCGAAGTTCGTGTTGGCTTTACATGAAATCTCAGTTAGAGGGGGAGTTAGAGGAGGAGACATACATCCTTTTGACCTTTTTAATAGTTTTTTAAACTTCAAATCCATAAAACAACTTTTTTGAATTTTTTTTCAGTTCTCGTTAGACTTTTTTCCAATAGCGCACCTACCTGCGCTAGCATTGGATGTTTTTTTTTCAATTTAATTGCCAACGGTTAAAGAATCTCCTTTTTTATTTCGTTTTTTAAATAGGCCTCGAAAAACGTAGGCTAAAAACGGCAATTTAAATTTTTTTATCGCAGCTTGCTTTCCTTTTGTACGCTTTGTACTTTAACAAAATTAGGATAAGATGGCTTTTACCGTTAAGCTACTAGAAGATTTAAAAAATTTAAAAAAATTTAAAAAATATGACTTAAGTCGTTAACTTTGAGTTGCTTTATACGTGTGTTCAATATTGGCTTTGTGCACTAAGCGTTTCAACAATTATGGTCTTAAAGACTTTGTAAAACGTCAACCATTTTCAACTTTTTATTTCTTAAAATCTTTTTAATATTTTTATAAAAATTGGGTTTTTCCGGTAAAGGTCAGTATTAACTTACTTAAGCTATCTAGTTCTTGCCTGCTAAACTTCTTAAGAAAAGTATTCGAAAGCATTTATTACATTTTCCCATGAAACTTCGAACTGTAATTAAACCGTTATTTTGTTTTTAAAAAAAAATTGCCCTCGCTGAGTTCTCTGACTATTTCCGCAACTTAAAAGCACACCAAATTTTGTCTTTCTACGACTTCAAAAGTTATAACGCGATTGGACGGACGGACAGACGGGTGGAGAACGTAGTGATACCGTAAGAGGTACTTTTTCCATTTCTGAACGGACTGCCAAAAAAAAACAAGTGAGTAACTTAAGACGTTCGTCTGTAACGAACTTCTAAAAATGTGTATGGGCCACGCCCTCAAAAGTGGGCGGAGACTAAAGAGAAAATCTTTTAAACTTATTTCGTTAGAGCCGTGAGGGAATTTGGCAAAATCGAACACCCCCCTTAAATGTGGGTGGAGCTCAAAAGCTTGTATGAAAGAAAATTAAAGAATGTTAATATCTTTAATATTTGTCATAATTTTTTTTATACCCCATTCCATAGGATAGGTGGTGTATTAAGTTTGTCACATAGTTTGTAACACAGTGAAATAATAATGGAAGACCCCCAAGACCTTAAGAGCATATGATCGAGACCGAATTCTGAATCGAATAAGCCATGTCCGTCTATCCGTCTGTCCGTCCGTCTGTCTGCTTGTCACACGTTTTTAGGCCTTAAATTTTAAGCTAGAAAACGGAAACCTGGTACATAAGTTCATTGTTATCCGAAGCAGTACAAGTGTAAAACTTTTTCAAATCCACCCACAGACACGCCCACAATCAGTGCAATTGTGCAACTACCTCCAGATCTTTGAAAGCTGTAAGACGCCTTAAAAGCCTGAAATTTGGTATTTATTATCGCCTGTTTATTTAAAATTAAAATTTAATAAAAATTTAATCGCTTTACCTCTCCCAGTGGGCGTGGCATCGATTTAATTTAATTTTTCAAATGCATTAATTTCAATCTTTTTGTAAGAAATCGAAAAAAATTTTCTAATTATATTATGTAGAAAACTTTAAGTTCTACATTCTGTTTATACAAGACTTTGGCCACGCCCACATTTGGTGGCCGATTTGAAGAAAACCCTAAAATTTTCCAGAGAAACGTAAATTATGACTGACCCTAAGCCTAATTTAGGAAAGAATAAGAAAAAAACTAGTGGGAGGACTAAAATCCGCTTAGGCGAATCGTTGAATACCCCATCCCAGTCGACCACTGTCAAGCTCCAAAATGCGTCAAAAATCTTGTTTGTTAAATTTCAATTTCTATTAACTTTAATTGTGTTGACAATTTGTCGGTTAAGTATCTTCTTTCTTAAAAATGGCGTGGCATTGACCTCTTTTCAATAACAAATTTTTTTTTGCAGTTTTATATTAAAAAATTGTTTTTTTTTTTACTTAAAAACACTCCCAAGGGTGGGCATGGCAAAGTAAATTAATTTGAGTTGATAGCCTACGCACATATCTCAACACTTTAAAGTGCATGTGTTTTGGAGTTAAAGCAAATATATCAAATGAAAACCGCTCATTAGAATGCATATTAAATATAACCACGCCTGCAAGTGGGCGGTTTTCGCTGTTTTTTCGAAATGCCAATCACAATACGCTTAGCGAAGATATCGCATACCAAATTTCAGCTTCCAATCAAGTTCTTAAAAATATAGCAATTTAATGGTCGATAGCATGTGAGCGGTTAAATTTTCGTCGTGTTATGGGTTTTTAGCCGCATTTTCTATGTACCAAAATTCAAGCTTCTATGCCTTGTTTAAATCAAGTCAAAACCTTTTTGAAAAAACCTTTAATTAGAAGTTGTCTCAGTTTGAAGCAAACAGTATGCGTTGCCGCCGGCTCACTACTCTGAATGTTGACATCTTGTGACGGTTTATTTTTCCGATTCAGAAAAAAAGCCACAAAAAAATTTTCATTCAAATTGTTATCCCTGTGACATGGCACTTAGAAAACAAGTTGTTATCCTCTTATGACATGACACTTCGAGAACCCTTAAGAATGAAGGAAATTTGTAGGTTTGTCAACACTCGTCTGTATTAAAAAAATCAATGCAAAGTCGCCAATATTAAAACATACCATAGACGCCACCTCTGACGCGAATAGAAATTATTTTTTGACTCTTTATTCCGGTGATGTTAACTTGGATTTCGCTTTTAAGGAATGAAGCATTCAAACCAACGACTCCACCAATCCCACCTAGACAAACTAGCTAAATATGTTCAAAATGAAGTTCAAAAAGGTATGCCGGTTTGTGCCCCGTGCAAGAAGATGTTTAACCTTACTAAAAAAAATATGCAAAACTCGCAAGATATAGTCTAAAGGAAGCATGCCTCCTAAATGGAACCTTCGCATCACCAAAGGCGACTCCTTGTTGGCGCGCACAAAGCCTGAAAGTTAAAAAAGGGTCAGCTTATTTCGTGTGCAATCCGAGTTGCCGAGCGTTAGCCCGGTTAGGTGCGGTTAGGTTGGCATACGGCTCCCTTAGATCAGCAGCTGGGTTCATTGTATCCATTTGAAAAAACGGAATAAAACGACACCATTGTTAGAAGCTCAAAGTCCCACTCTCTTTGGTACACTTGGATCTGTCTACAAATGTAAGGAGCACTTTTAAATCCAATTGTTTGAGATCTTCGAGCTCATTGAAGAAGTAATTGTTACTTGGTACTTGGATTTTAGCTCAGTTAACTAAATTTTACTCAACCTCCAGTCGATAACTTAATCGTGTGTCGTTCTTTTTTTGCGAGGAGGAAAAAGTCCGCTCCAAGACTCTCATATACCCACTCGGCTTTTTAAGCACTGCTTACCAAAAATAGTGAACGAAAAAGATCCCTCTTTTGAAAAGCAACCCATGCATACGAGCTGTAAAGTACGCCTGCAGCATTGTATTTTCTCCACAGCGCCACGTTAAGGACGAAAATCGTTAAAGCACCGTTCATAAGATCTTATAACACAAAAGCCCTTTAAAACCCAATTTTCACACGTTTCTCTCTCAAATATCGGTTTATTTATCTTGGAAAATGACAACCCAAAAATACCATAATCCATGGGACATTGTGCATAGTTAAGGAGTAGCTTGATGTCATCCTGTCCCAGCACGTCAACCTGTCAAAAGGAAACCATGCCAACAAAGCAATCCTATGATTGTCTTTAAATTGACTCCGTTTATATTCACCCTCTGCAGAGTGTTCATTATTTGTGCCATGATGTATAGGTATGACTCGTATATTTTACAACAGTTTTGACAATCAAAACTGGAAGAACAGCATCTGCATGCAGGCATTATATTACCTGTCAAAACATTATCTCATGAGGCACATAAATGCTCATTTATTTGTCCTAATCATCATATTATAATATCCTTTGAAAATATTTACAATAGCCGGTCAAAATCCCAAAGTTCCAGAAGCTTGAACAGCACGACACATACGTTTTCGGTAGAAAACCATCAGCTCCGGAGCATATACAAATAATAATTCCCTCAGGCATTCAGAAGCGTATTTCGAATGGAAGAGCGCCACAAGCAAAAGTTTTCGTTTGCAAATATTCATGCGATTACAAATGAAAGGAGCTTAAAAACTTTCGTTCCTTCACTGGCAAAATAGCAGCAGCAGCAGGACAATAACGATGAGAAAATGTGTCAAGCTCCTACTCTCATTTTATCCTCTCATCAGCCTTCCTTCCTTGCCCTTTTGAGTGTGTTTCATCCCACCCAACACAACGCTGCCGCCGCCGCGCCGCGCCGCACCGTAAATGTCCTTTTGCCTTCTTCACATCGGCAACGAAGGGAAAAACTAAATAAAAGGACTAACTATTTCAGGCGAAAATATTTAGAACACAATTCAGAGTTTCTTGTTGCTGCTCCTTTGATGATGATAGTGTGGCGGCACGGTGGTGTAATGCGACAGAGGCGGCAGGATTTTGTTATCCTTCACCATGTGTGTCATGTGCTGTTGTTCCTTCCGGAAAACTATTTGTTTTCCTCGTCGCCTTAAATTAGATGAAAAATATTTTCTCTTCTCTACATATGGCACATAAAGTCTGTGTCGTTCACACACACACACACACATGGACGCTTTTAAAAATTAGGATCAACCCAAAGAAATTAGATATAAAGAGGAGCAGAGAAACACAACACAAACTTCAAGTTTCACTATAATTCTTAATAAATCACTTTTAGTCATGGTATGCACTGCATGCACCGAACAAAAAGGATACAAGGACCATAAGGACAAACTCAAGTATCCCCTTTATAATGGATTAAAATTGGAAGACCTACAAAGGAGAAACTTTACAAAATCCTTGAACAGTTTGCAACAGAATGAATATTTATTTTGGTGAAAGTTTTTTCTTTTTTTTCCGTCCCAACAGGAGAGAGAAAAGCCACCTCCTAGCAGCGCGCCCGGTATGATTTGGTTTTTGGGTCGCGATAAAACTTTTTGCCAATCTCGATGATGATGGCGATGATAATGATTCCGCAGAAAAATTACCCCGCGCAAGTAAGACAAACGAACACGAACGAGTGTACCAACAGAACAGGGGCTTAGCGAAAGAGAAAACTTTATTACGAAATCTGTTAACATATTTTATGGCTGACTTAATGTCAGTGAATTGAGACTGACAGGATGCTGGGACTGGGACAACAGGCGGCCAGCAACAGAGTATAAAAGGGATTTTCTCGGCTGTAATGAAATCCAATTGGAAATCCTTTTAGGCTTTTTTATACAAGGAGCAACCATCGTCTTCTTCATTATCATTAACGTCACAATTCAATTGGGAAGAATAAACAAAAGTCCTGTTGTTTTTTTCTACTTTGGGGCGCTTCGTTTTGAAGGACGACAAGGCAATAAAATTGGAATTCATTGGATACACATACATTCATTGTTTCAACCCTTTTTGCGGCCTCGGGTCTTTTGTGCTTTTTTAAATAGAGTTGTACACATATAATATTTGCAAGAGTTAGGATTTAAATTTCTAGGACATTTGCCTTTTGTCTAAACAAGGTCCACAGTAACTGCATATGGCCTTAATAAAATGAGTCTCAAGGACTTGCATGGCGCAAAGAATGGAAACAATTGAATATAATGTGAATGTGCGTGGCCTTGCGTTGTTGATTTTCCCCCTAAGAAGACATCTAGTCGGTTATAAGGGTGAAGGACTAAAGATGTAGGTACAGTATCATTGTGTTTGAAGAGTATAAAGTTAATTTCAACGCGCATAAACTTAAGTTTTCTATTGTGAGGAAAGTTATGTGACACCTGCCGCTTCTAGGTCAAACTAGCACAATTACACAATATAAGACTACTTTTTGCTTTGTCCTTGTTCCGGACTGTGCAGTAGAAAAATTAAAATTCGTGTTAAATCAGTGAGTAAAATGACTGAATTTATATAAAATTAAAATTCTAGTGCACGGCAGTTTGGATGCAAACATAGATTCACTTTAGTTTCCTAAAAATATATCTCAAAGTCTAGCCTAAATGAGAAGAAGATGGCAAACGTGGGAAATATAATTGTCCTTTATGAATAAGAATATTTTATGTATGTCAAAGTAAAACCATGTCTCCACCGGGCACTAATCCGCGTTTAATATAAATCTTCATTAAATTCTCTACAAATCACGCGATTTACCATAAAAATTTCAAAGCCTCTCGGCGAGCGATTAAAAATAAATCCTCTTACAAATCCCATTCACCCTAGTTAAACAAACTATTTTATGCACCTTTGTAACAGTTTGAGAATCAAAAAGGAAACTGAAACTGTACAACGACAGATCTGTCACAAATACGTTTCCTATTGGGATTTTTACAACGGAATTATTTTCTTTGGTTCTGTGAAACGATATCGCCACTCTCTTTTGAGAGGCAAAATGACAGAAAAGGAGTGCGCGTGTCAAATTAATCCTTTATTTGTCCGGTGGAGTACATGTACCGGAGCTGCATGCAGATCGTTTTTCTTCTACCCTATAGCCAGATCAAAAATAAAGCGCAAACAAGTGTGTACTTTCGTTAGTGTCATATATTTGAGTAGAACGCAGCAGGTAGTATCTTCAGCCAAAGATAACCTCGAGATAATTTAGTAATAAATTATAGTGCGATGGGAGCACTATTTTCAGAGAATAAACCTCACGAAGGCTTAGAAAGGGAGCGCAAAAGACCACCAGGTCGCACCGCAAAGCCCAACAACAATGATTGTAGCGGCCAGATTTTGACCCCACCAGATTTAGATCCTTAGGCAAAGCAAAGATTTTTTAATCCTGGCTTAAATTTAGTCTGGGATTGATTTTGGATCGATGCAGGATTTCAATTCAGGGTTAACTCAAGATAGATATATCGAAATCCGCATGTTCAACTGTCCGACATCTGATTGAAGAACAGAAAAAGTTTGAATGGTTCTCCAGAACTATTTCAGGACCAACCTGCCCAAATTGGAAAGTTAAACCAAGAAACGAAATCGACTGAAAAACTCATTTCTGGGATAAACGTAAGTCAATTTACAAAACCCGGATGATCTCGTAGTGGAAAACGGATCTCGTAGTATAAACTGCCGTGTAGTGAAAATAAAAATTTGCATCGCGCAGGAAACTATTCTACAAGAGGCGAATGAGATCCTTAAGGTTGGCAAACCCCGCATGGCATAGGGCACGCAACGGGTTGTTTAATGACTTGCTTGTATCAGTTAGGTGGGATATGGAGCTGCCAACTGATCACCACCTAGTGCTGTTCAAATTCCATTTCAGCGACTGTTTTCCTTTGCCACCAAGCGAAATCAAAGACTGGTAACCCGCATACGGTGGGAAAGGTTGCAGGCCTCCTACTCACAGATAATGGTTTGCACACCATGTTTCGGAAAAATTTGAACCAATTCCAACGCACCTTTTTGATATAGAGGCAGAATGTTTTCGTTGGCAGAAATGATCCACAAAATGATCTCCACAAAATCATGGAAGAAATGTTTGTGGAGTCAAGCGGCTTGGTGTGGCGGCTGGTGGTGAGAAGAGATCTACTTGGTTTATATCACCTGAATTTCCAAAAAATGGTTTTTTCAGAGAGAAGACGAGAGCCTATATTGCGTGGAATCAATGTAGCATAGGAACGCAACTTCTCAAGCCCGTTATAATGAGGCGCGAGAGCTTTCAATCAGGCAGACAAAACAGCCAAGGAACAGGCATCGAAATAGTTCGACGAGAGGTTGAAGCACGATTACAAATCTGCACACACAAGATGTTTTGGCAGACTATTCGCCGCCTCAGAGGAAAGAAGTTCAATATGGTACAAGGGGTAAAATCCAAGGACGGCACACTTCTTTCAAATAAGAACGAAGTCTTGATGGAGCGAGCACTTTCCGGAGCTGCAAAATCGCCAACATGGCAATTCCACCGCTAAGAAGATTAGGGCGGAGAAAAAAATCTTTAAAAGTTGGCAAGTCCGACGGAGGTGATAAATTCCGACCAGAAAATATCAAGGCAATGGGTGAAGAAGGAGTTAAATGGCTAACACATGCCGTTAAGGTGGCCTGGGATAGCGGAAAGCACAGGAGTTCTTTGATTGGCAAACGGAAGTTATAGTATCCACTTTCAAAAAAGGCGGCAAGAGAGATAGCTCTCTTAGGATCTCCGGGAAAAGTATTCGTTGGAAGCGTAATCGAGCCTTTGATACGGGAAAAGCAGTGCGGCTTTCGGACTTCCAGAGGTTTTACCAGGTTTTTACAGGGGACAACCGACGAGGTTTTTACACCCCACCCCATAGGATAAGAGGCATATTAAGTTAGTCACATTATAGTTTGTAACACGCTGAAATAACAATGGTCGACACCCGAGACCTTGAGGGCATTTGACCGACGAACCGAATTCAAAATCGAATAAGCCATGTTCGTCCGGTCCGTCCGTCTGTCTCTATATTACATGTTTGTTATGCCTTTAACTTTGAGAAAGCAAGCTGATGTACCAAAGATAGGCTTTTAGTTATTCAAAGCAGCACAAGTTTCAAAATTTTTAAAATCCGCCCACAGACACGCCCAAAAGCGGTGTAAATGTGCAACTATTTCCAGAGCTTTTAAAGCTGTAAGATGTCTTAAGGGCTGAAGGCCTGCTGGTGATTGTAAGGTATTCAAAAGTAAAATAAATGCTAAGCCTAGTAGGCGTGGCATTGAAGGGAAAATTTTCAAATGCATTTTATTCACTATTTTTGCTCCAAATTAAAAAAAAAAATACTTAATACATTCTGTAGAAAACACTTAGTTTTTCATTTTGTTTATAGAAGATTTTTCGCCACGCCCACATTTGGAGGCAAAATTAAAGAAAAACCTTGAATTTTCCAGAAAAACCAAATTTCGACAAGCCTTAAGCCTAATTAAGGAAAGAATTAGAAATAAAAGTATGCATTTTAGGTAAACCAGACTTCATTCTGAAGTTCACTCTTTCAAATTTTTTTTTCCTCCACGCTTGAAAAGATGGTTGATTTCACAAAAATATTGATTTATAACCAGGAAATAACATTTCCATAGCCACGGCCTTTTGCAAAGTTTGCAATATCTAGAAATCGTCAAAAAAAATTACAATAATAGCAGTAGTTAACAATGTGGAACAGGATGGGGTATTCAACGATCCATTTAACGGGATTTAACTTCTGCGTTCACACTGCAGCACTAACTCGTAAGATTATCCTTGAGAAGGGCTGGGATTACCAGCCAAATCAGCTAAGTAGGGATGCTGGTCCACTGAAGTCTAGACATTTAGATTCCAGACGAAAGATCACATCCATAAGTCATATCCCAACCAAAAGAATTTATACAGCCGAAAAGTTTTATGACAGAATTTCTGATAAATAAAAATTTCATTTTTTGGCGACTATTTTGCGACCTTTAAGTTACAAACTATAGTCGCAATAGAAAAGGAATGCGACACAAGGTTAGATTTAATGCAACCTAGAACAAAAATCAATTTGAAACAAACTTTTCTGTATTTGTTTTGCAACCAACAGATTTTCGAACAACCTATATGCAATACTTATGTGACAAAACTTAAGTCGCAGAATTTAGTTCTGCGTTGCTTGTCAGTTTAACGGTATCTAGGCTTATCGAAAACAGAACCAAGACTTAGTTTTGAGCGTTGAGATATGAAAAGAGTGTTTATGTACCTGACTATGCAAAAATTGTCAAACATCATAAGAACAGCACATCTGACAGTCGCAACGAGTCAAAATCGTGAACGTCTGGCAATGATGTGATAATGAAACAATTGGTGTTCAGGCGGTTGCGATATAGGTACCTAACAATTGGTGGTTTGACAAATTTCAAATTTCAAAAATTTTCTAATTTCACGCAACATTGTCCGATAAAGCTGCCTGATAGATCTAATAATTTTTTGAAACCTAAAAATTTTTTTGAACAAACGTTTAGTTCTCCGTTGACATTTACAACCTAGAAAATGTCCTTTTAATGTGACTTGCGTTGGGTGTCCTGGCGTAGTGCTCAGTGCGTGTGCTTACTTCCCCGGAGGACTGGGTTGGAATCCAGACTAACTAACTAATTGGCACTTGCAGCTCAGAAGAGCCATCGCCTTACCTCTCTTACTATCATGTGCGTAGCGAGGTGTTTTTCACACATGAAAGGGACCTACAGTTTTTTGCCGATTCCGAACGGCGAATTAAGAGGTCTCTCATGACAAATGATACTCTCGGAGGGTTTGTCAGGCCCTCGCGTAGGTGGAACACCGTGCAAAAAAACTTATTGCCACAGTCGGGATTCAAACCCGGAACCTCGTGCACAGTGGTTCTACACACCAACCACTGCACCACAGCGCCCACCAGACTGCCACTTTGGAATCCAGACTGCTACTTGAAAAAAAACGCATTCTTTTTTATGGTCTCCACGTAATCTCCACGTATTCCAAATTTGAACTCCAACGTCTTACAAATTTAAGTCTAAAGGACCTCTGGCGGGATATTATTGCATCCAGAAACACAATAAGCAATTTGTTTATATATGATTATACACCTGACGGCATATTAAACCCACGACACGCTGCCAACCCAGACAGACGTGCGGATGGAGTTCTATATTAATACTTTTTACCAATAAAGAAAACGAACCACGTGCGATGCTCGTGGGATGGGGTATTGATTGTGTGTAGGCACTGAAAATTCCATTCAAATGGAAAATATGGAAATTCATCAGAAGATATCGATAGCACGGAGGAGTTCTACACACTTTATTTATCTCGTCCTTAAAAATTTCCTGGATTATTATTTTTTTTTTGTTTTTGCGTCTAATGTTTGCCGCCATTCCGCATCGTTATTTCTATAATCGCATTATCGCTAATGGAAGTGCACGAGATTCAATTATACATATCGATATTATAGAAATCGAAATGGGAATATGTAGCGAAGTAAAAACGATGAGAAAGTAAGTTAAGTCACATGCACACTTGGTTTTTTTTTGCGATTCACTCAATGGCGTCTCTGTCGTCTAACGTTTAACTTTCCCCGCATCCTTCTCTAGTTTTTTGTTACACTTTATCAAGTTTTATATGTATCACTGGGGGGACTTGCTTTGTTGCAACGCGACGGTTTATTATGTATTGAACTCTTATTTTCTGCCACACGAGTGTACATGCCCCACATAACAACGTTGCGTCGATGATATAGTGCAATCAAGAAGCAGGGATGTTGCACCGAGGCCAGAGTGCCCAGATAGAATAAAAACGATAAAGTACCAAATCAATTTTCTTCATATTTCCTCGTACTCTTTTTTTGCTTTCTTAGTGATTGCTTGGATGGTATCAGCTCAGCGTAGCAAACAAACTCGAAATAGGTAAAACAGAATGAAAAAAAGAGTCGAACGAGAGAAATAAGCTAAAACAAGGCGAGCGAAGAACTACGTTAAGGAAGCCCGGCATCAAGATGAAACGAATTGCACTTAAGTGGTAGTGCACGAAAAATAATAATGGAAAGTGTTTTCTACGATGACGATGACTGGGGTTCTTTTTTCCCCCTTTACTCAGCTTATTCTCAACCAGGCTAAGCACAGCTATGCTACTTCACAATATACGTGGTCTTTGGCTCCTCCACCAGGGTGGTGATGGCACTACATCATCTAGCCAGGAAAAGCTTGCAAAATCTGATTTCGATCAGAAGTTTTATCATTTTTTGCTGCGGATTTTCGTTGCTCCTTTTTTTGGTCCTTAAGCCACCTACTGTACTTACCACCACCCATACCACACCGCACCAGCAGTCTTAAGATGTACAAAAATAAGAAAAGATGGAAAATCGAAGAAGTAAAAAAAAATTCTAAAACCTCGATAAGGAGATATTTGTAAGAAGGATAGACGGAAGTAAAAGCAAAAGTTGAAGGTAAGTAACAGAAGCAGACTTTCAATTGGGATTACACGAGTGCATACTCCGTAATATGTTTTTAAGAATTTTCAAGTTGTTTTCATCGCCGGGCGAAGAAAGGGTTAAAATAAAATTACAAAACTTTTGACATGTTGAGCTTCATCGGCAAGGTGAGATCTGGGAGTTTGCACAGGGACGAAACGAGGGTATAGGTCGACGACAAATATGTTTGTTTGAAAAGTAATTAATTAGGAGTTAAAGGAGGCGAAAGTGTAATTGCTTTTTTGTAAACACACACATTAATTGAAAATCTGCTGAACGAGGAGAGCGAGCGCTCGTTAACTTTTTATAGGTCTTCCTGGGAAGTTTTTTTATGTTTGCTTTTGCGCTGGGCTCTGTGGGCGGGCGGAGAGAAATGTTCTATTTGTCGCTAGGTTTTCTGTTTGGAAAATACAAACAGCAGGTTTCCGGAAATATCCATCATGCGAGTTGTTTTCAGGTAAAAGTCATATATCGCAAAATTTATTGAATTGAGCGTTAAGTTTATGGATGTTTTGCGCTAAAATCATTTTTCATCAGGGGTGAAGAAATCAGAAAAAGCACTGACTGTTGGGGACATTTTAGGAATGGCTTTAATTCAATGGAAAGCATAAAAATGGAAACAAGTTCAATAGAGTTAATTTGGCGAAAAATAATAGAGGAAATAACAAAAAGCACACAGCGACGCAACAACACTTTGAATGTAGAGCTAAGATTAGGTCGCCATTGCATCGACAGTATTCGGGAATCAAGGTCATTGCACCCAAGTTCGGGCCAGCTATCCAACCAACATACTCTTGAGAGTTACACACTAAATACGTCAAAATAGCTCCCATAAGACTCCTGTAACGCTCTTGGTACTCTTCCGGCAAAATCTCTTCTTAAGATCCATTAGATTCATAAGATTCATCTATAAGATGAAGATAAATGATCTTTTAGCACTCTTCTTAAATTAGCATTACTCATATTATTTAACGTTTTTGTTGGAGGTTGCTACTATCCGATGGAGCACTCAGACAACTACTGGTCCATTGTACTACCATGTAGACACCTTACATTAATGTATTTAGTTTACCCGTCTTTCGAAGGAAGATGAGAAGGAGCTTTAGTCATGAAGAGCTTAGGTGTTCAGCATTTAAGCCCCAAAGATCCGCCACCTGATGCGAGCAAAGGCAGGGAAAAAGGAAGTGTTCCACTGTATCGTCGTCCTCTCCACGGGCAGGACAGGTGGTGGTTTCGCTTAAGCCTAACACATTCAAGTGTATAGCAAAAGCTTGGTAGCCGGTAAGGACGCTTACAAGAAGTCTACAATCGATTCTCCTAAGAGATAGAAGAAAAGGCGCGGACCCCTCGCAGATGTCCGGGCGTAATCGTCTAGTCTGTCTGCACCCATTGCAGTCACGCCAACGAGCCCTGTGCTTACGAGAAACCCAAGTATCAATGGCAGACGATACAGGCATATGGCAGGTTCAGGTCCTGAGAAAACCTCATCTGACCCTAGCCTGGCAAGCTCATCAGAGATCTCATTTCCCTGGTACCAGTGTGACCTGGAACTCAAACAAGATTCACTGCATTTAGCCTTCCGACTGAGTTCAACGAATTCTTGAGTTCGAGCACTATCTTCGACGAGGTAAGAGGGTTGAGCAACGCATTTAGAGCGGCTAGGCTTGAGAAGGTTCATCAAAGCATCTAGAGCAGAGCCCGGCGTGCTAGGGAAGGCCCCTGTGCAGCCAAGACAAGCCGTTCTTTGGAGTTTGGCAAAAAGGCAGTAACACGTTTCCACGAAAGCCTGTTCCACCAAACAACCGATGCGTATGAGAGGAGTGCGGTCTAACCATGGCTGTATAGATTCAGAGGACCCTTTTCGGACATAAGCCCCACGTGTTGCCAAAAGCGCCTCTGCATTGCGAGAAGGTGGACAGTGCTTTTTCGGTTTTGGATTCAACATGCTTGGACCAAAGAAGTTTTCTATAAAGGATTACTCCCAAATATTTGACTTCATCGGATGTCGGGATAGTGACACCTTTAAGCACGAGTTGAGTCAGACCAGTGACATTCCTCCTTCTCGTAAAGAGAACAACCGTAGTTTTAAGAGAATTCACTGAAAGCCCATTCCTAGTGCACCAATCATCGATCAAGTCAAAGAACGGCGACATCATCCGCGTAGGCTTGTGTGTAGGTTCCAGGACGGTTGAGAGCCGCTAGGAGAGAGTCTACCACCATGCACCATAAAAGAGGAGACAGAACGCCACCTTGCGGGCAGCCCTTGTTTACCCCAGTTATGATGTACTTGCCACAATCTGCTTCGGTTATCAGCGTCCTGTTCATTAGCATTGCTCTAATCCATCGAACTAATGTTTCATCTACACCATGTTGTCTGGCTGAGTTGCAAATGCTGTCAAAAGTCGAGTTATCAAAAGCACCCTCAATATCGACGAAAACGCCCAGCACGTACTCCTTCTGGTCAAGAGCACACTCAATCCTACCAACAAGCTTTTGAAGCGCAGTTTCGCAGGACTTTCCGCGCTGATAAGCGTGTTGCATCTCAGAAAGAGGGGGCAAACAAAGAGCAACCTTGCGCGCGCGCAGCTCAACCAGTCTCTCTAAGCTTTTTAGCAGGAAAGAAGACAGACTTATGGGCCTGAAACTTTTGGTATAGCATAGCCTGACTTACCAGGTTTTGGTATGAAAACGACTTTAACCATACGCCAAAGGGTGGGTATGTAAGCCAAGGCAAGGCTCGCAGTGAAAATTCTTTTCAACGTTGGCAACAGCTGACCTAAACCTTGCTTCAGCATAACTGGGTAGATTGCATCTGGACCAGGAGACTTAAAACTCTCAAAAGATGCAATAGCATGTTTGATAGCATCGTCAGTCACCACTCTAGATGCAATGTACCAGTTAAGCCGCGTTGTGTCCGCTGGTTCTGCAGTGGCCACCGTTGCCGGTACCACTGAAGAGCACGTGGTGATCTGATTTCCCAGGAAGATTCTCAAGGAGAAGACTGAAGGTCTCCGCCTTGGTCTCAGTGTAGGGGCCATTATTATTATTATTATTATTATTATTATTATTATAGTGCTTATATAGTGCCATCATTAGCTCTATTATTATAGAGCTTAACTCTTATTACAAGAGCATACTTAGCCCTTATAAGACTCTTGTTATGAGACTTATAGAATTGATGTCTTGTAATAAGAATCTTATAAGAGCCTAAATCTTGTTATAAGAGCACAACTCTTGTAAGTGGAGTTTTATTCTGATAATAAAATCTTTTTTTTTCCAAGACAACTTTATTTCTTCGGCTATTGCCCGTAAAAAAAACGTCAATTTTTTTCTTCCTTAAAGGGTTACCAAATGCCTTTCACCTCAAAACAGGCCGAAGAAAAGTATGACTATTGTCATTTAATAGATACTCATTCTATTGTTTCCAAAAAGTTTCATTAATTACAACTGTTTGTGGCATGGCAAACAACGTTTGTGAGGGCTTTGAATAATATCAAATATTTTCGTGGCCTTTTTTTCATGTCTTCTCTCAGGAAAGCCGAACCTGTATCACTGAAACAGTGCCCCAAGATGTAAGGAGATACTTATTTACTTTTATTTTTCAAAGTTTGCAGTTTATAAGTGTTAGGAATTATGTAATCAGGCAGTGAGTTCCAAAGTGTACTTGTTCTATAAAAGAAAGTATTTTAAACTGATGAGCGCTTAACGCTTGCCTTCTAGATCGAACAAAAGAAGAATTTTCAGGAATTAAGTTACTTAATGCTTCAGAGCGTTTGCCACTATAATATTTCTACTAAAGACATACATCAGCAACACGTCTTCGGTGAAACAGAAGAATTTATTTAATTTAATTGCTTTTTTTATTCAGAAGCAGAATGCTTACTTGAGGTGATGTATTTTTAACCGCACCAAGTTTTAGTGCACCCTAATGTGCCATTTAATGGTTGGAGACTCTCCTTGAAGACTCTTATAAGACTTTTATTAGGCTCCTATAATACTCTCATAAGACTCTACATGAACAAAATTTTTTTCCGACACAAAAACATACACAAACGCATGTGGACATGGTACAGGCCTAGCTTCCCCGTAATTTATGTGGGGCCACGTTTTACTCAATAAACGTGTGATGTTTTGGTTTTGCGAGGGGCAGAGCTGACAACCGATCGGTTCAGAATATCCCTTTGCCATCGAGGCGAAAATAACGACTAGGGTGACCCGTTTACATTGGAAAAGATATCCTGAGTTCGACTTCGGACAACGGCTTCGACTTCAGGGAAGTAATAAAAAAAAAAAACAATTGACTCATTAAATATGGGGGAAGAATGGCGAGCTATCAGTGGCAGTCATTGCCTTGCCTAAAGATGCTTATACAGTGAAGAACCTTGGTGGGGCGGCTGATGGCGAGAAAAGAAACAGACTTCGTGGTTTAAGACACCAGGACTTCAAGAAATTGTTAGAGGAAAAAAGAGAGTTTCCATTATGCGGATGCAGTTCCCGCAGGGGCGCTTTCCTTCGCCCCTAGACAATTCGGGGGCGACTTGGCAGTCGGCGTCCTAATAGAATTGCAGTTCCGCTTCTTTCATGCAATTCTAGAGAGGGCGTGGTGTGACTGCCAGGCAGTTAAAGCTGTCAATCTGGAAGTAACCTTCGGGTTGCGAAGCTCCACCGGAAGCTATTTTCTGGTACCATGGGAGGCAGAGTGCCCATTAGCGTTTTTCGATTTGTTGGCGGCCTGGTTCATTTCTGCCGATAAGGGTTAGGACTCCTAGCCGAAAAGAGGGAGCTTCATGGTGGCTCTGGTTACCCAAAATCGTGGGAATATTTGCTGGTCTAGTAGGCTTGCCTTCGGGCTCCTGGGCTACTACACCTGAAGAGGTGTTGGTCAATATGAGGTCACTTACTTTTATAAGTAGTGCAAACTTCGAAAAGGGGCGTGGTCCAACATTAAATATACTTAAAAATGCAATTTTTTGGTTCAAATTCAATATTTTTGAATAATCGAGCCCTAAAAGGGGGCGTGGCTAAAAGCTTTTTATGCATAGAAATCTGGAATAAAAACTCGTTTACCTTGGTTGCTAGTTTTTTTTATTTTATTCTTTCTGAAATTAGACTTAAGGCCAGTCGAAATAACGTTTTTCCGGAAATTTTAGGGATTTTCTTCAATTCTGCCCCCAAGTGTGGGCGTGGTCCAAAGTCTTGCATGACCAAAATGAAGAACTACGTGTTGTCTACATAAAATATTAGGTAAATTTTTTTCAATTTGGACCAAAAATATTGAATAAAATGCATTTGAAAATTTACCCTCGAAATAAATGCCACGCCCGCTGAAGGGAGCTTGCCAATTAAATTTTTCTTTTTTGTGTCTTACATTCATTAGGAGATGAATGCTAAATCTGAAATGTTAAATTTCAGCCTTTTAAGACGTCTTACAGTTTTGAAAGCTTTGGAGGTAGTTTAAACCGATTGTGGGCGTGTCTGTAGGCGGATTTAAGAATTTTTTACACTTGTACTGTTTCGCATGACGTGAAGCTTCGTAAAGACGTACGAAATTTCAAAGTACAAAGTTCAATGCCTAAAAACATGTGACATACAGACGGACGGACATGGCTTAAAGGACCTCGCGCTTTGTAAAAAGGGACACGAGCGAGAGTTTTAACCACATATATATAAATATATATCTAAATATATAACTGTATATATATCCCAACAAACATATTCTCGAGAGATGTGCTCTACAAATCTAAAAAAAAACCTCTTATAAGACTCTCGTAAGACTCTTTAATACTCTGAGAACATAATCTTTTTTGATTAAATTGAATTTTACTCACATAGTACTCTCATTAAAAGGGTAAAAGGCTACCAGAGTAAAAAAAGACGTAAACTCCCATTATGAGAGAATATTTGATTCTTGTTATGTGTGTTCAACTCTCATGTTACTCTCAAAGAGTAAAAGTATTATAAGAAGAATCATTATGAGAGTCAAAGTATCGAAGTACTCATAAAAATACTCTTTTCAGCCTAACACTCTTATTTTGAGACCGGATGGCTGATAAAAATACCTATTCATGTCAATTCAAAATAATTGGGTCCCACCATACGTCAAAAGTAATTTTGTCAGTATGTAGTGTCTTTGCGGTGACAAAAGTTTTTTAATTAATTTAATGCATTTCTTTATGGAGAAAAAAGTGTAGGTATCTCCGCAGCACAAATCGTCATCGAAAACATATTCATGGTCTGGTTGGCCAGCATGGATTGGCTGGTTTTTCTACACGTAAACAAACTCACAGTCAACTCCGATGACGTCAGATTTACATATGCTTTTGCGAGCAAATGTCATAACATGCGTATGCCGTAATCTTTGTATTCCTTCATTCATGTGTACGCGGTAATGATGGAAAAACAGAAATGCGTCTTTAAATAGTACGAAACCACGACATTTCTTAATTATTAAAAAACGGTTTATTTACTCTGATTCGGGAAGGCAAAGCCAATTTTACTCTGGTTAAAAGGGTAAAACTCTGTAAAACAGCCAATATGCTCGCACGAGGAGAGCTAATCTCTGTTAAAAAAACTTAATCGGTCACAAACAGTGAATGACTCTTATTAGAAAACTATTTTTTCCGCCATTTAATTTCTTACCTCTTAGAGTTACCAACGTCAAGGTATACGCATCTAGTTGATTTGCATTCATTTATTATAAATAAAATTAAAAGAAAATATATACCGAAAAGATTTTATGAATGTACGAAGAAATGTTAATTATTTCTTTTTGTAGGATGGTAAGAGCCATATTTTGGTTCTTATTATGCCCTAAAACTAGCATATATTTTGAAACGTATAGTTTGTAACAGTAAATTATCACCGCGTAATCGCATACTTACCATTTTTATTGATTGAGACCGAATACATAATCGACCATGTACCTAAATACGGACGGACATGGCTCATTCGACTCACATTTTGAACGCGATCATATCCTCTTACATCCTATTTTACTCATTACCCTGTTAATTGAGGTAAAAACACATTTTAAACAGAGAATATGCGGCAACTCTTCTGCGATGAGCTATATTTTATAATTTATTTTTTAAATTGATTATTTTTGAGGCGCTTTGTTTTTTATCGAAGTAAAATGTTAACTTTAGCAGATAAATTTTCAGTTGCACTAAGTTCTTGCATAAATAACCTCAAAAAAAATATTATTAAACTCAATAATATTGATGGCAATGGTGTACCATCAAACAGCGCATTGAAAATAACAATTACTTTTAGAAGTTTATCTTTTTCTCTTTTTTACTTCATGCCCTTATGAAAAATTAAACCATTTTTGGCACAGAACATGATAAAGATGGCACGAAAATTGTTTGTTATATGTTTCTCTCTCTTTCAAAAAAGACTAACTCTTCACATCCCATAAGAAGAACTTATTGTGTTATTATGAGACCGAATAACTCTTGCAAGGAGAGTTTAAGACCTTTTATCAGATCAAATAACTCCCATAAGTGGGGCCATTTAACTCCCGTAAGACTCTCTTAAGCGCTCTCATAGTACTCTATGAGAGGCAAATTCCAAGAGGCCAGCCCTGGAAGAATACTCTCATAAGACTCTCGTAGAGTGTTATGAGAGGAAAAATGTTAGTTGGGATATATATATATATATATATATATATATATATATATATATATATATATATATACTTAACATAGATATATATTTATATATATTTACAGAAAAAGAAAATGCATTTTCCATTATAGGTTCAATTATTCTTTACAAAACCCTGGTACTTAATTAGTACCATTAGTATTATTAATAATTAGTAATTAGCATTATTATTTATATAGTATTAGTACTATTTTTTTTTAATATCGGAACTTTCCATCTCCTTGACTCACAATGAGAATTCGTTATTGTTTTTGCATTTGACCGAAATTTTTTTCCAATCTATAATTATAAATCAGGGAAATACGTTAACAGCTCCATATCTCCAACTTTGTTATCCTTAAATCACTTTGAAACAGAGGCAATTAAAAAAAATTTAAATAAATGAAAACGCGTTTAAAGGTTAATAACTACTTTTGATAAAAAGGTTTGTGTTATTGGGTTTACACAAACCTTGTTATGAGACAAATAGCAGCACAACTGATCATCTTTGAACTTTAAGGGTTGATCTTGAAAAATCCTGTGGGGAATATGCCAAATTGGTCTACAAATCCTTTTTCAGTTGTGAAATTCTAGATTTAAATTTAATTATTTCTTGCATACCAGTTTTTCTTTTAAATATTAAACAGTATTCATTTGAAATACCTGATTAAATTAAGCTTCTTCAGTTAATTCCCATTAAATTTTTGAAACCTTACCTGAAAATAGAAGGAAAAGGGTTTTTTAATAACAAGGAAATAATATATAAATAGTAAAGAACGGAAACAAAAAGTGGTAGAATAAGTATAGTGCCAAATAATATTACTACAATAAATATCATTTGTTTTTTTTAATATAAATAAGTAAACTTGTAACTTGATAAGTTTATGCAAGAAGACACAAATATTTATTTTTTCTTTATAACTGCTGGCACTGTGTGGAAATCAGTGCCGCTCTCTAGCCGATCGACGAAAATGACATTTAAACACGGGGGTACTTCTTATTTTTAAGCTGGCACGACTTTTCATCCGATGAAGAGACAACCTACGCGTCAAACAGATGTTTCGAACATGACATAGTTCTGGTTTATTAAAGTGACGTATATACCGCCACCATTGCATATTAAATTAAATTTTACATGAGCGTAAAATTGTTATTGTAAATTGTGTCACTAAAACACAATCTTTGAAGTCGAAAATTCCAAATACTAAGAATAAGAACATGCGAGTGCATATTCCCAGAAAACACCGGAAAGCCTATAGCGATAAGAACGAACAACAGTTTCTATTTGTTTCTTCACGATATCTGTAGATAACGGTTGCGTTCTTTTTGTGTCGTACTGCAAGACTTTAAATGTTAAAGGTACCGCTTCTGAAAATAGACCAACAAAGTATGCGATTTTTTTTCTTTCAAGTTTACTGCATCGACCTAGCCTACTCAGAAAAGCACCCATTAAAGCGCAATAAAGGGGGATTTCTGCATACGAAGTGCACCATCCATTTATGGTACATCCTAAGCTTCTTTTGCTAGTCTTTTCCCGAAAACGAATAGTCTTTACACAAGCAACACAGAAACTACTTTATCATTCACATTATGACGTCAATTCGAAACTCAAACAAACAAAAACTATACTGAACTTCTGCCACACCGCACCTCGTGCAAGTCAACTTCCGAAAACACTGGTAATCCTGATGCAGCACCATTCACTGAACAAAAAAAAGAAGAAGTTCATAACCCCAATTTTTCTTCCATGTGTGTAAAGGATTTTAAACGGTGTTTGCATCTTTCTGGCCATAAATCTTTGCGTAGTCTTTTTTTTTTCTCTTTTAGTTTTTATGCTTCTTGTTCCTCGGGGCCAGCAAAGGTGCTGCATATGCTCTCAATTGAATGCCACACACAAGAAACTACAAAATTTTTCCGGCTAAGCGAAAGGATTGAACATTTCCCATGTTGCTACATAATCCTGTTTATGCTCCTTTCGGAATTCCGAAGCCCGCAACGACTATACAGAACCACAAGCGACTAAACATTGCTGATGATGCCCTTTGGGCAGCAATTCTCCATCGAATAGCTGTCATACCGAGTCAGGAATTTATTAACCTTTTACGCTCCTAAATTGTTCAATAGTTAGCTCCACAGGAGCATGACGAAGGACCTCGAAACGGAACTCCTCCATCCAGCTATAATCTCGTCATATCGATTTCCCCGTCATCGTTTCATATTTTCTGCGAATGTTCTCCGGGGTGATTCCGTCCGCTCGTTGTTCGTCTCATTGTATGCATGCAATTGGCCAAGTGGAAAGTGAATTCATTGAACATTGTTATGGTAGCGACACAACCTAATACCTACTCCTTAGGACGAAACGAAACAAGAAAACCCGCCACACTCTTTGGGGTATATGAATGCGAGGGAGGCAAACACATGCAAAAAAAAATCAATGAACTACTTTCCGAGTCGATTTATATAGTTACTGCACGTTTTCAACTGGGGGGAAAGGGGGGGAAAAAAAACTAAAAAACCAGATACGGATACGACCTGCCAAGACAAGCCAAGAGTTGGTATTCCTCGGTTCAGTTTTTGTGTGCATTGGCTCGGTATCATCTTGGTTTTGTGTTGAAACCGCCCGCGGGGCATAGTTTTGAGGTTTTTTCTTTTTTGTCTGTGCTTTTCCTTCCTTGGTCGAGAACGAACGGTTGGTTGGGTTAGTGAATCGTTTTTGAACGAATTGGATTGTCACACAGAAAATCGCAAGAAAATCCAAAGGAAATTACAAAACGATGAGAGACATGAAAAGGTTTGCGAGGTTGAAATTTTTCACCCGAGGCAACAAATTGGCTTAAAGAAACTTTCGCAAAAAATAAAGAAAATATTTTTTTGGTAATGGATGAGTGGAGTTGCAATCGTTGCAGGACAAGTGGTGTGTGTTTTGCTTGTTAAGATGGGAAAAAGAAAACTTTTTTTGTAGGTAGTTAAACTTTAGTTGGGGGGGAGTGTTATAATCTTTTTAAGGCAAATTTGTACTAGTTTAAAAATTCCAATAAATCCAAGAAACAATTAACAAGAACAGTTTACTTTTAGAGAGGGAAAATAACTCTATTTGAATTTTAGGAATATTTAAGACCCTGTTATTTTAAGATGCCTATTAAAATAGTAGTAGAGCGAACAATATGGGGTAAGAGCCACTGCGTTCAACATATAAAAGGGGATTTAATGCTATTTTACTTGAAAAGGGGCCTTTATGCTTGTGACGAGAACCTACCCAACTATATAAGTGAGTACAATTTCGTGTTATTAAAAGACCACAACTAAGAAATTAACCCCTGCCTTTAGCTTCTTTGAGTTAGGCTTAATCTACAGTGCTGCTAATTATTCCTTGGCGTAAAAGTCTTAGCTTGTTGAGTGTCGCAGACACAGAGATTTTATGCATCTCAAAATGGCGGGTCACTGAAATGTACATTGGCACTCTCAGTTTCCAACTTGACACAATCGCTAATTTAAAAATCTGTTAAAAATCTAGTTACACCAAGTTCTAAAGCTATATTATACGTAAATTCTTCCTTCCAATTTTTCTGGTTGTTACTAAATTATCTCTTGCTGAAGTAAGACGTTAAAACCTGAATCTGCTAAAACAAATGAAATCATAAATTGTTTCAAAAGAATTTTAGTTTGAATATTTTCTTTACATTATTGGTCCTTCGAGCTGCATTTTATTTTTGCGCAAAAATGTTATGCAATTTTAGTTCACATAAAAATGACAGTCCAGCATGTCGAGAGCATCGCGGTTGGCCGCTATTTAAGAGCAACAGTAAATTAGAGAGTAAACAGTAAATCGACATTATTAAATCTGCTGCCACCGCCCAAAGAATCGAGTCCCGGAAAATGCAAAATGTGAAAATTGGAATTCGTTTAAAGAAAATCACCAATCTTTGACATCATTGAAAGCTAAATTAAAAGCTGATTGATTGTACAATGCAATCGGCAAGGCCTTGGGGTCACTCGAAGGCCTTGGTCAAGGAATGATGTCTTAACACACATAGTTTTGCGGATCAGTAAAAGAATGGAAGAAATCATTGGGATCTTCAACAGACCGCACTTGAGGATTTCATCACTCGTATTCGATCGCTTCCAAAATGTTGGCGAGTGACTTCATGCCACGACACACCAAAGCCTTACCCATTCAACTTTAGACTACAGGCAAGGGCATCATTTATGTTTTAATTCTAAAGGAGATCACCATATCACTTATTGTCCAGGTTTTGGCAAAAACTCGGGATAAATCGCGTCGAGCTTCTAGAACAGCTGAGACTCTGATACAACTGTCTTGTTCCTCATGCAGTCAGTACTTACTGGGCCAAAAATGTTGGGGAAGTCAACATACCACAATTCGTCAGCGAAATACATCTACCAATCTAGTTTCAAATACATCTAATCAAGAAGGCATATCTGTCAACAACAATGTCCGTTTTACGGCTTTCTTAGTTAATCAGTCTGCAAAATCAACAGCGATTCTTTCGACTTCCTTAGTAAAAGTCATAAGGTGCCGTGGCGTAGTGGTTAGTGTGTGTGCTTACTACGCCGGATGTCTGGGTTCGAGTCCTGCCATCGTCACCTGAAAAAAAAAAATTGTTCTTTTTCACGGTCTCCACCTCCGAGAGTATCATTTGTCTTGAAAAACTTCCCAGAGTGCCGTTCGGATTCGGCAAAAAATTGTAGGTCTCCTTGTATGTGAAGAAATTATCACACACAGCATACAACGTTAAGAAGTTGGCCCTGGTTCACCTCAAGCTGTTGCGCCACTCTGGACACCTACTCTGGACAACATTCCTTGATCAGGCCTCGATCTAGAATCAGAATACCTCGTCTACATTCTTCGACTCTCACGATCATACACTTCTTTATCAAAAGTTGGCATTGGAGGTAATTTGTCATCAATCCAAAGGCGTGGTAGCTATAAATCTTCAAACTGCGGCGTTGATGCCCCCGTGTTATCCAAGCTTAACAACCTTTTACCATCAGCTGCCATCGACAACACTCATTGGCCACACTTTAAGAATATCGATTTAGCAGAGCCGGGATATCATAAGCCTAGATGTTTAAGCCTCATGATAGGAGTAATAGCTTATGGTAAGATTCTATAAGATGGCATTCTTAAGAGACATGAATGGGCAATGATTGCACATTGGGATGGATTGCTTCAGGCTCACCGTTATCAGATTCCACAACGACCCCGAATGAATTGCTCTTCTCTCCTTTCTTTGCTCTACACAGATGATAGCCTTGAAAAACTTGTACAAATGTTTTGGATGCAGGAAGAATGTTTTAGTTCAACTTTTGATGCGCTTAGTCGTGAAAAACAAGAATGTTCATGTATACGCACATTCCCGTGATCCGACAGGGAGATAGATCGGGCGGCTTCCCTTCAAATCTGTTCTATCATCATTTGGAGACTCAAAAACTCCTGCCCTAAAGCTTTTGTATCGCTGCAAAGTGGCGATTTGCACGTGGCACAGGAATTTGCAAGTAATTGATTCCCACTTATTACACAATGCGAGTAACTTGGTCAAAAAAAACGAGATTCTATACCAGCTAAAAAAAAGGATCAAATGTCGTTGTGTTTTTTGCAATTGCAGCTCTACGTGGTCTAGCTTTATTGTAAAGACCACTTCTGCAGACTGTATAACGGCGAGGACGAAGCAAATACCGCTGTCAGGCAGAACGAACCATTCAACCCGGGCGAAGACGTTACCGACGAAGCATACGAACGATACCGCCCACCCGACCTGGAGGAGGTGAAAGTAGCTGTGTCTAAGCTCAAGTGCAACAAAGCAGCCGGAGCAGACGGCCTAGCTGCCGAACTTTTTAAATCCGCTGGCGATGAGCTGGTTAGGAGCATGCACCAGCTCATCTTTTTTTCTTTTTTTTTTTCAAAAGGGGGTTTTTATTTCAGATAAATTTTCTTTTACAATGTTTTACCTGCAAAGCAAAGTCATACAAGATATTTTCTGCTGTACTGTGTGAACGCTTGAAGCCGTTTGTCAACAATCTGATAGGCACATATCAGTGTGGCTTTAGGCCAGGAAAGTCCACCATCGATCAAATATTCGCACTGCGGCAGATCTTGGAGAAAACCAGGAATTCTAAATCGATACACACCACCTCTTCATTGATTTCAAGACCGCGTATGACAGCATCTATAGAGACAAAGTTATATTTGACAAACTGAGCAAGCTCGAGTTTAAGCCTCGAAAAAATTACAAGAGAACATGAATATGAAACAGTTATTTAAAATACTAACATGGAATGCAAACGGCCTTCTGAATAAAATAGACGAACTAGAAGTATTTCTACGAAAAAACAATATTGATATTTGCATGATTACGGAAACTCACCTTAAAAACGGGTCTACACCCAAACTTAAAGGTTACAATGACTATCACGCACATCACCCTTCGCAAAATTCGAGAGGAGGATCCTCCCTCTACATTAAAAACTGCATAAAGCACTTCAAGAACACAGAAGTTGAGCTAGACTCTATGCAGATCAGTTCAGTTTCTGTAAAAATTGACTGCTTAGATTATAACATTGCATCTTGTTATTTCCCGCCAGGATATAGACTGGTGGAAGACGATCTTGATCGTATGTATGACTTCATTGGGTCCAATTTTATCATTGGGGGTGACTTTAACGCGAAGCATACTTTTTGGGGCTCACGATGCAATTCAACAAGAGGCAGATTACTGTACAAAAATAGTATGAAGCGTGGGGTGGACTTTTTCTCCACGGGTAAGCCAACATATTGGCCAACCGATAGGAATAAAAAGCCTGACCTTGTCGATTTTTTCATCGCTAAAGGGTACCCCAAATAGCTTACGCGAATTGAAGAGTATTATGATCTTTGCTCAGACCACTCAGGAGTTATCTTGAAGATGGGTGGAAGATTGGCGAAAATAGAAAGAGCTCCTAGATTAGCTAGCAAAAACATGAACTGGGACGCTTTCAGAAAGGACTGTAAGGAGGGTGTTGGCTTGAATGTGCCATTGAAAACTCCTTTCGAGTTAGAAACCGCAGTTGACAAATTCATTGAAGCAATTCAGAGCGCAGCTTGGAACAACAATTCGTCCCAAAAGAACGCAGTTAGCACCGACGGGCATGTACGTAAAACATATCCGCTCGAAATCGAAGAATTGATTCGTAAAAAGAGAAGAACGCGTAGGAGATGGCAAGGCACGAGGGCCCCCCCAGACAAAACCCTATTGAACCACCTCTCTAACAAACTGAAAGGAATGTTGCAAGATCTTAAAAATCGTGAGACCACTGAATACCTTGAAGGCTTGTCGGCGGATAGGAGCTCAAACTACTCGCTGTGGAAAGCAGTTAAGTATATCAAGAAACCTATAATCCACTCGGCACCAATAAAAAAAAGCTAACGGCGAATGGGCAAGAGAAGACAAAGAGAAAGCGAATTTGTTTGTTGAATATTTAGAAGAAACATTCAAGCCTTTCGACGGTACGCCGTTGGCTGACGTTCTTAACAACAACGGGGAACCTGATAGCTTTAGAATGAAAAAAGTTTCGTTAGTTGAACTCCGACAGACAATTAGCAAACTTAAAAATAATAAGGCCCCGGGTTACGACCTGATCACTGGCGAAATATTGAAAGAGCTACCAAAAAAAGCATTAGTCAAGCTACTTTATATGATAAACGCTTCTCTTAGACTTCTATACGTTCCAAGACAATGGAAAGTTGCTGAAGTCATTATGGTTCCTAAACCGGGGAAATGCGCAAATGATAAAAAATCTTATAGGCCCATATCGCTTCTGCCGATAATATCGAAAGTATTCGAGAAACTTCTGCTGAAGCGATTACAACCAATAATTGCAGAAAGACGCTTGATCCCGGATCATCAATTCGGTTTCAGACCTAACCATTCCACAATAGATCAAGTCTACAGAATAACGCATGAAATTGAAAAAGCCTTAGAAGGGAAAAAAATATGTTCAAGTGCTTTCCTCGACGTATCGCAAGCCTTCGACAAGGTATGGCACGAGGGCTTGAAATATAAGCTACGGCAAAACTTGCCGGAAGACATGTTTAAAATATTGGAAAATTATCTTGAAAGCAGACTCTTTCGTGTTAGGTGTAGTAGTGAATACTCGAGTTTCAAGCAAATTCGGGCTGGCGTACCCCAGGGAAGCGTCCTCGGTCCGACCCTGTTCCTGCTCTACACAAGAGACATACCTCTAGATGACGAGACAGTCGTGGCCACGTTTGCAGACGATACGGCCATCCTGGCAACAGGTGAATCAGTCGAGTCATCAACGAGAAACCTCCAACGAGCATTGGACAGAATTTGTGTCTGGACGAAGACTTGGCGAATCGCTCTTAACGAGAACAAGTCTACGCATGTGAATTTCACTTACAGAAGGGTTAACAATTTGCCTCTGTTCATAAATTCTGTACACCTTATGCAAATGAAGCGAAGTATCTAGGGATGACACTGGACGCTAAACTAAGGTGGAAACCACACGTAAAGAAGAAGTGTGACGAGATCGAGATTAGGCTCAGGGAAATGTATTGGCTTCTCGGAAGATTTTCGAAATTAAGCACATATAACAAACTGCTCTTGTACAGGCAGGTGTTAAAGCCGTCCTGGACATACGGTATACAACTTTGGGGTTGTACCAAGCCGAGCAACATGTCCATGTTGCAGACTTTCCAAAACAAAACACTAAGAGCAATTGTGAATGCTCCATGGTATATTAGGAATAGCGATATTCACAGAGATTTAGGAATAGCTACCGTGGGCGAAGAAGTAACAAACTTCGCTCGAAAGCTAAATGCTCGCCTTCATGTTCATTGCAACAATGAAATGATCCGTACTCTTAACGAGACTCTTAACGATGTTAACAACGAGCGACGACTACAAAGAACAAGACCCTTCGATCTAGCGACGTAGGGTGAAGCCGCATGAATGAACGGCTTAGTAGGTGCATTCACTGGAAAGCAACCTATCCAATGCGATCAACACTATGGAAGCGTAAACTACTTGTTAAGTTAACTTAGTTGTAGTCAAGAAGTATTATGAGAGAGCGAAAATTTACTACTATGAAGTGCGTTCTGGCAGTTTCATAGTGTCTCTCATAAATGGGTGGTTTTTTAGCACGTGGAAATCGGGCATAACCAATATCGGCTACTTCGGTATTATGTACCTGCTATAGTGGGCGTATTGGTATCTTTGAAAGATTTTGGAGTTTTAGTCTCCGTCCATCCTAGTAGTAGACCTCACCGACCCCTTTGATGTCAAAAAAGGATTTAGACAAGGCGATGCGCTGTCATGCGACTTCTTTAACATCATACTTGAGAGAATTGTGCAGAACTCTCGCGCCAACACCAGAGGTACAATCTTTCAAAAGTCCGTTCAACTACTCGCATACGCAGACGACATTGACATAATCGGTAGAACAAAGCGTGATGTCAGTGAAGCCTTCGTGAGTATTGGGACGGAAGCGGCGAATATGGGTTTAGCAGTCAATGAGGGCAAAATCAAGTTTATGCTGTCATCAAGAAAAGACACCCAACACCGACGTCTTGGACAAAACATCACCATCGACAGCTATAACTTTGAGGTAGTTAGGGACTTTTTCTACCTGGGTTCCGCTATCAATTCAGACAATGACACCAGCGCTGAAATCAAACAAAGGATAACTCTTGCCAATCGCTGTTTCTTTGGGCTAAGAAGGCAATTGAGTAGCAAAGCCCTCTCTCGAGCAACTAAAGTGTCCATGTATAAGACCCTCATCATCCCAGTCCTGCTTTACGGTGCAGAAGCATGGACCCTGTGAAAGGCGGATGAAAAGTGCAGAAGCATGGACCCTGTGAAAGGCGAATGAAAATTTAGGCTGCTTCGAGAGGAAAATTCTTCGGACGATTTACGGTCCCGTCTGCATAGACGGAGAATGGAGGACGAGATATGACATCGAACTGTACGGGCTGTACAGCGATACTGACCTAGCCAAAAGAGTCAAAACACAACGTCTACGATGGCTGGGTCATCTAGAGCGGATGGACACCAACGCCCCGGCCCGGAAAATCTTCGAATCCACACCGCAGGGACGGCGCGGTAGAGCAGCACCGAGACTCAGATGGCGCACGCAATTGGAAGGGGACCTCAGCCAACTTCGCGTGCGAAACTGAAGACGGCTAGCTAGAGACAGAGCTGGCTGGCGAAGCTTGTTGGCTGAGGCCCAGGTCCACCCCGGACTGTAGCGCCACCTTAAGTAAGTGAGTAAGCTCTACGGCAAAGCTTAGGTTCGTTTTTAACAGGTCTCTAAAAACAGGCATATGAAAATCACCAAACGACTTTCTAGACGAGGACCAGAAGCTCCAAGTAGAACTTCTTGATGGAGAGAATCGAGTTCGCTTATTCAGCGGATCTGACCAAAATTTTCCAGCCAAATAAGGCGCCCCCTGATGATTGGATATATCAACAAATTCTATGGACGGAAGGGTCCTATATTCAATAATACGTAGGTCCTCACAACATTAACATATGGAACAAAATCTCTTGCTTTAAAGGTCCTGAAACAACTAGCCGAGCATGAAGGTGATGGATTCTTTGACAAAAAACGTGTGACATGCTAAAATACTTAAGTGGATGAGGTGTGCGAAAGATCATCAACGGCTGAAGAAGATTAGGATCGCATTAGCCAAAGTTTTCATTTTTTTAACGCAGGTGGGTTAGCAACTACAAAAATAGGCTGCCAACAATAGAGCTGTTATCGCGGAAGTAGCTGAAAAATACCGAGCAGTACCATCAGTTGCACTTTGCGTCGACGATAGTCCAAAACCTACACAGAACTTTGGGTTTAAGCTGGTATACTGAAATGGATCGTTTCGATTTCGTCCCGAGAAGCAAACGACGAACCAGACATTAAAACCAAACCAGGCGAATAGTGCTATCGAGAGCAGCTCGAATTTTCGATCAATTAGGTTGGCTCTCACCTGTCGTGGTCATAGCAAAACTTTTCATTCAGGAACTTTGACTTGTGAACCTTTATTGGAATCAACCAATTTTTAAAGTCATTGGAAAAACGAGAGAAATTCACTCCATCTAATCGCCCCGTTAAGTCCTCAAAGTGAAACGTATCATTTCGAGTTGCTATCCCTGGGCTGGAATTGACAGCAGCACTGCTTTTCACTAAGCTCGTTAAACATCTTCCCGATTACTTAATTTACCATCGGGGCCTACTAATCTATGGGTTGACCCTAGTATGCGCTTTGTTGTATCCAGGGTAAAACATCGAGGTGAAAAGATTTTGTACGAAATCAAAGTCGTTCAACTCCAAGACAACTTCCCTGAGGCTATTTGGCATCATATTTCAGGTGAGGCTGAGGATAACCCTACAGATCTCGCCTTAAGAGGAGTATCGCCACGGCAATTAGAAGAGATTGGTCTTTGGTGGCAGTAACCAAAATGACTCCAGATAAGTGGCCTTATCTGATTCCCACTTTAGATGCAAATGTAAACCACGAAGGACGACCACATTTAGTGGCAGCAGTTTAACTAACGGCCGGTTTCACTGAGGTGGGGATCTTATTGAGTATTATGCAAATTACTTTTACGAATCACTGCGTAATGCAAGTGAGCGGTGTTGTTTCGAAAAATATCAAAGGTGCCAGAAAGCCCAGTTCGACCACCTTTTGATCCAAAGTTATTCACCTTTCTTGTTTGAAATATCATCCGGAATGTCGGAACCATTTCCTTTTTTTTTTAAGTCCCAGAAAGGTCCCAAAAATCTTTTTATTTTTTGACGCTTTTACTTTGTTTTAGATAAAAGACAATTATTGGCGTTACTTGATATTGTTGAGAGAAAAAACGAGATTACCGCGTTATTCTTTTTTCTATTATCTCTCTGTCTCTCTCTTTCTGTTAATCCGGCAGCGATTCAAACCCATGACCTTATGCACGCAGTCGTTTGTATACACTTAATTTTACTGCACCAAGTTTATTCCACGAGTTGGACAGACGTCTCCAAATATGATTTGACACAATCTAAAGGGAAAGTTTAAGCTTTAGGTCTGAGTTGTCATAGGATCTTCGCACTTGTAAGATTTTGAAAAGAGACTTGTTCTTTTCTGACAGATTCTTCGAGTAAATCGGTGGCGAAAACTTCTCAAATAGTCGTTCAAACTCAGGAAACGTTTTTGAGTCCCTGTGTAAATGTAAAAAAAGACACTTTTGATATGAGAGGTTAGTCCTAGCTCACACAGGGCTATTGAGCTTATGAAATTTTTTTTATTGATTAAGGTCATCTTCATAGTGCTCTATGTCAAAAAATCTTAACGCATTATGTGCCCATATTTAAACTCGATTTAAACACTAGTATATCCATACATAAAATATATGGAAATTAAGAACATATTAAACAGTTAAAAAGGACATAAAAATTAATGAAAACTTTAATTTTCCCCTGACGTGAACTGATTAAAAATGTCGCCCACGTTTTTTCTATTGAATGACCTAACTCTAAGCATCAACCGCGAGCAGTTAGTAAGTGGGCAAAGAAGCTTCATGTACCTGTCAAGACACGACACGAACAAGTTAAAGCCTTCAACCTCCATCAAGGGTTTATCTTTCCACCCAAGTTTTCTTCGTTCTTTACCTTATTTCATTAAAAAAATACTTTTTTTAGATTATTCTCTTTCAGGCATTTTGCAGCAAACCGCAAGAAAATTAAATTTCAAAGAAAAAAAACTTAATAACTTCCTGTAAGTTGTTCGGTTTGAAGTCTCACTATCTGCGTGGAGAAAATCCCTTTTGACTGGTTGCACACAGTTTGCTCCTTGCTCTTATCGTTGAGCTAATCAACAAATCATATTCCTCAAGATGAAGGTCACATCCCGAAGCGTACTCAAACGTCTGGCATAACTACTATTTCTAGAAGTAACATAAACTTTAGACGTACGCCTTGGGTTTAAAATAATAAAAGCAAACGTCACGATAACTATGTCATGGCCATCGTCCTTAAGCTCCATTTAATCTCAGGGATAGAAAATTACTGGAAAACTTTAGAGTGGAATCAAGATGACGCGCGGTAATGGTAGGCACAACCAGATAATGAACATCTGTGGGAAAAAATTGTTCAACTGAGTTTTAATTGGGATTAGGTGTTTTTTTTTATCTTTGACTGGCAAAACAATGTTGTGAGACGAGACAAATTTGTGGGGGAAAAGAAATATTTGGTCAAAGAGGACATGAAAAAGGCACTTTTCATTGAACCCTTAAAAGTCAGAGAAGACTTTTGGGTCAAAGAAAAAAAAATTCCATAAAAGTCGGTTGTCATAATCGTGTTAAATTTCGTTTTTTTTTTCATTTT
Source organism: Neoascia interrupta (assembly GCA_947623515.1). Lineage (NCBI taxonomy): Eukaryota > Metazoa > Arthropoda > Insecta > Diptera > Syrphidae > Neoascia > Neoascia interrupta. Next base: position 62,288,724 of record OX392462.1, on the reverse strand, counting down.
TTTTTTTTTTGGGTAAATTTTACCTGCCAGTGACAACATCAAAAAGTTTTGGATCGAGTTGAAAATAAAAAATTTCTTGACCACAAAATCGCTTTAAATGTTTCCTTTTTTCTATTTTGAGGTCGAGTTAGTCTAAATAGACTTGGTTAATGTATTGAAAAAAATAAAAAATACTTGCCAGACATTTTGTCATTTGCAAAGTAGTTTTTTTTTAAGGAAAGGGTCCTTTTTACTGGTCATAGCCCTTCATTCATCTGCAAGTTCAATGCACTGACAGGAGAACATTAAAACTTTTTCCTTTGATCTTTAACAAAAAGACGCAGAGTGTGCTGGGTGCTCCATAGTAAAATAAATTGAATTCAAAAAATATTAAACTAATGATCGAACTGTCACTCCTGTTGTGAAACACCAAATGGAGTAGAGACTACTTCCATAGTTTATTTAAATTGAATTCAGATTTGGCGTTTCAAAAATCCTAGTGGAGATTTCTGTACTTAAATTTTCGTGTAAATCCGTTCATCTAAATTTTTTTGTTTGTTTTTCTGAGGCCACAACCATAACGGCTGATAGTTTTCCATACGTTGAAAATTTGCCAACGAGAGTTCGAGATTCCGGATAAATCAAACCATCCGGAATCTCGACCACCAAGGAGGTAACTTGGTCATTGAGCAGACAATCAATAGTTGGCAATCTTAAGTTGGCAGATACGATTACTGATTCACCTGTACGGTACCTACTTCTTTTTATGGTGGGTGGAATCGGAATACTTTGGAAAATTGGCGCCCTTCTGTTTTAGCTCAGCTTTGTCCGCGTAGGCTCTACGCGGATAAATCGTCATTTCAGCGGCAAAAAATTGTCTTCAAAGACTTCGTTAAAACCCACTAAAAGAGGGAAGTATAACTGGCTTGATCACGTATCACTTGCATGATCACGGGCCACTGTCTAGTAGGGAGACATGCCAGAAAACTTGGTGCTCCGTTCCATGATTTCTGCAGAAATTGCAGAGACTAGGAAGAAGCATGTCGGCCTTGAGATGGAAAATCCTAGGTAAGTACCTGATTCTTCGAAGAAATTCTTATAGTTCTTCTAGTCCTAGTTTTAAAATAGGGAATATCGCAATAAAGTGGAAGACGTCTTCTCTCACACTGAGGTTACACAGGTCACAGAGTATTGGCAGCTCTGGGCGATGCGGGATGTAATTGAGTGCGATCTGCTTGCCTCTTACTTTCAGCAGCAGGCTTATTTTGTCCGTTGAGTTGCGATTTAAGAACTAAGATTTTTCTTGTAGACCTTAAGTAAGTTGCGAGTAATATACTCTATGTAGGGAGCTCCGAGCATCGTTTACATATTTTTCGTATCTATGACGTCCGCCTGCTAACAATAACTCGTAGAATTTTGCCCTTACAAGCCGTAAGCTTTGGAGCTACTGTTGTAGTAATTAAGATTAGCTAGTACGTTGTATGTTCTTGTTAATAAATAATAATAAAAAAAATGTTGCCCTTAAGGCGGGATCCTGATCCTCCATTGTTAAATTAAGCTCAATTCTGCATTCAGACTCGTATCGATCCCAGCTTTCGAATAAATTCCCTCTTCTTGAAACAATATGTCTTAGAATCAGCTTAGGTAGTCTTCCTTCATCCATATCGGTTACTTTGACAATAGTCGCAGAGTGTCCAGGAATAATGGCGGGACCCCGGTCTTTAAGTGTAGCATGTAATAAGGTGTGCTGTTTGGTAGGTGAAAGATGCGTTTTAAAAAGAAGCGAAGAAAACTTTCGAGTTCCTCAAAGGGTTGAAAACCCAACGCTTGGGCTCAGTATAAGAGAATAGATTTCGCTGCCTGATGGTATTGGCAAGGGCTGACCATCCCACAACTAATGTCCGAAGACACAGCCATTGCTATCGTCCTGGTCGTCATATTGTCATATTGAGAGACAACCCCTTGGATTTACACTGAGGCAGTTACCCTAACCCTCTATTTCCCATTTGGGACTTCCCTTGTTGATCACCTTTAACACTCGGCAATTTCTTTTTTATAGACAACCTCAAACCCAGGTAAACTTCTTTTGATCTAAATATGCCCCTGCTGAGCGGGGACAGCCACCTATTTTAACATAGTCGCCCGAAACAATAAACGCATGCGGATTCTAAGGATAGATCTATCCCTTGGTCACGGGCTGATTACGACGCTTCTGCTTGGAATCTTAGTCTTGTATTTGGATAGCGGAAAGGCACCTAGCGACATGCGCTAAGTGGACCTCTCCTGAGAGCCATCCAGTCTTTGTTGGGAAACTGCAGAAGCTGTGTACGGATAAATGGCGTCAAATTCCGTCCTTTTGATGTGTGCGTTGAACTTCGCAGAATTGTGCAGAACTCGCGCAGCAATACCGGAGGTACAATTTTTACAAAGAGTTCGTTCTAGCAGACGACATTGACATAATCGGAAAAACAAAGCGTGATGTCAGTGAAGCCTTAGTGAATATTGGGACGGAAGCGGCGACTAAGCGTTTAGAAGTTAACGATGGCAAAACCAAGTATATGCTGTCATCAAGAAAAGACACCCAACACCGACGTCTTGGTCAAAACATCACCATCGACAGCTATAACTTTGAGGTAGTTAGGAACTTTGTCTATACCTGGGTTCCACTATCAATTCAGACAATGACACCAGCGCTGAAATCAAACGAAAAATAACTCTTGCCAATCGCTGTTTCCTTGGGCTAAGAAGGCAATTGAGTACGAAAGCCCTCTCCCGAGCAATTTAAGTGTACATGTAGGTATAAGACCCTCATCATCCCAGTCCTGTGCAGTTTACGGTTCAGAAGCATGGACCCTGTCAAAGGCGGATGAAAACACTTTAGGCTGTTTCGAGAGGAAAATTCTTCGGACGTTTTACGGTCCCGTCTGCATAGATGCAGAGTGGAGGAGGAGATATAACATCAAACTGTACGGAGTGTACAGCGACACCGACCTAGCCAGAAGAGTCAAAACACAACGTCTACGATGGCTGGGTCATCTAGAGCGGTTGGACACCAACGCCCCGGCCCGGAAAATCTTGGAATCCACCCTGCAGGGATGGCGCATTATAGAAGCACCGAGAGTCAGGTGGCGAACGCAAGTGGAAGGGTACCTCAGTCATTTTAGCGTGCGAAACTGGAGAGGGCTAGCGAAGCTTGTTGGCTAAGGCCCAGGTCCACCCCGCACTGTAGCGCCACCTTAAGTAAGTAAGAAAATTGAACTTCGCCAGGGCTGCGATGTGTCGCCGCTCCTTTTTATAGCATATATGGACTGGATGGTGAAGCGTAGTCTTGGTGAGCAAGGTTTGGCTGGCATCAGAATGAGCCATCTGCTTTTTTAATACTAGGGTGGACGGAAGCTAAAACTCCAAATCCACATCCAATAAAACAAAAACTCCAATCCTTGCATCATACAAGCAGGAATTACAGGGAGCTTTGGATAGGTTTACAGCCGTCTGGGGTGAAGGTTAGCCTGAAAAGATCGGAAGTGATGGTTGTTTCCCTATCTCCTGTGTAGTGTACCCTGCACATAAATGGAGTCCCATTAAAACAGGTGGAGAAGTTTAAGTATCTTGGGGTCTTTTTCACGAAAGATTGGAGGAGTGATACTGAGTTGTCCTGTAGAATTGGCCGAGCTGGAGCAATAGTTAAGGAACTGCGCCGGCCGGTCATCAGAAAAGCTGAGCTTGGAGTGAAAGCAAAGATCTCAGTTTTTTGTTCAGTGTCATGAAATTCGGGTAATGACCGAAAAAATTAGATCACGAGTGCAAAAGCTACGAAATGAGATTTCTTAGGCGCGTTGCTGATGTTACTCTTTAGGGATAGAGTAAGAAACGTCTATTCGTGGGAATCTTAATGTTGAGCAGTTATTTCTTCGAATGGGACGATCAATTCTTCGATGGTTTGGACACGTTGTTCACATGCCCCCCGACAGACTTCCTAGACAGGTCATGCTAGCCGAGATGCAAGCGCGTCGCCCCCCTGGTAGGCCAAGAAACAGGTGGTGGGATCTGGTAAAAACCTTTCCGAGTCCCGCCTGGGGAATGCGCCTGAGTCTCTTGAGTTGGCGGCGGAGGATCGAGAACGATAGAAATACCATTTAGTCACCCTCGCTACCGTGACCATTGTAAAGGATAAGCGGGCTTTTAGAAAATGATGATGATTATAGGATAGCTGTAAGGCTGGAAGTGAGCAAAGTATTTAAGCATGAATTCTTTTCTTTTCTTCAATGGCAAAACCAAGTGTTTTGACAACCGACTTTGTCTCCCTAAAATTTTCCACAAGAAAGCAAAACTACAGTAACAACGCATGCATATGCGGTGATAAATGCTACCAGCTGACAATTACAATTTCCAACTACAAAAAATCAACTTTGAAACAAGACTTTGCCCAAAACACGTTATCAAATTTTACACTTCAAATCGTTGTTTGTAAACTAATGGAAATGCAAATATTTCTGCTGCTTTACAAATTTATCTATACAAATATTTACTAAATCGAACATCAATCAAATGCGAAACGCCTATAAATGATACACCTATAATCGTAATATGCAAACGTCATATGATCATAAAGCTGTACCTGTACCTATGCGGGTGCGAGTGGTTTTGTGGGCCCATATCCCAGTTGAAACGTTTACTATGCGAATGATTTCACCCTTCTTGGTACTAAAGAGTCTACTAATCATTTGGATTTCAAAAGCTTTTGACATAATAACACGTAGCACACACACACGCATACAAACAACGTGTATGCAAATAACGAGAGTAGGTTATGTTCCTTGTACGAGCCAACCATAGCAACCCCCCTCTGTTAATCATCCTCCAACGCTTTTATCTTCTTTACGATGATTTAGAATGTTGTTTGCAGCTTGGCTCTGTTGATTGTATTCACAGTGGGGTTTGAAAGTTTGTTGTTTTTGTAACGGGTATCGGCTTAAATTTCGAGTGAAAATATGATTTGCTAATAGCAACAAAAACGTTGATTTTTTAAAGGATTTTTTGCTCTCTTATCCAGCTTCCTGTTTCGTGTGGAAACATAAGTCGAAATTATTATTTAGAAAAACCTAATAAAGGTCTCTCGTCATTACTTCGATATTCGGAAAGAGTCTATGATTTGCATGTGGCGAATTCCCAGTACGATGTATTTTAAAATCTCTTTACCGCATATTAAATTTATCATTATGGGTCCCAAACTCCCCTTTTCGACTGTGCGAAAAATTCTCTCATGCAGCTTCTATCCATACCTATTATATACCAACGAGTATCTTTCATCGTAAAAGACCAAAAATACAAGCCGTACTCATTACATGCACGTTGCTACTAGCATCCGTCCTCCTCCATCATAATTTCTGATTACAAATCCCCGGAGAGTTTGTCATTGATACTCACAGCACAACAGTTGGGAAGCGTATACATACGTCTATGCCAGCCATCGTACTAAGAGCACGAAGATACTTTATCTGTGGATGAATTACCAGAAGCAGCAGCAGTAGCAACTAGCAACCGTATCGCGGATAACAGCTGCTGTGCCAGAACATAGAAATCCTTTGGCTGACTCCATAGCAAAAGTCAGCGTTTTAAGGTGATTTTTTTCCCTGTCGCACACACACACAGGGTGGATCAGGAGCAGTAGGAAAATTAAAAAAATCTACCTCACTGCGAGTGTAATTACTTTTCAAACTGTTGTGCATGTTTAATTGATTAAAAAAGGAGCGCAAAGAGAGATGAATCCCTTTTTCATTGCTCTGCTATAAGGATATGGTTATGCTTATGGATTTGAGTACATTTTGGAGATAATGTTGCAGGCAAAATGTGTGCTTAAGTAATGAACTGAATTTTTTACCTACCACAGCGGGTTCCAAGCGTCGAAAAGACTTGTCAGTTGTTAGTAGATAAACGTTGATTTCAAAGGGATTGAACAAACATTTTAAAATTGAACAAAAAAAAAACATTTAAATGAAAGTCGCGAATTGAATAGAAAATAATCTCGGTTAATCAACTTGTATTTACTTGACAGGGCTACTTTTAAGCTTTTCTCTTAGCTTAAACCATAATTACTGGAGGACTTTGCACATGAAACCAAAGCCACTAACGACGGAATCTTTGAAGCGGAAATAATAATGCCGCCATGGTGCAATGGTTAGTGGGTCGGACTACTGTGCACAAAGTCCCAAGTTCGGTCCCTACCGGGGAAATAAAAGTTTTCACTGTTCTTCTTTTGCGAGAGCCCGGCAAACTCTCGGTGAATAACATTTGTCCAAAATCTCCGTTCGGAACAGGCATAAAGTTGAGGTCCGCTCATTCTTTAAAAGGGTCGCGAATCGAGGGCGTCCTTCCATCGTTCTCGATCCTTCGCCACCAACTCGGCTTGCATGACCTGTCTAAGAAGCCTGTCGGGTGGCATGCGAGCAACGTGTCCAAAAAATCGAATAATTGATCGATCTACTCGGAGAAGTATTTGTTCATTATTAAAATTCACGAATACTGACGTTTCTCATTCTAACCTCATTCTCATTCTAAAGAAATCTCATTTCGGCGGCTGGTACCCGCGATATAATTATGCCCTACCCAGGGTATATTAAGTTTAATGTATAGTTTGTAACGCATTGAAATAATCACCGTAGACCCCTAAAGCTTTAAGAGATAAGAATGAGACCGACAGGAGAACCGATTAAGACTGTGTTTCACCATCGAATGCACATCTAAAGGACGGGAAAAGCTTCTGAAGTACCCATATAAGGACTGAATGGCTCTCAGAATCAGCCATCATAGCTCATAGTCCTGTAAAGTTCTGCAGAGCTTATGCCGTGTAACCCGGTTATAAACCTTTTCCAGATCTACGAAACACGCGTATACCAGTTTGTCATATTCCCAGGCCTTCTAAAAAGTAACTTGAAAAATAAAAAGCTGAACGATTGTGCTTTTGCCAGGCCGAAAGCCGCACGGCTCTCCCCGTAACAAAGGCTCGACGACTACAACACTGGAATGCGCTTTCACATTCGCAAAAACTCTTCCCGGAAGACGCATCTTTTTTTGGAAATAGACACTATAACTCCTGTTTGCCAATCGCTAGGTGCTTTCCCTCTATCCAAGCCTCCATGGCACGAGGTACACATTTAGCTCCGGTTACCCCTACCTTCCCCCATTTCTAACACGAGTCGCCTGTAGTACGGGTTTACACCGAACACGGTTACCCTACATCAGCTTCTTGCCTGAGAATTCCCCCCTGCGAGGGTTCACACCGATACGGTTACCCCAGCACCTTCCCATCCCCGATAATAATTCTTAGCAGAGAAGCATCAGGTTCGAACTTATACCGAAATCGGTTGCCCCTGCCGGACTTTCTCTCATATAGGAAGTATTCCTCATTGAGCCCCCCACCTCCTCCTCGACCTCAAGCGACTCTCCCCCCCCCCAAACTCCGTATCAACAAGGCAAATTCCCACCTGGAGTCCAACATTTACGAGACCACCATTTCTTCAGGAAGTCTCTCACTGGACCCCCCTCAACTCTGCTGACAGCGGTTCACACCGAAACGGTTACCCCCAGCCTTCATTACCCTCGGGTATGTCACAGCCAATCAAACTTTGATTGGTGACCTTCGGTACAGGTTTATACCGTCACTCGTTGCCTAGACCCCTCCCACCCAAACGGGTAGTCATCATTAAGGTCCTCGGGCTGGTAACTCCGGTCCTATAAGTCGTATCATAATGGCCCCCCTTTGGTCTATGTGTGTCCCTGCCCATCGGAGACAACCACCCAACCTAACCTAACCTACCCATTTAACACCTTCTTCTTTTTCTTCATTCTCTTCGAATTTTATCAGCTCCATTAGACGTTTAACGACTAATCTGGTTAGCATCCTTTTCTGGGGTTGCTGGTCCCCAATTGGGCGTCTACCCAGGTGGCGGATAGGGAAATGCTCGCCAGATATAGTGAGTACCGGTATGGAAAATGTCCAGAAAATATCCGTCTGTCTCAAAATGAGCGGCTTCCTGGTCGGCGTTACTCAAGTGTTACCCAGGGTAGGGGCAAAACACCTTTATCTCTTCCAATATGCAAATACAATGGACAACAATTAGATACATGCCAGATGTTTTTATGAAATATTCTGCTGGTTATGCTATTGCTTTTCCCCGTAAAGGCATAACACTTGCGGGGGTAAGCTTTGGAGTTTCTGTGCAGAGGTTTCATGTTTGGCTCATCAGCGTTTGTGTTAGATCGTGAATTTCTCTCTTCTTCTATCTTTTTTATCCCCAAATTCTTTTCGCCCGCGTTGTGCTGTGTATTTTAAGGGTAGTCAAGACCCCTTGATTAGCATATTATACAAAAAAAAAAAGTGGGATTGCAAACTTCACTGCCCTCTCGAAGGTTAAGCAACTCTGAAAAGTTCTCACTCCATATGTGTATCACAAGTGTACGACAAGTGTTATGACAAGTGTCCTTGGATTTAAACCCTTGTACGATATTAACCCTCTTCCTTTGAGACGGCGAATAGTCTGCCAAAACACCTTGTTTGCAGATCTCTCATCATGCTTCTATCTCTGGCCAAACTTTTTCCATGCCTGTTCCTTGGCTGTTCTGACTGCTTGGTCGGAAATTCTTCGCGCCTTATTTTACCGGGCTTGGGAAATTGAGTCCCTACATTGTCCCTACGACAAAATAGGTTTCTTCTTCTTTTTACCTCTGATGGCTTCTTCAACTCCGGGTGTATTAAACCACGGAAATCTTTTCTTATCACCAGCCGCCACACCAAGCCGCTTCACTCCACAAACTTTACTTGCAGAGGCAATGACTAGCGATGAAAAAAACTAGCGTTCTTCCTCTACATTCAAAAGTCAGATGGAATTTCCACAAACCGGAAAGTGCCGAGCGAATCGTTCTCTGACAACAGGGTCATCAGCCTGTAAGACTTTCCCACCGTATGCGTTCATTGAGACAGCGTCCTTCTTCTTTAATGGAAAAAAGGACAAGGCAGCCAATCTCGGCATGTTCCGGTAGGGATTTGATATCTTTAATTGAAATGATTCCCGTGTAAGCCTGTAGCTAAGCTTATAAGACTCAAGTCAGTCGCTTAAAAGATGGGATAGATAGAAGTTAGGAGTTGCGTTATGAATCCATATCGGAAGGGTTATATCGAGATTTGCGGGAACTTTTTTGGGTGTGAATTCCCGCCTGCATTCTCTTGAGTCTCTTGAGTTGGCGGCGGAGGATCGAGAACGATAGAAATACCATTTAGTCACCCTCGCTACCGTGACCATTGTAAAGGATAAGCGGGCTTTTAGAAAATGATGATGATTATAGGATAGCTGTAAGGCTGGAAGTGAGCAAAGTATTTAAGCATGAATTCTTTTCTTTTCTTCAATGGCAAAACCAAGTGTTTTGACAACCGACTTTGTCTCCCTAAAATTTTCCACAAGAAAGCAAAACTACAGTAACAACGCATGCATATGCGGTGATAAATGCTACCAGCTGACAATTACAATTTCCAACTACAAAAAATCAACTTTGAAACAAGACTTTGCCCAAAACACGTTATCAAATTTTACACTTCAAATCGTTGTTTGTAAACTAATGGAAATGCAAATATTTCTGCTGCTTTACAAATTTATCTATACAAATATTTACTAAATCGAACATCAATCAAATGCGAAACGCCTATAAATGATACACCTATAATCGTAATATGCAAACGTCATATGATCATAAAGCTGTACCTGTACCTATGCGGGTGCGAGTGGTTTTGTGGGCCCATATCCCAGTTGAAACGTTTACTATGCGAATGATTTCACCCTTCTTGGTACTAAAGAGTCTACTAATCATTTGGATTTCAAAAGCTTTTGACATAATAACACGTAGCACACACACACGCATACAAACAACGTGTATGCAAATAACGAGAGTAGGTTATGTTCCTTGTACGAGCCAACCATAGCAACCCCCCTCTGTTAATCATCCTCCAACGCTTTTATCTTCTTTACGATGATTTAGAATGTTGTTTGCAGCTTGGCTCTGTTGATTGTATTCACAGTGGGGTTTGAAAGTTTGTTGTTTTTGTAACGGGTATCGGCTTAAATTTCGAGTGAAAATATGATTTGCTAATAGCAACAAAAACGTTGATTTTTTAAAGGATTTTTTGCTCTCTTATCCAGCTTCCTGTTTCGTGTGGAAACATAAGTCGAAATTATTATTTAGAAAAACCTAATAAAGGTCTCTCGTCATTACTTCGATATTCGGAAAGAGTCTATGATTTGCATGTGGCGAATTCCCAGTACGATGTATTTTAAAATCTCTTTACCGCATATTAAATTTATCATTATGGGTCCCAAACTCCCCTTTTCGACTGTGCGAAAAATTCTCTCATGCAGCTTCTATCCATACCTATTATATACCAACGAGTATCTTTCATCGTAAAAGACCAAAAATACAAGCCGTACTCATTACATGCACGTTGCTACTAGCATCCGTCCTCCTCCATCATAATTTCTGATTACAAATCCCCGGAGAGTTTGTCATTGATACTCACAGCACAACAGTTGGGAAGCGTATACATACGTCTATGCCAGCCATCGTACTAAGAGCACGAAGATACTTTATCTGTGGATGAATTACCAGAAGCAGCAGCAGTAGCAACTAGCAACCGTATCGCGGATAACAGCTGCTGTGCCAGAACATAGAAATCCTTTGGCTGACTCCATAGCAAAAGTCAGCGTTTTAAGGTGATTTTTTTCCCTGTCGCACACACACACAGGGTGGATCAGGAGCAGTAGGAAAATTAAAAAAATCTACCTCACTGCGAGTGTAATTACTTTTCAAACTGTTGTGCATGTTTAATTGATTAAAAAAGGAGCGCAAAGAGAGATGAATCCCTTTTTCATTGCTCTGCTATAAGGATATGGTTATGCTTATGGATTTGAGTACATTTTGGAGATAATGTTGCAGGCAAAATGTGTGCTTAAGTAATGAACTGAATTTTTTACCTACCACAGCGGGTTCCAAGCGTCGAAAAGACTTGTCAGTTGTTAGTAGATAAACGTTGATTTCAAAGGGATTGAACAAACATTTTAAAATTGAACAAAAAAAAAACATTTAAATGAAAGTCGCGAATTGAATAGAAAATAATCTCGGTTAATCAACTTGTATTTACTTGACAGGGCTACTTTTAAGCTTTTCTCTTAGCTTAAACCATAATTACTGGAGGACTTTGCACATGAAACCAAAGCCACTAACGACGGAATCTTTGAAGCGGAAATAATAATGCCGCCATGGTGCAATGGTTAGTGGGTCGGACTACTGTGCACAAAGTCCCAAGTTCGGTCCCTACCGGGGAAATAAAAGTTTTCACTGTTCTTCTTTTGCGAGAGCCCGGCAAACTCTCGGTGAATAACATTTGTCCAAAATCTCCGTTCGGAACAGGCATAAAGTTGAGGTCCGCTCATTCTTTAAAAGGGTCGCGAATCGAGGGCGTCCTTCCATCGTTCTCGATCCTTCGCCACCAACTCGGCTTGCATGACCTGTCTAAGAAGCCTGTCGGGTGGCATGCGAGCAACGTGTCCAAAAAATCGAATAATTGATCGATCTACTCGGAGAAGTATTTGTTCATTATTAAAATTCACGAATACTGACGTTTCTCATTCTAACCTCATTCTCATTCTAAAGAAATCTCATTTCGGCGGCTGGTACCCGCGATATAATTATGCCCTACCCAGGGTATATTAAGTTTAATGTATAGTTTGTAACGCATTGAAATAATCACCGTAGACCCCTAAAGCTTTAAGAGATAAGAATGAGACCGACAGGAGAACCGATTAAGACTGTGTTTCACCATCGAATGCACATCTAAAGGACGGGAAAAGCTTCTGAAGTACCCATATAAGGACTGAATGGCTCTCAGAATCAGCCATCATAGCTCATAGTCCTGTAAAGTTCTGCAGAGCTTATGCCGTGTAACCCGGTTATAAACCTTTTCCAGATCTACGAAACACGCGTATACCAGTTTGTCATATTCCCAGGCCTTCTAAAAAGTAACTTGAAAAATAAAAAGCTGAACGATTGTGCTTTTGCCAGGCCGAAAGCCGCACGGCTCTCCCCGTAACAAAGGCTCGACGACTACAACACTGGAATGCGCTTTCACATTCGCAAAAACTCTTCCCGGAAGACGCATCTTTTTTTGGAAATAGACACTATAACTCCTGTTTGCCAATCGCTAGGTGCTTTCCCTCTATCCAAGCCTCCATGGCACGAGGTACACATTTAGCTCCGGTTACCCCTACCTTCCCCCATTTCTAACACGAGTCGCCTGTAGTACGGGTTTACACCGAACACGGTTACCCTACATCAGCTTCTTGCCTGAGAATTCCCCCCTGCGAGGGTTCACACCGATACGGTTACCCCAGCACCTTCCCATCCCCGATAATAATTCTTAGCAGAGAAGCATCAGGTTCGAACTTATACCGAAATCGGTTGCCCCTGCCGGACTTTCTCTCATATAGGAAGTATTCCTCATTGAGCCCCCCACCTCCTCCTCGACCTCAAGCGACTCTCCCCCCCCCCAAACTCCGTATCAACAAGGCAAATTCCCACCTGGAGTCCAACATTTACGAGACCACCATTTCTTCAGGAAGTCTCTCACTGGACCCCCCTCAACTCTGCTGACAGCGGTTCACACCGAAACGGTTACCCCCAGCCTTCATTACCCTCGGGTATGTCACAGCCAATCAAACTTTGATTGGTGACCTTCGGTACAGGTTTATACCGTCACTCGTTGCCTAGACCCCTCCCACCCAAACGGGTAGTCATCATTAAGGTCCTCGGGCTGGTAACTCCGGTCCTATAAGTCGTATCATAATGGCCCCCCTTTGGTCTATGTGTGTCCCTGCCCATCGGAGACAACCACCCAACCTAACCTAACCTACCCATTTAACACCTTCTTCTTTTTCTTCATTCTCTTCGAATTTTATCAGCTCCATTAGACGTTTAACGACTAATCTGGTTAGCATCCTTTTCTGGGGTTGCTGGTCCCCAATTGGGCGTCTACCCAGGTGGCGGATAGGGAAATGCTCGCCAGATATAGTGAGTACCGGTATGGAAAATGTCCAGAAAATATCCGTCTGTCTCAAAATGAGCGGCTTCCTGGTCGGCGTTACTCAAGTGTTACCCAGGGTAGGGGCAAAACACCTTTATCTCTTCCAATATGCAAATACAATGGACAACAATTAGATACATGCCAGATGTTTTTATGAAATATTCTGCTGGTTATGCTATTGCTTTTCCCCGTAAAGGCATAACACTTGCGGGGGTAAGCTTTGGAGTTTCTGTGCAGAGGTTTCATGTTTGGCTCATCAGCGTTTGTGTTAGATCGTGAATTTCTCTCTTCTTCTATCTTTTTTATCCCCAAATTCTTTTCGCCCGCGTTGTGCTGTGTATTTTAAGGGTAGTCAAGACCCCTTGATTAGCATATTATACAAAAAAAAAAAGTGGGATTGCAAACTTCACTGCCCTCTCGAAGGTTAAGCAACTCTGAAAAGTTCTCACTCCATATGTGTATCACAAGTGTACGACAAGTGTTATGACAAGTGTCCTTGGATTTAAACCCTTGTACGATATTAACCCTCTTCCTTTGAGACGGCGAATAGTCTGCCAAAACACCTTGTTTGCAGATCTCTCATCATGCTTCTATCTCTGGCCAAACTTTTTCCATGCCTGTTCCTTGGCTGTTCTGACTGCTTGGTCGGAAATTCTTCGCGCCTTATTTTACCGGGCTTGGGAAATTGAGTCCCTACATTGTCCCTACGACAAAATAGGTTTCTTCTTCTTTTTACCTCTGATGGCTTCTTCAACTCCGGGTGTATTAAACCACGGAAATCTTTTCTTATCACCAGCCGCCACACCAAGCCGCTTCACTCCACAAACTTTACTTGCAGAGGCAATGACTAGCGATGAAAAAAACTAGCGTTCTTCCTCTACATTCAAAAGTCAGATGGAATTTCCACAAACCGGAAAGTGCCGAGCGAATCGTTCTCTGACAACAGGGTCATCAGCCTGTAAGACTTTCCCACCGTATGCGTTCATTGAGACAGCGTCCTTCTTCTTTAATGGAAAAAAGGACAAGGCAGCCAATCTCGGCATGTTCCGGTAGGGATTTGATATCTTTAATTGAAATGATTCCCGTGTAAGCCTGTAGCTAAGCTTATAAGACTCAAGTCAGTCGCTTAAAAGATGGGATAGATAGAAGTTAGGAGTTGCGTTATGAATCCATATCGGAAGGGTTATATCGAGATTTGCGGGAACTTTTTTGGGTGTGAATTCCCGCCTGCATAATGATGCGGCGACAAGTAGGAAACATTCTGCAGCGAAAAGCTAAGACAGTGGGATCTTTTTTGGCGAAAATTCACCTTGGGAGTGGGGTTGAAAGCTGCTCGTTTACCAGAGAAAACTGTTACCCGTTGTCCAGTATAGGGTAGAGGGGTGCCGTGACCAACTTGCTGTTTGGCATTATGACACATTTGTAAGGCATCACAAGCCCAACCAACCAAAGTCTCATAAGGCCAAATGTTATGCATCAAAATAGGAATACGTATGGGCAATCCACCTGCCTGCTTTTCTTTTATGTCCCCTTTGGTCTTAAAGTCCAATGTGAAAGCCAAATTGGGCTGTCGCCTTGCAAAAGTGTCACAATGATAAACGGTCGAATTTGGCCTAATGTCACTTTCTTAAAGTGACTTAGGCCAAATTTGGAGTTTTGATCTTATGTCGCTTGCTTGGTCCTATGTCACGGCATAGGTGGAGGTGGGTGCAACCGCATGAGACCGTACCAGGCCAGTGCTGTGGGAATAACTGTGGGGGTGGGGGAAAGGTTGTCAGAGAACTGGGAGGTTGGATCTAAAAACGAGCTCCCGAGTGGAATGAGAAAAGGGGGCCAGGAAAATAAGAGGTCTGTGGCTCGGCATTTTGGCTTAAAACCAATTTGACACAGAGACGAAATTCATTCACTTGATTGTTCAACCCGAGCCTGGCTAGGTTGTTCAGATCTTTGAAGAAGTAGTCACCTTGTATATTCCTTTGCTAGTTCGATGAGGCGGAACAGTTACAAGAAAGTTACATGGTTTATTCCTCTTCCTCATCTCTGCAATTTTGAAGAAATCCTTGAGAGGAGAACCAAGACTTCTGGCATGCTTTCCTACCAGACAATGGCCCGAGAGGGGTCCAACTATTTTCCTATAGGAAAATTTAGCCTAATAGAGCAAATGAGTCAGTATGTTTTTCTATACAATCGAGATCTAGCCATGTTTTTTTTGGAAGAAAAACACGTACTGATGATGTTGCACCTTCTGTTTGCCATTATGTCGCATCTTCTAGCTTCGTCACACAAAATACAAACATTACGTCTAAGATAACTTCAAATTAATCTGTCAGTTATGCATCTAAATGATGGTAAGCCCAACACCTGATAATTACGATCTGTCACTCGTAAATTTTTCTTTTCTCCACCTCAACGTTTGACGTAAAACAAACTATCCCCGACAGGTTACCCACCCTTAGGCGTATTTCTCTCGTATCAGGTGCAAAAGTAGATATGGGGCCAGAAATTTATTTAAAAAAAAATTTATTCTTAACAAAGTTAAACGACAAGCTGTACACCTACAAGTAATTTAGGTTATCTGCCAAAAACCAAGAAAATGCGCAAACTCATTTGTCAACAGTAATTACGACAAAGAAATTCCATTCTGCCTCTTTTCGCTCCAATTAAACCCGCCGCCGCACACAGTTGTTGCCGTAATATTTACATAACAATTAACCAAAATACATCTTCCTCCTCAGAACCAAAACCAAAACCCAAACAAAGGAGTTATGTCCAAACGGAAATGTTAACTGCTTTTAAAAATGATTAAAAATCCGGCAACACTCTTTTCTGTTATTACCTTAGAGAAGACGACACGGCGACGACGACGTGTCGGTACTGTGTGTAATTCGTTGTGTGCAACCATTAATTACACACAGGTTTCGCTTTTGTTTGAGAGAAATTCTTCTTCTTCGGTTCTATTGTTGTCGTTTCGCTTTCGGTTCTTTTCTTTTTCACTTTTCCATTTATTCCCCGTAACGAAATTTTCAGCTAAACCCACAAAAATTCGTTAACCCTTTTTGCTCGTAGTCGTTGTTGGTTCGGTATCTCTTTTTCACAAAACAGAAATGCAAAAATTTGAATTTCGTTTTTTATTTATTTTTTTCTGCTTCTTCTTCTTGATTCCCGGGCTCATGGCTCGTTTCCTCTTTGTGTTTACGGAGGCACGCAAAATGCTTATGAATGAAGTTGCGGTATTCCGAGACAGGTTAGCTAGCGAGGTGCACACCCAAACCTGCAAACCTACCCCACATTTTCTTCCCTTAACTTTGAAGTATCCCGCATAGCGTACATACATATTCCGAACACATACCTGTAGAAACGCAAAAAAAAGCAGAAAAACTCAAAACCTGGGATGAAAATTCTTTTCTGTCCTTTGTTCACCCATTTTTCTGTAATTTTCATTTTGCCTTAGCATCCTGACGCTGACCCTTGAAAATGCTCTGCGCGCTTTCAACTTCTGAACGTAGGTATAGCTACCTTTTTAGAATGTAAAAATCTCTTAATTAAAAACCGTTAACTGGCGGTTGGTAAAGTATCTGGAAAACCTTAAAGTTGGCTATGAATGCATCCAGCGAACGAACCTCTTGTCATCGTGTGTCGGGTTTAATCTTGAGAGACGTGATGTTCCAATCGCTGGGGGTTGGAGATGGAATTCCTAAATCAGCACGTTAATCGATTTAAAATGGAGATTTACGGGACTAGATAAGCACGGCTTCGCCATCGTTTAGGTTCGCTCTTTTTTTTTCTTCTTTTTCTTTTTCCAACTTATGTACATCGTGTATTTTCAGTTGAATGGTTGAATGGATTGTTGCGGTTCTGAAATAGGTGGTCGGTTGGTCGTTCCTCGAATCTATACCAATGGATTGGTTAATGTTGTGGAAACATTAGGAGAGGGTAGAATGAAGTGAAATTGAGGAAAACACTTTGGAACATTAAAACGCTTCTACCTCGGTTAGGAGTTTATTTTTTTTTCGAAAATTGATTCATTTGAGAATGGGTTTAATGGACCGGTCTTGTTAAATTGCGACCTGGTTTCGCGAATAATATTTTAAAAAAGGCTGTAGAAATATGCCGTCTTTAAA
The DNA here is from genome assembly GCA_947623515.1 of Neoascia interrupta. NCBI lineage: Eukaryota > Metazoa > Arthropoda > Insecta > Diptera > Syrphidae > Neoascia > Neoascia interrupta. Next base: position 62,271,501 of record OX392462.1, on the reverse strand, counting down.
AATGTCTTATTTTGTTGCGGATTTTTTGCAGACGACACACAGATGTTTTCGCAGGAAATCGGGAATCGTCAAGAAAAAAAAAGTTAAAAACAATTTGGCCATAGTCTGAACTCCGAAGTCACTCCTCGTTAACCACACTTACCAGCCCTTAAAGAATGTTAAAACGAAACCGTGTAGGTAGGAATTGATCTTAACTGGGCGGGTGTCTACTCGGAATCACCGCTAATATCAATATAAAATCGCTTGTCGGATTTTGACAGCGTTTTCCAGGCGGAATTACTGGCTATCCGAGAGGCCTGCACGCAACTTCAACGTGACACAACGCACAAACAAAACATTGTCATCTTTATAGACAGTCAAGCTGCCATCAAAGCTATTGGGTTGCTGGATGCATTCAAAGCCAACTTTAGGATTTTCCAGATACCTTACAAACCGCGCGTTAACGGTTTTTAATTGAGAGACTTTTATATTCTAAGATGGTATACGTGCTAAACTGGTGCAGAAGTGTCCTCACGATCTTGCCTGTCTCGGCGATTTTAGGGTTACACTTCTGTGGGTTCCAGGGCAAAGTGACATAAAAGAATACGAACGCGCAAGTTGCGGAAATGTGAATGAGAAGGAAACTCTCTTCCACTTCCTCTACAAATGTCTGCGCTATGAACCTACCTTTCTTGGTAGACCTTAGTGTTATTTCGAGTAAAAGGATAGAAGCACTTATCCAGTTTCTCAACTAAGCTGGTTGGATATAGGCTTCGACCTCATACCAATCTCAACAACCATCACAAATCAGGTCACACGAGTCGTGGTATTAAAAAGGCACATCAAGTGCTACTTGGGTTTATTCTTTAACCGCGACCTCTACCTAGGAATTGATCTTGCAAATCAGGGCTACTCTCGAGTCATGCTTCGCATGACATTTTAAATTGTTAATTTGCTCTCATATGTCTTATACGCTGTCCAACATTGTGAACCATATGTAAGCGCCGGACGCACAACTACGGCTTAGAGTTTTCCTTTCAGCTTAGGGGGCATTTTTCGGTCACAGAAGATGGCGGAGTTTTCTCGCCACTTCATCCACCCCACGCTTACGCGGTGATTGATGTCGTCTTCACAGTTTGCTTTGCTATTGATCATAGACCCCAGGTACTTTAACTTTTCACACTTGGGAAGCACATTTCCATTCAATTTAATGTCTGGAATCGGCTCAGGTGGGTCAGAGAATGGGCAGCACAGGTACTCTGTCTTCTTTTGGCTTATACGATACCCATTCTTCTCTAAAACATCCACCCATATATCAAGTGCTCGCTGCAGGGATGTATGATCTTCACTTATGATGGCCCCATCGTCAGCGAAGAATAACTGATGTACTTTCGGGTCCGTTAGTTTTCCTTCAAGCAGGTAATCAAAGACTACAATGAAGGGCAAGGGACTAAGGACGCTTCCCTGGTGTACACCGACTTTAATTGAGAACTCATCAGGCTTCTGCAACCCCTCGATTTCACCCATATCAGATCTCGTGAAAGTCTATCGAAAGCTTTTTCAAAATCAACCAGCACCATATGCAGATCTTTAAGGGCATCACGTGGTTGATTGCATCAGTGGTTGATTTACCCGCGACAAACCAACACTGGATAGCCTTATTATTTTTCGCAGTCGACTATTTAGTACCCGCTCGACGATCTTCATTGTGTGGGACATCAGCTTGATAGAACGGTAACTGTCACAGCTTCGTGTATCACCTTTTCCTTTAAACAAAGGAAGGAGATAACTTTCCCTCCACTGAATAGGCATTGGATCCCCTCTTATTAGTTTGGAGATTAAGGTCGTGAGCCATCTGGACCCGCTGTCTCCTATTTTCTTCCAGAGCTCTGAGGGTATTTGATCCAGCCCAACCGTTTTTCGCTTTTTGGAGTAGTTAACCGCCTTCCCAACTTCCTCGACTGTGATGTCTGGTACTTCTTCTCGGTTAGGAGTAGTTTCTTCTGGACTGGAGCTAAGAGATCGAATTAGTGTTGTTTATTTTAACTAACATCGAGGCGCAATCCGCAAGGAAACAACTTTGGAGCATTGCTTTTCATTCTTTTTCAATCAATTATTCTGTAAAAACCGCAGAAAACTGTATGGGTATTTTACAAAATTATCTCAATAGTCTAGATAAAAAAAAGTCGACTTAAATAATATAATATAATAATAATAATTTAAATTAAAATTTATTAAATATAATAAATTTATTTAGTTTATTAGTGGATTATCGGATAACTCACAATTGTGGAAGAATTTTTACATGTTAAATTAGCAATTTGCTAGTTTACTTGTAAAATGTTTTAACATTTTGCAAATAAGGAATTTTTGCTTTAGCTTTGCAAATTCATCACAGATAAAATCGATATTTGTTCTGCTATGCAATTCAGCGGTTCAGTGATAGGAGGGAAGATTAAGCATGATCTTCAGAATTTCTTTTTGGGAAATTTTAAGTTTTTTAAGGTGGCACTTTGCAGAGTTTTCCCAGACCGAGTAACCATAAAGTAATGACCTGGAATGGACATAATGGAAGGCTACCTTTAAGATGATGACCAACATATTCATCGCAGTATTTACCTGGTGTAACATTTAAGCAGTATGCTTCTTAAACGTAAGTTTTTGGTCCAGATATACATCCAGGTACACACCCCGGTATCACAGTGGATACAAGAGTTGTTCACAATCAGCTAAAAAAAAAATATAGCTTCTCAGCGCTAAGCTTCATCTTCCAGCAGTTATAATATCTGAGCAATATTTGAATCGCATGACTTAAATTTCCCTTCACATTGAGACTAAAGAATATCATCCTTAAAAATGGCTATTTCACAATTAGGAAGTCTTGGAATGTCAGACATAAAATATTACACAGTAACGAACCTTGAGGTACCCCAGAAACGATACTTTGAGGAAACGATCTGACAGAAAACTTAACAAAAGCAGGATGAGATAAGGAGGGGACTGCAGAATCAACATCTTATGGATAAAGCCACGATGCCAAACACAGTCGAAAGCTTTTTCAATGTCAAGCAAGACAGGTTCAGCGGATTTGCCTAGGGAACGTTGTCTCTTGACATGTTGGCAAACTCTTAGCACTTTGGTGGGATTTGCTGTTATTTTGTCTGAAGCCGAATCGCACACTCTCTTGGGATACAAACTGATCTCGAGTCGTGTCCGAGGCTTGTATAATAAAATTTTTGGTGTTTTCACATACAATTTGGTTGGTAACAGCGTCACTAAGATATTGAGACACTGTATGATTTTTAAGAAAAGTAGTGACAAAATAAAGGCAAATTTATTAACCTTTTCTATCCTCATCCGTGCATTGCAAATTTCCTGAGTCTCGCGGAGCAGGTATTTGTTTATTTTAATACTCAACCCAGGGTATATTAATTTTAATGCATAGTTTGTAACACAGTGAAATAATCACCGTGAAATAATCCTCTTTTAGAGGTATGATCGAGACCGACAGGTGAATTTATAAATCCAAGCCCATCTGTTTTTCCGTCTGTCCGTATGTATGCAGTTTCGAGGTCTTTAAAATTGAGCTAGGAAACTGAAACTTGCAGTGTTGCTTCGTTCTCATTTTGTTAAGACAAGCTATGAAAATTGAGAAGTTGCGCCCACAGTCACGCCCACAATTGGCTTGAATGTCAGATAGCCTAAAATTTACATTTTCAGCAATTCTCAGCAACCATCTCCTGATTGTTAAAGGTCTGACATGTTCTTGTGCTAAACTTTTATTTCGGAAAAGCCTTTTCGTTATAAAATGCATAGCTTTTTGTTAGTCTTTGAAATCATTTTTCCAAAAACTACATCAATTATTAGGACATCAAAATAATATGACAAATTATATTAAAGATATAACCATTTGCTAAGTTTTTTACATACAAAGCATTAAGCTCCGCCAATTTTTAGGGGGCGTTTTTAGGAAAAAACTGTTTTTTTTTGTAGTATAAATATTCGCTTTTAGCATTTTCTCATGATTCAAACAAAATAAGAATATTTTGATTTTATTTTAGCCCACTCGTTTTTTTGGGGGCGTGGCCAATACAAATAATTGACATGCAGTATATGGAATCAAGCCAAAAAAAATTTAAATTTGGTGTTAATCGGTAAAGATAGTCGGGTATTTAGAAGTTCTTTACAGGCGAACTTTTGCACTTACGTACTTGTTATTTTTAACAATTTTAGCAATGTTCCAAAAAGGCTTGGAGTTTTTGTCTAGGGAAAAAAGTTTCGCATTCCAGCTTAGGTTTCGATATTTTTCTGTTTCCTTTGAAATGAGTTTATTGTAAAATTTGACATACAAATTAAAGACTCGTAACCTATGCCGCTGCAAATGTGTTTTAATTGCATTTCGGATGCTGATGAGTTCCAAAATGTATTCCGGCATTTTAAAATAGTGTTGGCACTTTCTTTTTTTGTGATGCATGTTTCCATTGCTTTCAATACTTTTTCTGTGAAGCTTTTTACCATCTCATCGAAGCTCACATCATCTATGACTGTGCCACGTTTCTTAAAATAAGGTTTAATTTTGATCTAAAGTTTACTCAATTTGTTCTTTGAAAGTCTGGAACAAGCTGTTCATATGTTTGAGCAGATTTGGTATTGTGCAGCAAACAGGGTAATGATGAGCTCAAATTGAGCTCAAATTATGGGTCTGATATCGGCTGTGAAAAAATATGGGGCAAATTTGACATAAAAATATCGATGAGTGACGGAAGACCCCTTGATAGAGGGCAGAAAACGGGAACAAATTAGCAAAGTTTCTAAGAATAATGCCCCACGCATTTGCTCGATAACACCCCCAATCACCTCGAGCTGTTGCGCCACTCTTTTTATTTATTTATATGTGTCGTTGTCGCATACTTCTTTGTGACTGTTTTTCAAAATACAAGTATGATATCAAAGATGCCAATACAATCGTTAAAGAGTCACAAACCAGTTAGTATGACTTTTCTGTGACGAGTTTGCCACCAATATTCACCTGTAGACCTGTAGTCGCTGGCTTAACCTTCAAAAATCGCCTTACAGAAAGAAAGAAAAAGAAAAGCAAAATCATTGCGTTTCAATAGTTTTATAAAACTTTTTGCGGCTGTTGAATAACAGTTATGAGGCTTATTAGTCGCATATTGACAAAAAAAAAACTAAAAACTGCATATCACTCAGTTACAATTCAGTCGCCACGATTTATTTTCGACAGTTTTTCGCTATTCAGCCTGTCTTACTTGTAAAGAACAAAGCCTTCTTTCAATTTTTTTTATGAACAAATTTAAAATAAGATTTTACCTTTCGACCAGCTGTTTAGATTGGTTTGAAAAGTTTTCGACGCCTTACCTGAAAAGAAAAGAAAAATTGTCAATAATTGCTGGAAGAAATTTGTGTTAAATAAAAATACTAACAATGCTTAATCAACATTTTAATTTATTTAATCATTATTTTTTTTAGGAAGGACAGTGCTAAAAAAAACTATGATTAAATATTTCACAGAATAATTTTTTGGCAGCCCTTACAAATTAAAAATCAGTTTTCAAATTCAAATAATGCTTAACCTGCCTTGGTAGTGTGACGCTACGGAATCAGCACTCAACTTAAACCATAATAAGTATTCAATATAGTTGAAAAACTTGTAAGCACATAAAACTATGTGACCTCGACACCTATCCACATTTAAGGGAACAGAACTCATTCTTCAGTGTAGTTTATCCTTCTGCTAAGTGAAACCGTATATCCGAGTCAGAGGCCGCAGGATACTGTTTCACTCTTCAAAGCACGATCTAGGAGAGCAGCAAACTGTAGCTTCGAAGAGAGAAAAACTAGCCCAAGCCATAAAACACAAAACTGTAACACAACATTATCATGACTTCCTTGCTTTCTACTTAAACTGTACGTAAGAAGCAAAACAAGAAAAAATACACACAAAGAAACAGAAGAAAAAATTGTGCTAGATATAAACACAATAAGGGTATATGAGGGCGGGCGTCCATTACCCACTGTAAAACTCAGCATGTCTTCACTTTTCATTGCACTTCTCCTTCGAATTTCAATGGAATTCATCTATTTTCTTATCGAAGGAACAAGGATCAGAAAACAGCACAATATATGCGCACGAAGATGCATGGCAAAAGTGGAAAATCTGTTCGAAACGGCTCGCCTACTTCAAATCCTTTTATAAAATAGTTTTTTTTTTCGCTGTGCAAAACCCAATCGCCACTTGTCACTTTGTGTTCTAGAACAGAACGGAACCAGAACAAACACAATAAGAAGTCTACAGAGAAAAAGTAATTGTGCACCCAGGCTGGGCCAAAACGAGAAGGCACAACGACGACGTCGTACAACTAGTACAAAAGGATACTTTGTTCCATATTTGAGAAAAACAGAGGCGGCAAAGCACGACAGAGGAGGAAGAACGCCTTACTTTGCCACAAAATCAAATTTCGCCCGCTGGCAGGGTACACTTTGCCAGGGGAGCACAACGAAACGAAAAGAGAAAATTTGCATTCACCTCTTTTGGCACTTGCAGAAATTGGCCCAATTCTTTTGGATTCATTTCGAGAGAAATTGTACAGGCGGGTGGCGGAAAGGTCATACTAGAAACGAAACTACCTGCCCTGCCAAGGCACGACTTGAAACCCCAAAGCGACATTTTGTTCTCTAGATGAACATTAATTTAAATTAATGCAGGTTTTTGCGCTCATTCGATTTATTACTTTGTCGAGTCCGTTTCAGGCCCTTAATAGGTTTTGTAGAGGCCTCCCATGTTTTTGAGTGTCTACCTCACATTGAATTTCTATTTAATTTTTTTATCTCTCCAACTTTTACTTTCGGTATCTGCTCGTGCATCGTGCGCTGGATGGGATGCATTCTGTCGAATTGCATTCGAGTATCAAAAGGAAAGTGTGAACGTATGCGCTCGCTGTCCTTGCAACAAGAGATTTTCATCCTCCACTCGACGAAGAGGGGGCTGTTTTCCTCCCCCTGGATAAGAGCATGGTGTGTACCAATGCATAGGAATAGGCAAGTGTTTGAAGGATGAAAAATGAAAATAATTGAGGCCAAGTACCTTGTCGTCACGTACATTTGTCATTTCGGTTTTTTTCCTGTTTTTTTTTTTTTTTGCTGTGCGCGTCACGTTTGTAGGAAAAAAGCGTACTTAGCCTTGAGTTCGGGAGGCAGTTTTTCTCGTCCGCCCAGTGCAGTGATGTGATTTAGTAGGGAAAAGGGCACAAATCGGGGTCACTGGTCATCATATGTTTCGAATGAATGGGCCTTTGTGTGTGTTGGCGTGATGAAAATTTCCCTTGTTGAAGGGACGTGCGTCATTGATGTGAGTTCGGGGTGAAGCTAAAGGGTCCGACGTGCTTAATTTCGAGTAGATACATTACATGGTGGGAATTTTTAAGGGCGAATCGCACTTTAAAGGAAGGTTAAATCTGGAGTACACGGTCGAAGGGATTTCAATAGACCCATTTTGTGAAGTTAATGATGATATTTTTTGAGGTAGGCAATGCTCAAGAAATAAGTTGAATTGAAAAGGGGATTTCATATAACAATTTTGTTTCAAGATTCGCTGGCGTATACGTAACATTTTTTGTTACAGACATCAATTAACCCTCTATCGGGTAAGGCTGGAAAAAAAGCAGAAATATGAAACAACCATTAAAATTATAGAAATTTACATTGAAAAAATTTAATAAGTTTTAGAGAAATAATGAATGTTTAAAATGTGTTCATTAGAAACGTGTTTAAAGTAATATATTTTTAACAACTTTGTCCACAAAGCCAATATTGAGCTTATGTACAAAGGTACTAAGGCCTTAAATGAAGTCAAATGTTGTTAAAAAAAAGACCGCCAAGTATGAAGACATACGTGGAGCGGTCCGTCGGCTTTTGTTGAAGGGTTTAGTCATCTATATTGCGCAGTTTGTGTAACATTCTATTTATTTATTAAAATTATTTCTAGATATATTTTACAGTCTGTATTTTACTTTTTTCGTAGTGCTTTCTATACTGTTCTTATATTAGGTGATTCTATAATAATCATCACCCAACATAATAATTTATACAGGGTGTTTCCAAATTCGATGCAAATATTTTGACACAAGATTCTTGGGTATATTTGAAGAAAAAAATTGTTCTACAGTATGGGCCTATCTCAAATTTTGATGCCACTTATTGGGAATTTAAGAAAACACCTACTTTGAGGTACCTTGACCCATACTAACACAAATATCTCCGCTAACACTTACAACAGGTACTTCATTTAGGACTTAAATTTTAGAAAAATAGTACTCCTTTTAATTGCATTAAAATAAAATTGATGACTTTTTTAACTTTCGAGATATTTGCTTTTAAGTCGGATCCTTTTTCCCTGTCCATGACATTTTTTTGACTTTCAAGACACATTTCTGCGAAAAATGCGTAATAAACATATCGGTAATTTTTTCTTTCTAGTGCACCTAACAATACTTAATAAAAATTGCTAAGACAAATTACCCGAAAAACTCACAGATTTTATGATACTTGGGAAATTCCATAGCAGGTAAAATTATGAAAAACTCGATTCATAGTGTTCAATTCCTATTATTCTGAACAAAAATGCTTGTGTTTGGCTTATGTGTTTTTTTTATTTCATTGAGTTAACTTTACAATCAAATAAGGTGTTCAAAGTGTTCTCCTCCATTTTGTATGCATGCTAGAGCCCGTTTTTGGATTGCGCTGTCAACGTTTATTGAGGATAACTCCTGCCTCACTTGTGACGAGGCTTGGAGAATGCGATCTTCTAAATCATTTAGAGTTGATATTTCTGTAGAATTAACAAGTTCTTTCATTCTCCCCCATACAAAAAAATCCATAATTGTAAGGTCTGGAGATCTTGCAGGCCAGTGAACTGGTCCATTTCTTCCTATCCAACGACCAGCGTACTTTTCATCCAGCCAATTCTTAACCTCGCGACCAAAGTAGGCTGGGGCTCCATCCTGTTGAAAATATGACGAAGCTCGTTGAGTTACCGGAACATCCTCCAGTAGATCTGTTAAATCATTGCGCAAAAATTCCAGATAGTTTGCAGAATTCAGTGTGGGAGGCAGTTTGAAGGGACCGATTAAGTTGTTTCCAATAACACCTGCCCACAAATTGACGCTAAATCTGTGTTGAAATGATGACTCTCTCCTTGTGTGTGGGTTTTCCGCAGTCCATGTGTGTAGATTGTGAAAATTTGTAATCCCATCTCTAGTAAATTGAGATTCGTCCGTCCATAGGATTCTGCTTATAAAACCGTTGTCATCCAAGTTCCGCTCTAACAACCAGTTGCAAAACTCAAGTCTCGGCTCCAAATCACTCGGAAGCAGTTCCTGCACAGGTGTATGGTGGTATGGATACAAGTTTTCCGTATGCAGGAGACGAACAATTTTATGTGTTGAAACATTAAATCGCAAGGATAAGCGCCTGATGCTGATTGATGGATCATTTGCAACAGCTTCCAGTATTCTTTCATCAACTGCAATTCTTCCTGTTGAAGCTCCTGCGTTAGGTCGTCTTGTTGAAACAGATCCCGTTTCCCGAAGTCTTCGAAACGAATTTGTAAATACGCGGGGATTAGGTACTCTTCGGTTAGGATAAAGCTGATGGTATCTTTGTTGTGCTCTAATAGAACTTCCGTTGCACATCCCATAAACGTAGATAATATCGGCGTATTCTTCGTTTGTAAAAGATGCCATTTCAAGTATGGTTTCTTAACAACTGTTGTGTCACCTCGGCTTCAAAAATGACTTTGATGGATTTAATTTTGTTTTCTAACCTTTAATACAATTTACATTAGGTAAATTTTCCAACTAGGCGACCAACCTCAAACTTAATCCTTTTTGGGATTTAACGGAAAAATGATAGGGAAATTACCTTTTTATCAGGTAGTCTAATAAAAATGCATGCTCTAAAACCTACGTTAATTATTAATTCATAGTCAAAAAATCGTTCTTGTTGTCAATCGCGGTTATAAAAGTAGATAACAAATCATATTTCCACCTTATACCTGTCGCGGCTTCGTGAAAAGAGTTTTTCATAATATTACCTGCTATGGAATTTCCCAAGTATCATAAAATCTGTGGGTTTTTCGGGTAACTTGTCTTAGCAATTTTTATTAAGTATTGTTAGGTGCACTAGAAAAAAAAAATTACCGATATGTTTAATACGCATTTTTCGCAGAAATGTGTCTTGAAAGTCAAAAAAATGTCATGGGCAGGGAAAAAGGATCCGACTTAAAGGCAAATATCTCGAAAGTTAAAAAAGTCATCAATTTTATTTTAATGCAGATAAAAAGGAGTACTAGTTTTTCTAAAATTTAAGTCCTAAATGAAGTACCTGTTGTAAGTGTTAGCGGAGATATTTGTGTTAGTATGGGTCAAGGTACCTCAAAGTAGGTGTTTTCTTAAATTCCCAATAAGTGGTATCAAAATTTGAGATAGGCCCATACTGTAGAACAATTTTTTTCTTCAAACATACCCAAGAATCTTGTGTCAAAATATTTGCATCGAATTTGGAAACACCCTGTATTGGGTTTCGTTACTCTAAAAATAGGCTAACAAAAAGCTTTACCGTTCCGAAAATAGAGGGAAGGACATACACTTTTCTTGGCCTTTTTTAGGGTTGTTATAATTTAAAACTAATAAAACAGCAATTTCGATTATTTTTAATTACTGTTAGACATTTTGATCAATTTTCCAACCACCTGTGCTAGCATTTGCCACTTTTCTCAGATTTTTCGGACATCGATTTCTGAGAAAACGGTAAAAATATGCTGTTTTTTATTTTGCTTGTTTGAATGGGCTTGAAAAATTAGGGTCGAAAACAGCAATTTTGAAACGTTTTTGACGCAGTTGGCTTGCCTTTTAAACATTACATGCTTCAGCCAAATTTAAACAAGGTGGTCATAACCGTTCAGAATCTCGAAATCTTTAAGAAATTGTTTTTCGAAAATGTTTTCACGTTTTTCAGTTAAATCTTCGAAGTTTTTGAATATTCGAATTCTGCTATAGTTTTGTATAAAATTTAAGAAGATGGACTATGCCCGGTGTTAATTTAAAAATTATACTTTTTACCGTTTGGAGGATAGAAGGGGAGCCATGCGTTCGTTTGACCTTTTTTTTAATTTTTGAAATTTCAAATCCATAAAACAAATATTTTGAAGTTTTTTCCAGATCCCGCTAGACTTTTTTCCAATAGCACAACCAGCAGCACTAGCCTTGGATGTTTTTTTTTTTAATTCTATGGCCACCGGTTTATGCGCTAACGGTAAAACAAGCTCCTTTCTTATTTTGGTTTTTAAATAGGCTTCTAAAAATTTGGGTTAAAAACGGCAATTTAAGAAAATTTTAACGCAGCCTTCCTTCTTTTTGTAAGCTTTATACTTTTACCGAATCTGAAAAAGATCGCTTATATCGTTAAGCTTCTAGAAGAAATCTCAGAAGATTTTGAAATTTAAAAATCCGCTATAATTTAAAATTAAAATTTTGAATTATTTCTGATACGTGGGATTTTTTTCATAGAATTCCACCAAACAGCACCGGAGATAAGCAGATATTTTTTTTCGAAAATGCACTTGGTTTACTTTGAGTTGCTTTATACGTGTGTTCAATATTGAGCGATAAGCCGTTTAAAAGTTATGGCCTCCAACACTTTGAAAAACGTCATGCATTTTCGACTCTTCATTTGTCAAAAACGTTTTGATGTTTTCGAAAAATTTTATTCGTTAATTAAAGTTTAGTAATTATAAACCTAAGTTTCGGTTTTCTAGTTCTTGCCTACAAAACTTCTTGAAAAAAAAACACTAAAAAACATTTAGTCCATTTTCACATTAAATTTGAAACTGTTATTAAACCGTTATGTGTGCTTAAAAAAATTGCCCTCTTTGGATTCTCTGACTATTTTCGCTGTTTATACGCACACCAAATTTTGTCTTTCTACGACTAACCATTCAGAAGTTATAAAGCGATTGGACGGACGGACGGACGGACAACGTAGCGATACCATAAGAGGTCTTTTTTCCATTTTTGGATGGACCGCTAAAAAGGTAAAAAATGGTATATGTTGTATCGCACAATATCTAATATTTTTGTGCACTTTTACATTTTTCAGTTTTGGGCGATTTTGTTGTGGGTTTCTTTGACACTGAGCCATCGCGATAATTGCTTTTGTTCATATTATCTGTCGATAGCACTAAAGCGTTAAATAATGGATATGAAAGTGACTGAGTTATAACCGTTAATTTAAATATATTCATATTTTTATATAAAATTCATACAAAATTTATGTAAAAATTTGCGCCAACATAATGAAAAATTACTTCGAAGAATAGGAGTCTTCGTCTCCCAAACTAAAAAAAAATGGCAGCAAAAATCAAAAGATTTGATTTCAACAAGAAATGGTCCAATATCAAATATGAAAAATAACCCCAATAAATTTTCAACGGAGATTTGTCACATTAAATTTGTTGTGCCAAAACTTTTAATTTTGTAGTCAAATTTCATAATGAATTGCTGAATTTCCTTGGATGGTGAAAATCGAGGGATTTTTTAGTTTTCACTTTTTCATCGTAGGAAATGCTGCTGTAGTGTGAACAGGTCATTATTCTGTTTTTTTTTTTTTTCGGAAAAAAATTCGACTTTTTAAATTTCTGAGTTAAGCCATAAAATTCTGATTATTCTTTTTTTTAAGAAAAATTTTTAATTTTTGGAGACACAGGCAGAGGGACCTGTTTCACTTTGTCGCTTTGTAAAAGTTGCATTTTCAGAAATTCCTAAAGCACAATTTTAAAAGCAGAATTTTGCAAAATGAGTTTTGACCCCGGCGGAATTCTGACCCAACCTCTATTTCTCATTAAAAATAATATGAAGAAAATAAAATAATCTCAAAGAAAAGCGTAAGGAATTTCTCGCGATTTTTTAATTTATTATTTTCAAAATAATAAAAAATTGGCTGCAAATATTTCTAATTTTCTGGCGATATTTGAAAATCTTAAGTTTAAGGGTATTTTTTGTTTTGAAATTGCGATGATTTTTCATTTTAAAAAATAGCCCAATTTGGACGTATTTTCTTTTTTTTCGTTTCGGCGGGAGCTGGTCATAATTCTGCTTTCAAAATTCTGCTTTTAAAAATTTTGACTGTCAAAATTCTGACCTAAGCAATAAAGTTCTGGTTATTTTTCTTTTTTAAGCTAACTTTTGACTTTAAAAGGTAAAAATGAAACAGCAGGTGGGTTACAGGAAAGAACTTCCCCCCTATACATATTTCAATTTTGACCCCGCCAAAATTTTGACCCCAACCATTTTAAAATGAAATGAGTTTAGTTTGCAGCAATTGTTTGCAAGGAAATTTCAAATCAAACTTAAAAATAAGGTAATGCCCCAAAATATGAAATTTACCCCAGTTTGCGGAGTTTTTTTTTACATTTTGTCGCTGTTATTACCTCGAGTGGTGATTTTTCTGCCAATTTTCAATTTTTGGTTTGCAGCAATCTTTTTTCATTGGCGCCAAATTTCATGCAACTGCTTGTACGTATTTCTAAGTTGTATCACGTTTGTTTTGCCACATTTGTAGCCCATTTGTGCAGTAAAAACAAATCGAGTTTTTAATTAACTCGAGTAACTCAGTTTTGCTGGAGTTAATACATTGAAAACATCTATACCTGGGCTCATATCTCCGAAAAAATGGTTAGAAAATGGCTTCACAATTTTGGCAAATACTTAACCAACATACATGATACGTTCAGTGGGGAAGCTCTTGTAGTAGTAAGTAAGGAGTTGATTTTTTTATGCTACGGCCTGGATCAATAGAATGTTAAAGATTCTTTTTGTGTAATTCAAAAATATTTTTCACGTCGACTTTTTACAAATATAAATTTTACAGTAACCAAAATTAATACCTTAAAATATTCCCCATCATCTTACTAGCCTATTTATTTTATTAAATTTCTTCAAGTTCTCCAGTTTCCCAGGATGTGAAATATAAATTCATTTTTTAGTTTCCTTTTTCATGTGAAATCAAGAGAACAGGTATCCGTATCCTTATCCTCTCGTGCGATTCAGGTGGGAAAGCAATTACTGTCAGTGGTGCTTGCTCAGTGAATATTTGTTCTCATTTGTTGTTTCTTTTCTCTCCTCTCATATTGTACTATATTTAAAATTACACCAGCGAAATAAATAACTTAGCAGGAACCTCAGAGCATGATGCTCGTTTCGTTTTTGCATACTATTCAGGAGTTACTTATTTTTCACTCGCCTCCTTAGTCCTGTATGTTTTTCGTGTTTATTTTTTTTATGCAAAGCAAGTTGAAGCCACGAGGAGCAGGCGGTTGCGCGGCGCGTCGCGCGGGAAGGAGTGTTGCCTAAGTGTAAATAACAAGACAACTGCCTTCTTGGATATCCTTTCTGGTGTTTTTTTTTTTTTGTAGAAAATTCCTGTCACCACGTTATTTTTCTACTGTGTTGGTTTTTTCTTTGCCTAACAGTAGGTACACATAGGGTACGTGTACCCCGTATACATACTTACGAGTCTTTTTTTTGCTAAGGAAGCTTAGCTTGCTTGTTAACATTTTAAACTTAATGATCCGATGGAAATTTAATGATGTCACTTTAATAGAATGAACCGAAGCAGTTGAGAGAGGAGCTGCCACCGTCCTCAGGCTCCCGGATAGTTTATACACAAAATAGGCGAGTTGTGCCCCTAGCAGAGAGTATCGTCGTGCATGGATTTTATGAAATAACCGAGCTGTGGAGCTGGAGAATGTGGGATGATGATGCTCTACACATAGATTTAGTTTGCTACTCATTGCCGCTTAACACCGTAGTGGAGGCGCATATGAAAGAGCTGTGTGGAGGAGCTTGCAGGACCAGCAGCAGCAGCGGCAAACAAGCGTGGAGTGTAGTTTTATTTACATAGATTCTACTGTGCCATTAAGGAGTGCTATAGCTGCACACTAGCTTGGGCATACAAGTTAGGGTGTAGAGTGGTGAGAGGTTCATCTGTTTTGATTTTTTCCTTCCAAACCCATCGCCATTTTGTATGCCACTACTCGATGAGTTATGTACACAGCATAAGGAGCATTTGTTTGTATTGGAAGACTTTGTTCAAGAGTTCATATGTGTGTGTTAGATTTTAAGTGCACTAATGAAAAGCCTATAGCAGTGCCACCCCGTAATCGGTGTACGAAATTCCAGAATAAACGATAATGCGTCAGGTTAATTGCAAGGAAACCTATTTGCCTACCTTCTGTGCCTTCATTGCACAAAGGACAGCAGCAAGCCAAGCAATTTGGCGAAAAGAAGGGTGAAAAAATACCTGTATTTATCCACGAATCCCATCCGATTTGTGTTGTCCCGCTTAGTTGGGGATTAGGATTAATTTCGTTTCCCGTCAAGAGCTGCATTGTGTACAAGCAAGACTGGATTGGATATGTCGCTGCTGTTGTCGTTGCCCCGGCATTATAGGGGCTTGTGTTTAATTTAATGACATTAATCTATGTCCTTTTAAACGAGGGCGCGCAGGCTAAGCGACATCGGTGCATGTGGGCTGATTGTTGAACGTTGGAATTAGACTAAACCGATTTTCAATTTAATTTTAAGTGAACGGGAAGTGCAGGTAAGAAAATAGGGGTTCT
Organism: Neoascia interrupta; assembly: GCA_947623515.1. NCBI lineage: Eukaryota > Metazoa > Arthropoda > Insecta > Diptera > Syrphidae > Neoascia > Neoascia interrupta. The sequence goes on along the minus strand of OX392462.1, from coordinate 62,255,828 downwards.
TGTTGGTTGCCATGGGTATGGTCGGTTTGCAGGTCGTCGGTTGGCATAGATTTTCTTGTGACCTCGTTCGCGAGGAAACTCTGTCAGGAAAGAACTTATCGGGCACGTTTTTACCCATGTAACCTTGCTGAGATGTAAACCATTAGCCATTGTGGACTCTCGTCCTTGTCATCGATTCAATTATGGATGGTTATAACAAGAATTGCAACGTTGCTTTGTAATAACGAGAACACGACCGGCGTTGAAAGGATTGAGTTTGTTACGTTTTCAAACGAAGGGATCTGAACTTTTTTTTCATCCCTTTTCTTTCATTGAAAGGATGTCAAAAAGACCATTTACAATATTGAGAGTGTCTTAAAGGCTTTGCGTTGGAACTTTAAGTTGAAGTTTTTTTTTTGTGGTGTTTCGAGATAAGAACAATTTATTATTATGTGTTAACCTTGATGCGTTATGAAGGCCAAAAATAATTTGTTTACCAACGAAATTAATCATGTTTCTCCACACGATGTGGCGTATTCAAATGCCAAGCAACAAGCTCAGGTTCAAGGCCACCGAACAGAACAAAGAAAAACTTGTGACAAGTGTGTAGGTAGGTCACTATACTATGCGTACTTAAAACAAAGCGGAATAGAAATTGAAGTGTCGTAGGGGCGATTTTCTTTGTCAGGTTGTTGGAGAATCCGGTCACACGACATGACACTCAACATTTTGTTATTTAATTTCAAAAGTATATGACAGTACGTAGTAGGATGAGAAAACTAATAAAAGTCTTATTTAAGGGACAAAATGACACTTGACACATTCGCATCTTGGATAGATTTATTTTCTAAATGGAACACAAAAGAAATTGGTGCAATTGGTGAGTTTGGAAGTGACTTTTATATGAGATAAATGGAAGTAAACATGCGTTGACACTTGTAAAGATGTGTACTATGTAAGCAGACGTGTAAATTTTATAAGGGAGGAAAAGTAAGAAGAAAAATAGTTAAGAAAGTGCAATAAGGAAGTTATTAAAAGTTTGTTATTGGGTTTTCAGAATGTCAGCATTTTGGACGTATTGATCTTTACATGGATATTGTTTAAATTGAGACCACTCGTTTAGTGTTTCGGGTACTACTGCCCTTCCTGCTGGATCTGGATGAGTATTTTAAGCTTAGTTTACATATTGTGCGCAGCGTAGGGGCATACGCAACTGACTTGTTGAGTGTTGTTGGTAGAGCCTGGCTAGCCCACTAGTATGTGCGCTTCACCAAGTTGTAGGAAAAAACACTGCTGCAAAATTAGCTGGATGACGACTGATAGTCGAGCAGCATCCAGAAAATTTTCCATAATGCCTTAAGTCGCGTTTGAGGAGCAGTCATCCGAAAGTGCGCCATTTTTTTGGTTCTTCATGCAAGTAAGGTTTCCCTGGTTGGAATAAAACCTGGGGCTGGTGTTTGAAGGAATTATTTGGAAATTTTGATCTCTATTTGTTCATCCCCAAAGGGTTCTCTAGGTATCTTACGCAAGTCGAAGAATACTATGATCTCTGTTGAGGCCACAATCTTCAGCAGTAATTTTTAAGATGGACACAATTTTAAGATGGAAAACAATTGTGAAAGTGCAACAGTGCGCATGTAAAAACATCAGTCCATCTCCGGCGGATTGCAAAATACCCTACCAAAAAAGGAAGTGCCACGCCTCCAAAAAGTGGGCGGGATGTGTAAATATAACTGTTGATTGCTTTATGCTAGGTGGTTGCATACATTTCGGACTAAAACTCAGCCTTTTTAAAGTGGGGGGAGGCATATATAAAGAAGTTCGAAAATGCTAATATCTACAACTTTTGTGATGTAATTTTTTGTCAAATTTCATATATACTATTTATTGAAAAACAGTAATTTTAAGTTAAATTCCTTAAAAAGTGGGCGTGGTCAATGTAAAGACCAAACTTTTTCAGCTACATTAAAGACAATTACAAGGCAATGTCAGATACCAAAATTTGTGCACATACAAGGGCACACATTGGGCGTGTCTACTGTCTATGGGCGTCTCCGATACTAAGACCTAACGCTGGATGCGGAAGAGGAGTAAAAGGCAAAGTTATGTCTGCCCAGCAGTTGAAAGAAAAATTCAAGCCGTTTAAGGGATTGCCTGCCATTGGCCGACACCGACGTGTGCAATGTTAACGCAGGGCCTGCATTAGAAAGAAAAAAGTATTTGATACAGTGGTTGGCAGAAAATAAAAAAGCTTTAAAGTATGAAATAGGTTTAATAAGTCATACCAGGGTTTCTATTTACCCTTATACTGTACTAACATGACGCGTATAGAAGGAGGAACGATCGAATAGGAACCGGTGCTCTTTGAAGAGATGACCAGGAAAAACCTGACGTGGAAGCATGTTCCACATACGCGGTGTTCTGCTTATAAAAGTATCGCTCAATCAAAGAACGTCCGAAGGTATTTATGGGTAAACTTATGAGCATTTATATTGCCACAGATATTTTCGTGATATTTCTTTTAAAGAACTCAACGTTCTTTAAGGAATTGAATGCATTTGGCAATTCAACTAAAAAAAATTAATGCTATTGACAACTTAAGAGCTGTGACTTGACCTCTCACAACCATGCATGATGTATGCGTTGCAGGTGTTCTACACATTAAAGGGACATAAAGTTTTTTGTGGCAGTTTTTTTGTGACAGTTTGTTATGACAAACTATATCTCTTGGAAGATTTGTAAAATCCTCGCATAAGTCGGCCGGTAACATCAGAGATCAAAAACTCTTTCAACAAGAAGAAGATCGCACTGTGCGCCTTTCTGGATATTGATGGATATGATTCGGTTTCAAATGCTTTGATTCACAGGAACATTGACTAAGCTACGATAAACTGGATCAAAGCGATGATCGAAAGCCGGAAGATCACTTCTACATTAGGACTAACTTTGGTATCAGTTTCAGCCGTAAGTGGCTGCCCACAGGGATGCGTGCTGTCACTCTTTCTGTAGTCTCTGGACATTGACGACCTACTTCATAAACATATTTGGTTACGTGGATGACCTAGTCATCCTCATTAGGGGTGAAGAGTCAAACAAAGTAACCTCACGTGTGCAAAACGCCCTTAAGTTCTAGATTGGTCTAATAGAGGAACCCTCTCAATAAACCCAAGTAAGGCTGTCATTGTTCCTTTCACTAAAAGAAGAAATATCAACTTAGGTTCAATTTCAATCAACGACGAAATCGTTAGTACTCCAATGAAGTCAAGTATATCGTGGAGCTATACTGGACAAGGGATTCACCTGGAACTCACACTTTAACAGAAAAATCACTCAAGCATCCAACGGGCCTGCCGACCTAAGTATGACACCACATGGGGAATCCCCCTAAAGATTGCGCACTGGACTTATACAATGATGGTCAGGCTCATCATAACATATGGTTCTATAGTATGGTGGACTCAGTTCACCCAACAAACTGCAATCCTAAAACTCAAGAAGGTAAAGTATCTTGCGTGCCTGGATATATCGGGAGTTATGCGGACGTGCCCCAATATAATAGGGGTTACATCTCTGCACGTTTTTATACAAAAAATGGCAATACGTAGCATGGCAAGTCAACTAATAGTTAAAGAGTCAAGTCTTAGCGACCATCCTGACATGCTTTCACTTTACTCTGAACTCCCGGAACTTTAAATGCACTGCACGGTCACAAACCTCATTCAAAAAACTTTATGCTTCGACAAAAGAATCTCTACGAAGATTTTTACCAGAGATGCATGCGTTAGCACTTACTCACCAAAAAGCCAATGCGGCCTTAGGACCCCATTTTAGAACGGATGGTTCTAAAATGGGGTCGGGAGTGGGAGCCGGCGTATACGGGGACGAACCTGAAAACCTCAATCGCAATGGTAAAAAGCCGCAGTGTATTTCAGGCAGAAATCCACGACATTCAAGAATGCGCCCACCAAATCTACATCTTTGGTATCAAAGGTGCAAAAATCCATAAATACACGGACAGTCACGCAGTTATAAAAGCCCTCAGCTCGCACACCATTGACTCCAAATCAGTCATGCACTGCTTCAATGCTCTACAGAAGCTTAGCTCAATTAACAAAACCAAACGTGTTGTAGGTTCCTGGTCACGTTGGCATTGGTGGCAATAAGAAGGCCTATGAACTACCCGGTAAAGCCTTTGCAGGGACCTGAACTTTCTGCCCCACCCGGCGATTTGCCCGAATCGGCGATAAGCAAAGCTACAAAAATCTGGGAGCTTGCTGGATGAATCTTCTATTGGGTGAATGCCCCAGGCCTAAGACGGGACAAACGGACCATAAAGCCCTTCAGCAAAAATGTCAAAGGTTGCCTGAATCTGAACAGGCATGGTTTTAAAAACGTTGAAGGATACCTTACAGGATGCCACCGATTAAGACATCACCTTTTCAAAATCAAAATAGTCGACTCTCCAGAATGTTGACTTTGTCTTGAAGGAGACGAAGATGCCAATGTGAATGTCCAGCCCTAAACGGTATTAGACGGAACTTATTCTTCAGAGAACAATTGAGTATGGAAGACATTAAGATCTTATCTGCTAGCAGCGTTAATAAATTCGCAGGAAAAGTAAATAACCTCCTAGCCTTACTATCCTGACGCTCACAGCACAAAAGATCTCTTTAGGTCGAGGTGCCAAAATTCGCAATAGGCGAGTCAGTTATAAAAAAAAACTTTTTGGTGCATTGCAGTATAAACAAGGTGGGAAAGTGCGTATGTAAAAACTTCAGTCCGTCTTTGACGAATTGCAAAATGCCCTACCCTACCAAAAAAGGAAACTGCCACGCCTCCAAAAAGTGGGCGGAATATAAAGATATAATTGTTGAATGCTTTATACTAGGTGGTTGCATACATTACAGCCTACAACTCCGCCTTTTTAACTCAAAAAATCACTTCTTTAACGCCACGCCCACAAAAAAGGGCCGATGCATATACTTCATATACAAAAAAGTTAGAAAATACTAATATCTACAGCTTTTGTCATAAAATTTTTAGTCAAATTTCTTATACATGTATTTTTAAGTGGAAAAGAGCCATTTTAAGTTAAAGTTCCCTAAAAAGTGAGCGTGGTCAATGTAAAGACCAAACTTTTTCAGCTACCTTAAAGACAATTACTAGGCAATGTGACATACCAAAATTTAGTAAACAAAAAAGTATTTTTTAAAATCAGAGATGGTCGCACATACAGGCTTGTAGTGGGCGTGTCTGTGGGCGGATTCAGCTAATTTTCAAACTTGATCTGAAGGACTGGACTTCCAGCTATTATTCAGCTCTCTAGCTTAAAATGTAAGGGCTAAAAGTTGTTTACATACGGACGGGCGGACGGACTTGGCTTAATCGATTCTCCTGTCGATCCCATTTATATCACTAAAAGGTCTTAGGGCTCCACGGTGAATATTTCACTGGGTTACAGCCTTTACAACAAACTTAATATACCCTGGGTAGGGTATAAAAATACAATTTTCCAATAGCTCGTATCTCCAAGAGCACTCAGAAAAAAAATAAAATTAAAAACATTCATCACATCGCAATAAATCAACCATTCAGGTGACGTAAATGCCATGCAAATCCATTCAGTAAATATGGAGTTTCGGAAGTCACAATTTTGGGTGACAACTATTAATAGATTTTATATACGGGCTTATGGATTACTCAGAATTTCCACGAGCTTACTAAGAAGAAAAGCAAAGGAAAAAGAACAATCGCGTGGCAAACAGTGACAACAGTCAAATTTTTTGATAGCTTAGAATTCCAGGTAATTTAAGCTGGTGTACCTCAATCTGTTTGGTGGCTTACCTCAGCATTTTCGGTCCGACCCTGCTTTTGTTCCACACAAGAGTTTTGCCTCAGGATGATAAAAGCGTCATGGAGAAGTTTGTGGACGACACGCCTATCCTGACAACAGATGACTCGTTTGAATCACCGTGAACACTCCAACAATCTTGTTTAGCTGATTCGAGCTGGTGTTCTTCAGGGAATCGTACTCGGCCCGACTTTATTCTAATTTTTTAAGAAAAAATACTTCAAGATGATTAAAAGTGAAGTACTTAAAAAGTACGTAGACACAGTCAGTAGAAAAACTGACAAATCCAATAGGCTTTTAGGCCCCATGTAGGTGAAAAAACGCTGCACAGAACCTAGCTAAGTGCTTGTAAGAAGCTGGCCTTCACCTTGACTTGGTGCAGTTTATGTTTTAAGCCGATCGATATGAACAGGTTTCAAAATATTTTATCTTGATATTCAAAGACTTTAAGTAAAAGCAGACTATTTACAGGGACAGTTTTACCGGGTCAACAAACTATCAGAATTCCTCGTATAGAAACTCATAACAACTTCCAATTAGCACACATTAAGTAGGGTGAGCAAATCTTATATTTTCCAACAACGCAGACCTCTAAAGCTAAACACAAAGCTTATCACTTCCAGCAAGACTGACACACAAATCGTTATCTACTGAGGTACAATTATATATACACTTTTCATTGGAACTGTACCTGGCTTAGTTATCGTTTTTCACACAACCCACCTCGCTCACACGTGTCGGGTGCAATAAGTTAAGGAAACATTTAAAACGTTACCATCTGTCGACAATTCTCAAGGAAATGATGATGAATTTACTCATCTAAGCACCTAAAAGCGCAATAAATCCTCAAATATTTGTTTGTGTGCGGCTATTTAAGTACAACACAGTTGGTACGGTACCTATGTAATGCTCGTAGATTTTCAATTCCCAGCTCGGATTAACGCCACACAACAACCGCACTGATTGTGCATAATCAGCAGCATGAGAAGTGGAAAAAAATAAACGAATTCAAAGAGCAAAGAATGAAAAAAAAGAAGGAACCTACAGGGAGAGAAATACGCCAGCAAATAAATAAATAGGTTTATTCCGTCTTAACCTAAAAAAAAGAAAAGCAGCCTCCCCCACACAGCAGAGGGTGCGTTCAATGAGTTTCTTTCTTTGTTTCCTTTTTGTTATGGATGCTTAAAACCCACAATATTCCTCCGGGGAAAATAAACCCATCTTTGGGAGGCGGCAATGAAGGACGTTTCCATACAACCCTCAGCTTTTTTTTTGCTTTGTATTTCACGAGAATTTGGAGGACGTATAGGTAGGTTCACACACACAAAAGTTGGGCCACCATAACGAGGTTTTACTCCAAAATGTCGAACATATGATTTCACTCTCTGGAAAGCCAGCTAACGATATGCGACAGCGACTACGACAATGACTTTGCTTCTTGGTATCATCATCCATTTTGTACACACACACACATAAATAAAATCCTTTCAATATTATATGCGCTTCCTTTGTCCCGACATCCATTCATCTGGCATCCTTCTTTCTCCCTTAATAACTATATTTATTCCCAGTTCCTGCGATGTTGTATGTGTTGCCATTACATTTTTATTATTCTTAAGGATGTATAAGTTTCGTTGCTAATCTTTCATATTTAATGGATACGACGATATACGTCCATGCATAGTCATAAGGATCTGTTTCTACAATGATGGAATATGAAACCATTTCGGTGACATAATACACAAATGTCAGTCACTCATTCGGATTTGAGCAAAATAAGAAATAACAATTTTCACATCAGGATCCACGTTAGCATATGTCGCGACAGTTTGAATGTCCTTTTTTCAGTTTTATGACTTGGAACAATAGAAAAAGTAGCTGTAAAAGTAAACTTTAACAAACAAAAAAAACTGCCTTCCATAATCTTTTGCTACAAAGTTTCAACTCGACGGCGGCGGCGGCAGTCCATTTTGAAAAATTCAGACATTCAGACACCCGGAGAGAGACACATTTTGTAAAGTTATCTCTGCAGTGGATCTGCTGCTCCACCACCACCTCCCATTTTTCATCACAGTCGTCGTCCTCTAAGTAAAATCGATTGCGGGCGCTTTAAAAATAGGGGCTGGAGGGGCAGCAACAACAACATCTCTGGCGATTACCATGATTTTCCAACAAATTAGCCAACTTAATTTCCTTTTCTATCTATGCGGACTAACTGGGGGGAGCGAGAGCAGCAACGGGGGGAGGATAAAACAGAATTTTTGGAAATGACGCAAAAAGGAACAACCAGGACTACAACGACAAAAGACGACCATTTTCGGAGGAGTTTGGATAAGTTTTGCATTATGACAGGAGCCGGGGAGTGTGCTTGTGCTCGGGCACGGGCTCGTGTTCACAGGATACGTTTTACTACAAACTGAATGATAAATGAGAACGAAGATAGCTGATGCTCGTCGGAGTGGAGAGTAAAGTAGTAAAAGTACAGTTAGAAGTGAAACGTAAAGATGTGTCTCCTGTTGGTCGTTTGTACAACAAAGTGCTGCTGGAGGAGAGACTGGTAGCAGCATGTGAGCCTTGATAGGATGATGGTGGCGTTATTCTTTTTTTTTGTGTTTTCGGGTCATTTTGTACCATTCTGCTGGTAGTTTTATAACACTTTGGAAAAGATTGTCCAACGTTAGTATGGAAGTAGGTGTATACTGTATACACCATGGGGCGCGGAGAGGCAGAGCAAATGGTTTGAAGCGTAAAGCTAACTACCCCATAGGGATTTGATTAGGTGGAAGGATGTTCTATTTTGTGTAGATGTCTATTTTTTTTTCGTCTTAGTTTTTTTTTGCCGCTCTCCTTGGTCGTAGTAATGTGTGGAATGTGAGGCAAAGTGGATCCCAGGTCCCCAATTTGGGGAGATAAGAATGTATAAGCATAATTTTGCTGCGGTTCGACCTTGGATAATGCTGGGCTTAGTCGAGTTACAGTCGTCGTTTGCAGCAGTCAGTATAGATATGGATGTAAGACTTTACCACAAAACTAAGCTGGCTTTTGTGGTTTTTGTTAATTTTGCTGTGGTTTTGAGTCATCTGTGCTATTCGAACTAAGGCTTTTCGTATAAATATATAACCGCAATCATCAAACGTGTAGAGGAGGATGTTTATGAGGGGCATTTGACATCAGTGAGTGTCGACAAGAAAAATTGGATGATAGTATCGCCAAATGATAAAAGTGCTTTAATTTTTTTTTTAATTTTACAACCAGCAGCGTTCCATTGGCCATTAAATTCTGCGGACATGACTTTCTGAGAAAACATGAAAGCATGATGCTGCCTATTTCGCTTCTTTAAATAGGTTTAAGAGCTTGAGGTTGGAAACGGCAATTTTGAAACTTTTTAAATGCAGTAAGCTTGCATTGTAAATGCTCCATACAGACTAACAACCTTTTGAAATTCGTTTTCGAAAATATTTTTTAGTCAAATTATCGCAATAGCTTTGCATAAAATTTTAGAAGACTATGGACTATGCCCGTCATTTATTTTAAAGTTATACCTTATACCGTTTAGGAGCGAGAGGTGGATTCATATCTTCTTTTTTATAATTTTTTAAATTTCAAATCGATAAAACAACTATTTTGATTGTTTCAGTTCCCGTTCGACTTTTTTCCAATAGCACAACTATACTCTGTCCGAAATTAATAGTCAGTGCAGGAAAGATATGTTTGCTTCTCCCTCGGTCTTTAACGACTTGCATAAACTTGTCTCTTTGAAGTTCTTTAAGGGCCGCCACAAATCGTAAGAGAAACAACCACTGGGTTACCATCATGTTCTTGTCAGCGCGTGCACATGTTTTTGTGCTTGAAACCAAAAGCAAAATAAGCAGATGGTAACATTCACAATCTATTATCAATTGTTTCTCTCTTAAAAGCTTTTAAAAGTACAAATTGTTAAAGCTCGTTGAATAAAATAACAGAAAGATCCGAAGGAATGTGGTACTGATTTCGATCGATCGCACTCTCAAAATCAATCAGTCTGCCTTCAGCATTATTGTTGGTCGCGCAGGGATACGACGAAAAATTTCTGAGCAAATCTACATTTTAGGGGAAAATTGCGTATTTTTTCATTCATCGTGGCGCACTTAGAGAAGGTAGTGACCGCACTGGTGAAAGCTTTTGCTCCCATAAGCGCCGTACTGACTATTAATTCCGAACAGAGTGTACCTGCGCCAGAATAGGATGTTTTTCTTAAATTCTATGGTCAAGGGGCAGAAGCCAAGGGTTGCGTTAAGGGTATAGTCCATACCAATTCACTTGGCCAACGGTCGATTGCGCAAAGAGAGGATTTAAGAGAACGACAATGTTGCGAAAGAGATTCTGACTCCAACTCTCGCACATTTCCTCTCAAAGGGATGTTACATTTTTTTTTTAAACTGGGCACACACAAGGATTGCGACTCGGTGAAAAATTGCCATGCCTGCATTGCGCTCCTAACTTCAGTATAAAGGAAGGAAAATGAAGAAACCACCTTAGTGAGATCACAACTGCGATCTTTTTGTTTATGACTCCTTCCACTTTCTTTGCCTGTTTTTGCAAGTTTAAGAGATGCTAAGACAAGAGATCTGCGCCGTAGAATGGCCAAGTGATATAAAGCCGGTAAAGCCTTGAAGTAAGGTAGGGCTGTCGTAAGAGCCGACTAAAATCCACTTGAAGAATTAGTTTTCAGCATGTTATAAGTGATGCTGTCAGGAGTATATGCTCCTGGTGGGGCCACCCTTGGCAGTAAAGTTATAACTGAGAGGTGAAACTAAAAGTCTAAATAAAACGCAGTAGCGTCTGATACATAGTGTGCGGCTGCACTATAAACAGTAAAACTCCAAGAGCATCTGTCTCGAGATGAGCGGCTTCTTGGTCGGCGTCTGCTGTCCATGTTAAGATCGGGCGGATAGAAACCTGGCAGCTAGGTTTAAAATGAAAAATGAAAAAAAGAAAAAGCCTCGGATATGTGCTGATCCTGGTAACCCAGAGCACCCTTTGGAGCTAGCCTGAGGGGTGTCAGCATGCAAGCGCGATGGTCGGAATATCCCGCTCGGCATCCGGCCGGGTTCAACCCTAAGAAGTTACGAGCAGCCCGGCAAATGTGACGCTATCCATTACGGTGGGCGGAGAGGGACAGCGCTAAGCCAAAATGAGGGCTTAGATGGTCAGTCTGCAAATCGACAACGGCACCAACTTAAAATTGGCACATGGAATGTCTCATCGCTAACGGCGAAGGAACTGGAACTGGTTGAGGAGGCTAGAAAGTATCAGCTCGACGCTACTGGCATCTCCTCAACTATAAGTGGAGGTTTTCGAACCAGAAACTTCGCTGATGGGTGGAGACTTTTCTGGTCTGGCGTCCAACATAGCATGACTGCACAGGCGGGTGAGGGGATACTCACAAGCACCCGGCTTTCGGAAAACGTATTGGAGTATATTCCATTAGGACGAGGGGTTTTGATCTGAAACCTTGAGCTTGAGCGATCGACTTTGGCTTTAGTGCAGGTGCACGCACCCAACCCAGAGTCAAAGTATCCGGCCTTCTTGAACGAAGTTGATGCTGCGCTGGATAAGAGTGGCAGAAATGGACTTGTTCCTCCTGATGGGTGACTTCAATGCTCATGTGGATACGGACGACAATAGGTACTTGGAGAAGTGCGATTGGGAGGCACGGTGACCCGGATCAAAACAGAAACGGAGGGAATTTGTTGGACTTTTGCTGTGCTTATGGCTTGTCCATCACAAGCACCTTTTTCCCACACAAAGACATTCACAAATGAAACTTGGTACCGGCACAGTTCCAATCAGAGATCTTTGATTGATTTCTTTGTGGTTACAATCGTGTGTTCAACAAATGATTTGTGATGTTCGCGTTTTTAGAGGAGCTGAGCTGTCAACTGATCTCCAAGTAGTCTTGTGCAAATTGCGCTTTAGCGACAGTATTCCTTTGCCACCCAGGCGAAATCCAAGACGGGTGGCCCGCATACGGTGGGAAAGGTTACAGGATGCTGAACCTGATTACAGGGAGAGAATTTGTTCAAACTTTTTTTAAGCCGTGCAAGCACGTTTCGGAGAAGTTTGAACAAATTCCAAATGAGCTTTTAAATGTAAAGGAAGAATGGCAGCTTTTTTTAAGAAATGTTTGTGGAGTGAAGCGGCTCGGTGTGGCGGCTGGTGGTGAGAAAAGAACTGCGTGGTTTAAGACTCCTGGATTTCAAGAAGCCATCAGAGAAACGAAGAGAGCCTAAATTGTGTGGAATCAATGTAGGAACTCCGTTTCTCGAGCCTGGTACACTGAGGCGCGAGGAGCTGCCAATATGGCGGTCAGAACAGCCAGAGAACAGGCATCGAAAAAGTTCGGCGAGAGGCTCGAGCACGATTACAGATGTGCAAACAAGTCATTTTGCCAGACTATTCGCCAGCTCAGAGGAAGGAAGTTGAATATCGTTCAAGGGGTTAAATCCGAAGATGGTACACTTCTTTCAAATGAGAAACGACGCCTTACGCAGATGGAGCGAGAGCACTTTTCGGATCTGCTCGATCCCCAACAAGGCACTGAAGATGGCAATCCCATTGCTGACGAGATTAGGGCGGAGAAAAGTCCTGAAGTAGATGAAGTCACCATTGCGATTGAATCGCTAAAAGTGAGTAAGTCTGCTGGAGTTGATTAAATCCGACCATAAATGCTTAAGGCATCGAGTGAAGAAGGTGTTAAATGACTAACACGTGTCATTAAGCTCACCTGAACAAGCAGCACAGCACATAGCGTTTGACAAACAGGAGGAACTCCGCCAGTCGGTCACTAGGAAAGCTGAGCTTAGAGTGAAAGCAAAGATCTCAGTTTTCAATTCAGTGTTCGTTCCAACCCTCATCTATGGTAATGAAATTTGGGTAATGACCGAAAGAATTAGATCGCAGGTGCAAGATGCCGAAATGAGATTTCTGAGGTGCTTTGCTGGTGTTACTTGGAGTGAAAAATGTCAGTATTCGTAGGAATCTTAATTTTGAGCAGCTACTTCTCCGAGTGGAACGATCAATTCTTCGATGGTTTGGACACGTTGTTCACAAGCCCCCCAACAGACTTCCAAGACAGATTACGTTAGCAAAGATGCGAGCACGTCGTTCCGCTGGTAGGCCAAGAAACAGGTGGTGGGTTCAGGTAAAAAACATCTCCGAGACCCGTCTGGGGATCACGCCTGTGTCTCTTGAGTTAGTGGCGGAGGATCGGATACGATGGAATGACCATTTAGCCGCCCTCGCTCCGCGTCTCTTCTTAGGGCAAACGGTCACCAAAAATGATGATGATAAAGTGGTAAAATTTATACCATTTGCAGTAGCTCAAATTCTTTTGTGTGTTGAAAAAAAAAACTTTTTGGGTTTTGTCTGAATCTCGGTGTTTTTTTTTTTGCTTTTAATAACAACCGAAATAAAAACATTGGGCTAATTAATTTTGAAAAAACCACGTTTAGTTGTATTTGAAATTGTTCTACCATTAGGTAGCGCCACTTTTTGATAGCTTGAGTGAATTTAAATTCAAAAAAAGCGATTTGATTACCAACTTAATCTGTTATGTGGTCTGAACTGTCATTATATATTGCAATTTTTGATCGACAGCTAACGGTATGTCATATTAAATTTCAATCATCATGATTGCAAAACATCCCTCAACCCCTTTTAGGGTTTCGCATTGCAAGCCTTTCCTATAATCTTTTGCCTACATTACCAAACATCACCATTTACATCAGAGTAAGCATCAAACGGCATCAATTTCGCCGATTAAGTTCAACCAACCCCCCCAAGGAGTGCGGGAAAGCCTGTACCCCATAGCTAACCGCCATTGGGGAAAACACCGCCTGCAGCGCAAATCCACCCTCGTAAAATCAAAATCGAAATGAAAACATTTTTTTTTTTCTTCGTTGTTTTCCTTATTTTTCTGGTTCATCGTCTTTGCCTTTTTGTAGCCTAAGCGCCTCATCCAGCTGTTAAAAACACACTCACAGGGTGGATAAACTGAGTGCCGAATGTCAACGGGGGGAGATTGCTATTTGTATGCACAAGTGTTTAAATAAATTACAAAACAAAAAGCAGAAAATGAAAACACCCGGAAACTCACAGATGCGGATGGGGCATAGCTTTTATATCCCAGCAGCCAGCACCCACGACGACGCTTAGAGGAGATTGTGATTTACTAGCGATAAAAATGTAAACGGATTCCTTTGCAAGGACTCACACTATTTTACACACATGTTGTATAGATACATACGTGTGCCTGGCCTGTGCACATTATGCTAAAGCACTGTCTGTATAGTTGTGTATGTTTGTTTAATAACGGAAATGTCTGGTTCTCTCTCTTTTCAATCGCAATTAATCGATAGCAGCGCTTCGTAGGCTCTCCAATAGTCCTGGCTGATGTATTTTTTCCCCCAAAGGGATGAGGTCAATTACCCCAAATCGAAGGTCATATCTTACCCGTCGAAGTGAGCAGTCTCCTAGCGGGACGAAAACTCTTTACTTTCCCAACATGGCAATTCGAATGTTGATTCTCATTCACATAAACGAACGTTCTGTTCGCTCGTATCCCAAAGATATACTTATGTGTGGATGTGTGCAGTATACGTAAATATTCATCCCATTTGAAAAGTGGGAATAGAATAAATTTCGGGAGGGTTTCACTTTGAACAGCACTGGGTGGGCTGGGTTGGTTTCTTAAACGCTCATTGCTTATGTGCGCTCGCTCAAGGGTGGATGGGGGCAAGATGAAAATATCTCTTTTCTTTTACTCGACGCGCGACATGGTAGAGGACAAAAGGACACAAAACGAATAACAATATTTTATTATGTTTTGTTGTTTTCGGTTTTTTGGGGTTTTTACCGCTTTTGACGATTTGACAACAGTTGAAAATTCCTGTTAAATACACGACAATACCAGAGGAGAGGGGGCAGCAGCGACACGTCTGGAAGAGCTGCAACCAAAAATTTACATAAAGTGACAAAGAAAAATTGTCAAGACTTCGTCGTCGTCGTTGGAGCAAAAAAAAAAAAAACAAAAATAAAGGAAAAGCTGAGCCCAAATTGAGTGCTAGGATATCCGAATGAAATGCGTCCCAAAATGTTCGGGACGTAACATGACAAGTTATACGGCTTTGTGAGCAGAGAAAATTCGAGATCAACACACAAGTGGTGCGAAAAGTATTTTTCCATCAATTCCATTATATATCCTCTCTTTGGATGGCAGATGTCAGGGTTATTTATCAAACGACGAAAGATAGTTGTCAGCTAGGATATATGTATGCTTTCAGATATTCATAAAGCTTTAACCTATATCCTTATGTAATAATAAGAAATTGCTACTTAAAAAATGATTCATGCGATGGCTAGTTTTGAGATTGTGAAAATGTCAAGGGGTTAAGTTTTATTTACAATCTGATACAAAAAAGGAAGTAATTTTTCCGGGCCATTGTTAGAAATTTTAATTTTTTTGATTTATGACAACATTTATGTTTTTGATTTTTTTCTGATATATTTTCAACATTTGCTTAGCTTCTCAGAAGCCTTACACCTTTTTATCCTTTACAATAAGTTGCGAAATGAATTCAGTTTTTGACCTCTGGAAGTCAAACTCCTGAGCTCTTATATACCGAATAGTTCCGCGAGCTTGTGTGGCAGCAGATGATCGAATGTCGTTCCTTCTATCAGTCCTATCTGGGGTACCAAGGGAGTCCAGACTTGGACCATTATTGTTTTCGCTTGACGAGAACGCAGCACGGATTGAGTTATTTCTAACATCAAAAAACTTAGGCTTCAAAGATTAAAAAACAGGTTTGTCTAGGTTGATTGAAGAATGACTATTGCAAAAGTCACAAGGACCTTGAAGAATGCTCCGCCATTATTGTTCGTCCTTTTGCTAAGTGATGCAAAGCAGCATTATGCGACGCACTCTTGGCATTTACTTCTCTAATGAGGTGAACTATCCAACCTAATAAGTAGAGCTTAAAGGCTTTTTGAGACTTGTATACAAATCCGGAACCGGGTGGTTTGAAGGAGTGACTCTATGAATGACAAATAACCACAATACAGCCAAACTGTTGAGTGAGTAGTGACAACCGTCTTAGAGCATACATTAGCCCATCTACCAATTTTGTGGGCATCGTACACAAGAATATAGCTCACGACATTTTTTATAGAAAACACTGCAGTGTGTAATAAAAAATAGCGAAAATATATCTTGAATAAACGTATAATTGTGAAGTGAATAACTTTGAAGTGAATAGAAAGCGAAAGAAAGATCACTTGTCATTTTGTTCTTTTTATTTTTTGTGGTATTAACCAGAATGAAAACGGATTCATGCTTACGATTCATGCCACAAAAAATTTTATTAAGATATCAGAGTTGGGCACTCTTTATTACAAAACCAATCGATTCCTTTTTGATGATTATAATCCAACTGCAAAGCAATCTAGGCTACAAAAGTAATCACAATTACTTTGTAATTAAAATACTGATTACAATATTAGTAAGGAGTTGAAGTAATTGAAGGAGGAGAAATAATTAGGATTTTTTCTACAATATGGGTAATGGGTAATGTTCTTTAATCTATTTAAAGGGGAAAAAAAAACGATTACAATGTAATCAATTTTTCGATTACTAGTAATCAATTTTTTTATTACAAATTAATCTTAGTTAATGACTTTTGTGCGATAACTTGTAGTTGTTTTATGTGTCATAATTATGTAGATAAGCAAACACGCAATGTTGAAGTCGACACCAAACTGGAAGAACCCAAGGAAGAGATATTTTAATACAGTTTGACAGAGCTGGAGACAAGACCACTGAATCTTATAATTATTAATATCGTTATCATTGAAATTTTAGGAGAGAAAGCAAACGTAAGAATTGAAAGGTGTTGACAAAGTAACGTCATAAGAGCACATTTGAAGGTCGGAAGATAATATAAATAAATCTTAATCACTGTTAAGCGGCTCAGGATATCCTGACACAAAGCGGCTTAAGAGGAGAAAGCGGATGTTGCATATATCACGGAACCGTAGAAAACGCTAGGCAACAAATTATGGACCTGCGACCCGGCAAGACTAGCAGCAATGTGAACAAGTGGCAGGCATGCTTTCCAGGATAGGTTGCTTTGAACAGTCGGAGGATTTTGTACGAGCAAAAATTAGTGGCATCAATTTATATGTGGGTGCCTGGGTTAGTGTGTACGACTACTGTGCACGAGGTCCCGGGTTCGAATCCTGATCGGCGCAATAAAGTTTTGCACTGTCCTACTCCCGCGAGGGTTAGACAAACCTATTAACAAGAGTATCATTTTTCATCAGAAACCTTTGGATTCGCCGTTCGAAATCGGAAAAAAATTGTAGGTGTGTTGCAACACCTGAAGCGCAAATAGCACTCTTGGTTGCGAGAGGTCAACAACATTCGCAACTCAGAAGAGGCACAATTCAGAAAATCCCTCCTTTTTTAAGTTGGCAACAACTAGTTTTTTTTTCATTTCTACAGCTTTTATCTCGACCCTCTCTCTGATAGTTGAACTCAGAGATACCGAGCCATGCTTGACAACCTGGTGTCAGACGCTCACTGAAGAACTCGAGTAGTAAAAGGCTGTGATTGCAATTCATGGGCACGACAGTAGCGCAGCAGAGCCCAATCAGATTACACTGCACCCCTTGAAATTGGTATCGTAAACAAGGGAAGTACATTTAACATACTTAAAGCAGGAAGAGATCAGTCACCGATATCACATTTGCAAGCAACTGGAATGAGAGGAAATAAGAGCACTCGAGGTGAAGAACCTATACAAGCTCGACGCAGGATTCAACGATTCAGAAGAATTTCCAGAAACGCCAAGATGCATTCAAGATTGCAAGACATGAAAAAATAAATAAAAAAAATAAATGAAAAACATGAAAAAATAAATAAATAAAGGAAAATAAAGGAAGCAGGAGGTAAAATAAAAACAATTGGGAAAGCGCAATAGTGCGTATGTAAAAATTTCAGTCTGTCCGCGACAGATTGCTAAATACCCATACCAACCTAAAAAGGTATGTGCCACGCCTCAAAAAAGTGGGCAGGATATACAAATGTAATTATTGAATGCTTTATGCTAGGTGGTTGCATACATTTCAGACTAAAACTCGCTAAACTAGCTAAAGTTTCGGAAAAGTATTTAAAAAATTAGAGATGGTCGCACATACAGGTTTATAGTGGGCGTGTCTGTGGGCGCATCCAACTAATTTTCGAACTTGATCTGAAGGACTTGATCTGCAATTTCAGTTTACTCACCAATTTTCAGCTCTCTAGCTTAAAATTTAAGGCCTAAAAGTTGTTTACATACGGACGGACGGACATGGCTCAATCGATTTTCTTGTCGGTCTCAACATATCTCTAAAAGGTCTTAGGGGTCTACGGTGATTTTTTCACTGCGTTACAAACTATATACATTAAACTTAATATACCCTCAATAGGGCATAAGAACCTGGCTAGAATCCCCGAGCCTTTGAATTGGCGGAGGAAAAAAAGCAGCTGTTCTTATAACGTCTTTTTCTAATAATGTAGCGATCGAAAATCGTACCCCACAAGCGAACCATTAGGAATGCAATAGATTCTTCTTCTTCTTTTTCATTTAGGCGCGAGATTATAATCTGAAGTGATGGATTATAACCCTCCCACCCATCACTTCAGATTATAACCTCGCGCCTAAATGAAAAAGAAGAAGAAGAATTTACGATCGGAAATCAAAACATTAGATCGAGGGACCGAATCAAGTACCTAGAAGAAATGCTTCGCTCAGGAACGTTGCATTTAAAAAAAAATTATTATCAGACTGTAACTATTACAGGAACCATTGTAATTTTAATCGCCCTTGATTACAGATTACTCCGTAATCGAAATCGTAGTTATCGGCTGTTGGATTCCTTTTTCCAGTTGTAACAGAGGTCGATTACATTTCTGATTACTTTTGTAATCGATTACTTTTGGCGAAACTCTGCTGTACACTAGTTTTGACACGTTTATTAACAGGTCAAAAGTTAGCTTGCGTATTGTACCCATCGATACAAAAATTAATAAAACAAGGTTTCGAAGAATTTTGAAAATTCTGCTTAAGCAAATATAAAATCCGAATAAAAGTATTTTTTTACGTGACTGGCATATCTTTCATTTCATTACCAAGAAATGTTATCACAGAACATTGACGAGCACCAAATGTCATGAGAGGTTCAACTGGTTGTTTTGACACCCAGACCCAGCAACCGTAGCCATCTAAAAATTTATTCCATAAATCAAGTCTCGATCTCAATGGACTTCCCATTCCAAGAATATGAATACAAAAATTTGAACCAAATTTTGCAACTTCTACAGAAGTTGCAGTAATTAATTCGAAATTCAAAAACAGATTTCCAGTGAAAACCCCAAGTTCGAGTTCATTTTGTTGCTTTTTTTCACCCACTGATAAAATGATTTTTTTTTATCGTTTTGCTATAGAGAAAGCATGACATTCGCATATATAAAGTTTAAATGCTCTGTGATGTGCTTTGTGATGCTAACATAATTACCCCCGCTACACAGACTTTACTCTAGAAACAAACTGGAGGAAAAAATAGACATTCAATTGGAACATTAAGAGCATGTTGAAATCTACTAATTGCCGCCCTTTAAAAAGAGCAGAGGGAGATCCTGGAGCATAATTAACAAAAATAGAACACACACACAACCCATCACCATCAATGTCTGTGAAGAGTTTGTTCGCCCGTCAAAGTTGGAGAGAGAAAATCAGTGCAGCAGACCCTATTTTAATGAACCATCGTCTGTCCTGTCAGAAAGGAAAATATACAAACAAAAAATTATCCACCGACACATTGGTGAAGTTAAAATACATACCTATCATCTATATACCTACAGACAACACTGCCTGTCACTACATAAAATCTGTCCACTACTCATTCGTTCTTTACGTCACTGTCTGTCCAAGTCCATTCGCATCGGTTCGGTATCGTACGAAGTACGATTGCGTCCACGATAGTTGTCGCTGGTGGAGGAATCTTGTGAAGTTGTTAACCTCAAATGTGGTTTCAGAATGTCATGCTCATGTCTCACTCTTCCACATTCCGCTTCTTTTTGTCATTTCACATTAGTTACGGCTCCTTCACTATACAAGCGATGATTCGATTATGTGATGGGCGAGATGGATTTTCTTCACATTGCTCGAAGCAATAAAATTGAGTTGTTCAACTTTTTGCAACACCCTATAAGCAGCGGATACGAGAGACAAGGGTCACGTCATGACGCGACCATCGCACTAATGGAATGAGTCATTACTATCAATGGGGTTTGCAAAAGACCCAAACTCAAATGCCATGATTCATTTCGCACGCAACAGGGTCGACAAAAAATTCTAAAATGTGCAGCAGCAGCAGATTCAAAACAGAATTTCCATAATTCGAGAAGTATCGCACAGAATACAAAGCTGGAAAGAAAGAAGAATCGTGAAGATACAAAAAAAAAAAAACTATCTTTGGGTGGGGTTGCTTGCTTCAAGTCGAGGAACTACACAGGAAAATAAAAAAAACGTCTGTAGGTACTCCTTACGCTATACGCTTCCCCGCTGTTACAATGTGGAGAGCTGTATATTCTTGGGGCCAATGGCAATGTTCGTGCTGCTTTGTGGTTGATACTCGCTGCACAATCTCTCTCTGACATATATAAGTGAATGAATGGCCACATGCATTGTTATGGCCGATTATAGGGCTGTGGTGACGGCCGGCGCTGTAGTGGCAGCCACATCAGCGATACTAGCAGGAGTCCATCGTCCCCCCGCAGCTTGCGGAGTGAAAAAAAAAAATGTGGAGTGCGCTGAAAGAAAAATATATACTTGCTGCCTTCTATACACTGTGGGAGTTTAAATCGGTTTAGGACTTTTTAAAGAATCGCAAGTGATGCGAGGAAAGTGAAGTAATCGAATGGAATTAACTTGTTGTGTCCCAGAAACGAAGGAGCCATGTACAATGAAAACTGATCTCGCACAAATAGTTCATTGACATGTAATGTTTTGGCAGAGCAAAGAACACGGAAGAAAAGGGTTGTGGTGACAGCTTTGTTACAGGGTGGTAATGGAAAGGGACTGGTAAAAATCATACATTATGCTATAGTGAGGAGTTGTGTACCTTGGATCTCGTGTACCGTGGTCAATGTGTTTATTCTCTGGTAAATTTATCGACGTCGTACAAAACTTCCACCTAAAACTTACGTGACATATCGTAACAAACTGACCCAGGTGTACAGGGTACTCATGCTGCAAGTGCACAAGTCATTCCAAGCATTACTTTGGTGTGCATAATTTTTTGCTGTCAAAAATAAAATTTTTAATTTTTTTTTTTAAGATCTAAAGCAGTTTCACAAAGAAGCACTTTTCATTTTTGGTCCCAAAAATCATGACTTTTGAACTTCTTGAAGTTTTTTTATTTTTTTTTCTAACAGGGGTGTAACTTATAGGTAACTATTTCGTCAGTTCTGAAAAAACAGATTTAGAATCTGTTGAAATGTGATTTTTTAACAATTGATTTTTTCAATTATAAGAAATATAGTGGCGGCCGTTTTGTGTTCATTAAACAACGACACAGAAGTCGAGATTTTAAATAAAACAAGGATTTTGCACAATGTAAAAATATTGCAATTTACCACTGCTGTGGTAGGTAATGTGCAACAGTGCGTGTGTTAGACCTTCAGTCCGTCTGTGACAGATTGTATGATATCCTACCCTACCCCCTACCTAAGAAAATATAATATGCCACAGCTTAACAAAGTGGGCGTGGTAAAAATGGTAACATAACAACTTTTGCATGCTTTACGCCAAAGGGTTACATGTTGGCTTTAAAAGTCCACTTTTAATAAAAAAAATCACTTTTTTTCAAGCCACGCCTACAAAACTGAGCGGAGGCATATAGTGTCTTTAGACATACTTTGGCAAACGCTTATCCCTTACACATAACATACATAAACTTTTCCAAGTTTCATATAAATTTTATGAAAAAACGGTATTTGAAGCTGAAACCATTTAAAAAGTGGGCGGCCCAATGCTGGGGCAGCATTTTTTTATAGATTTATAGGCAATTTCCAATTGGTGCTGAATCCATAAAATTATTATCAGAAAACTCAAGAAAAGGTAGCGAAAGAAAACTAGTGGGCGTGTAACAATCCCCTTCGGCATATCGTTTCATACCCCCATCCCTACTGACCCTGTCAAGCATCGAACTTTTTTTTGTTGCAAAGCTCCTTTCATAAAAAAAGGCTGTGGCATTTACACCTTTTTAAAATTGTAAATGATTTGGTGTTAAGTTGGTTGGCCACAAATGGCCTCAACTCCAAAAACCAAAAATTATTTGTGAAGAATAATGGTGCGTTTCGTCATTCCCCACCCTGACTGTTCAATCGACGAGAGGTTGCCCAGACAAAAAAGTTTAACTTGCTTTTGTTGCTTGTTTGCGCAGAACATCGCACCACATTCAATTTTTGAATAAAAATGTTCTTGTCAATCGGTCATCATCGACCAAAGTTCAACTTTTTCGTCTCTGCAAATTTATTCACTCGCCCATTGAAAAGTCAGGGTCAGGGGTGGCAAAACGCACCATGATTCTTTAGAAATAATTTTTTTGTTTTTTATAGTTGAGGCCGCAGATCTCAATAAAAAATCATTTACGATTTTGCACTCGACACGAATGCAAATTTAGTAACTTTTGTTTGCTTTGTTTTGTATTCAAAAAAAAAAACATTTGTCCTTTTCAGTCACATTAATTTTTTTTTTTAAATATTCAATGAAGTTTACATATGTAAATGTGTTGATTGCATTTTTAAATGAAAAATTCGGTTTTTACTTAAACAACGTCCCAAAAAGTAGGCGTGGCTAATTTTTTTCGCTTAAGTTGATGGCATAAGTACATTCCTGAGTTTTTTATAAGGCAGGTTAACGAAAACATGGAATAAATACGTTTTATAAGACTTCAAGTGAAATGTGGCCACGCCCACATGGGGCCGTTTTACTATTTTTTTAAATACCAATCACAATATACTTAACAAGGATCCATTACACAAATTACAGCGTCCTGTGACAATTGGCTATGGGCTTTATCCAATTCAACTCTTTGGCTTAAAATGTAAGGCCTAAAAGTTTTTAAAAAAAGGAATTAATTTTTGATTTTAAGTCCAGGTGAAACAATATTTTGCGTCGGTTTTTAAATTCATGAAATGCTTTGAAAGGTCATTTTGTAAAAAATATTTTTTTTTGTGTGCCACATTTTTTTTAACCTTTTTAGTATTTTCCCACTTATAAAAAATATTTTCGTCAGCGCGCCTTCATTCAAAGTTTTGATTTTGAGATGACTTTTTTCTCAGCCGTTGAGCTGTCAGTTGAAGCAAATATTAAGAATTGCCAGACGAAAAATTGAAGCCGAAAGCTTAATAGAAAAAAAAGCATGGTTGAACTTAAAAACGACAGGTTAAAGCTTGTTTGTGAATTTAGATTTATAAATCAAAGCAATTTTCCACAAACAGTAAGAACAGGGAACAGTAAGAACTCACTGAAAAATGTCCCATCTTCTTGAAGAGTACGACTAAGTTTCTCTCTGGCTGATGCTGAAAAATGCACTGCGTGTCTTAGAACACCCCCCAGACTGACTGCTGAAATCTTTACTCAGTGAAAAATGTCCCATCTTCTTGAAGACTACGACTAAGTTTCTCTCTGGCTGATGCTTAGAAATGCACTGCGTGTTTTAGTACAGCTGAAGTTCAAGGGAACTTATGTCGTATGTGGATTCAACGCAGAGACTAAACTGCCCGAACTGGGCAAAATCTGCAACGCGAAGCACTGCAAACTAGAAATAGTTATGGGCATGGAAAAAGATGGGTAAGAGGTTATAAAACGATTAAATATCTTCAAATATCTTCATGTTTGGCAGACGATTTGTTGTATCAGAGGAAGGGAGTTTACAATTATGCAAAGCGATGCATTCTCGTCACGACTATCACGCTATGGAGGGGCTCAATCCCCAACAGGGCACAGAGCATGGCAACCACATTGTCAAAATTGGCGTCACAATAATCAAAAACAAGACAAATAGTCCTAAAAGTTGGCGCAAGCGTACACATTCTTTGAAAAAACTACAAGAGAATTCCTCTTTCTATATTCTATACACGAAAAATAGTCAGGCTCTAATAACAAGAGAGCTTTTTGCCTGATGTGGATGGGGACCCTACGTTCGCCCATGTCGCGGATCCTACGCATGTCACGATGCGATGAATGAAAATATGCGCAGCTTTTCCTGAAATCTAAGACTATAGAGCCTTTTTGCATTATATTTATGCGTGACCAACATATCATAGAGCCGAAGGTAGGCTAAAGGCCTAACCATAATAGACTTAGTTGAGCTTAAATAGGCTTTCACGAAAATCCCATTCTTACCACGACTACATTTTGCTCGATCTCATTAAGTTTTTTTTAGATTTAATGCCTTAAGCTTGTTCGAATTAAGTGAGAGTTTTGACACAGAGATTTGACAGCTGGTGAGAAATATAGAAATCTCACACGCTTTTCCAATACATTTGCATAAATCTATTATGGGCAGAGTACTAGCAAGCTTTTGGCAGAACTTCAGTAAGAAAATTTTATTGTGACTGTTACGAGTCGTTTATTTACTTTTTCTTTAGTTTGTAGCATAAAGTTTGTAGCGTGCCCTGGAAAAAGGATTCTGGTAACCCTGTGGTTTCTTCTTTTTAATTTGTGGCGTGTTAATTGAATACTTTGGCGGCCTTAACTTAACTTTAAAAGAGACAAGCTTATGTAAAGTATTAAAGCCAGAGTGTGGGTGAAGTAGTTAGTGTGTCGGGCTATTGTGCACGAGGTCCCGGTTCAAATCCCGACAGCGACACGAATCGCGCAAAAAAGTTGTTTTTACGGTCCCTCACCGAAACACTCATCGAAAGTATCATTCGTTATGAGAGACCTCTCAATTAATCATTCGGAATTGGCGAAAAATTAAAGATCTCCTCCATGTGTGTAGGAAAATCTTAGGGCTATGTCACAAGGCTGCGTTGCGCCAACGTTGATTTGACAACTTAAATTCAAAGTTTGAACGATCTTCTTTATGTTTTTTTATTAAAGAAAGTTTTGAGAAAGTAAAAAAAAATTCAACACGATGAATTTTCGCGTGCGTTTTGATATTTCTGTGAGCCTTTAATTGTTGGCTTTCGTGGTGGTTCGTGTGCTTTTTGATTTGTTGGCATTTCCTTTTATTTTTTATTCGTTTTTAGAATGGTATATTTTCAACGCGGTTGTAAAGCGATAGGAACGTAACGGGACAAAGCAAACAAGAACGTAGCTTTGGGAAACAGCATGCATGGTTGTGAGAGGTTAGGCGATCTCTTCTAATTTGCAAAAATTTTGTACTAAAAACTAAGAAAATAAATGTTAATAACTACTTAATTTTTTCGAGTATATTTGGAAAACGATTTTCAGTTTAGGCGCTGAAAACACGTTTGAAAGTATTTGTCCAGACCTGTTAGGAAAGCCCTGAAATAATGTATGTCCAACTGGTCTACACACATTAAAGCTTCTTTTTTTTTTGTCCCTTAGACCGTATGAAGCAAACAACAAAGTCTTGCCTGAGGATGCACAAACACTTGTTCGAAAAATTGTTTACGAATGTTTACGAATCCTCTCAAAAATGTTTTAAGAAAAAAGAAAGAAGAAAAAAATTTAATTAGGTATTGTTTCGAAAACAAATAAGCTTCGTAAAGCAGCTTATTTCTTACAAACGTTCCGTTGTTTGCAGTACATGCAAACAAATTTAATGCAGTACAAATTTGACCTTTGGGTGAAGAAAGCAAGGAGAAATTTGTGGGAAATAATTCAAGTGTTTGAGGGAAACTTTTTTTTTGAAAATGACTTCTTTTTTTTCATGGAAACATTTACTTTGTTTGAAAGAAACAAAAATTTGTTTTCTGAAAGCTTAATTAACACTTACTCCTTCTTTCTTCTCAAATCTTTTGTTGTCTGTGATAGGTAAGGTAAGGTTAGAGGACTGTCGCCCCTAGCAAGAGGCACACTTAGGCCAAGGGATTTTAATACCACTTGTAGGTTTAACGGTGTTATTCTTTTCCAAAGATCGCCAATCAATGCTGGATTGGTTAGGGACTTGCTCGAAAATACTAATACACAAAAGGCTAATACACTTTCGTAAACCCTACCTCTTGTCAGTGTGTACCTAGTTTTTATATTTTAAAAAGGTACTCTTTTGGAAACTATTCATTCTTTATACATAGCAACTTTAGAAGCTGGTAAATGGCATGTAATTCCATTCTTTTGAGTCATGCGTTGGATTTCGCCAAGACTGTTTTCTGTTACCTCTCCTTTTCATGATATAAGTACATCTTCTGTTTATAATATAAGTATAACCTGCCTCTTAATGGAAAAGATCGAGTAACTATAAGTAATTTTTACGAGAACTATGCACAGCTCTGGAAAACAGCTCTTAGCATTAGCGGGCTTGAGGACCCAGGGTTTAAAGCACATGTCTTAAGGAAGGAGGAGCATGCTGTAGGTACCTATAACTCTCTTTCTGCCAGCCCTCCCTCGCTTCTTACGGCAGTCACCAGCGAAGGGAAGTTCAAAGAAACACGAATCTTATAAAACATGACCCATTGCCACTCAAATTCATCTTAAATGCATGCATCAACAGTATCTATTACGCAATTGAAATCGCCTTTTGTCATAAATTTTCCTTGAAATCATGAATCAGGCTTAAATTTTGGATCGTGTGCGAATACCTACAACAATGAATGAACACCAACAACGGCCCTTGAACAAATGGAAAACATGAAAAAGCCGGGTGTATAAATCTCTGTAAATGTCTCTTGCCACCATAAACTGAAATTAAAGACGACTTAACACCATCGTGACAGCAAAACAACTTGTCACCTTGCCCCCAATTCTCTGTCTCATCATCACAATTCATCTAAAGTCAAATGCTTTCCGCACAAAATGACGAATCAGAAGAAAGCACTCTCGTAGCACAACAACTGTAAGTTATGTGGCAACAATGAAAATGTAAAATTTTAACAAAAAAGAACAACTCAAAATCAACATAGAAAATAGAAAAAAAAATATGGAAAGAAACGACGGGCGCCTTTGCCTAAACATTTGACGGAATTCTGAGTGAAACACATCTCCCGCCTACGTTCAGACACGGCGCGCACAGTGCCCGGCCTTTAGATGGTTGTCAAGCGAAACGACCAATTTACCACAGCTTTTGTGCCAGTTGTCTCCAGTTCATTCACTCTTTGCTGCTTCGACATGGTGTTGCTGTCAGCTTGATGGTGATGATTATGATCGGACTATGACCATGTTAACAACACGGCGCGCGGCAACAACAGCGCATCCACCGGTTGGACGATTTAATTTATTTTCCTTGTTTCTCGTCGGTGTTTTATTGTCTTTTTTTTGGGGGGGATCTAACAACAAACTGCCCTATTTGGCCCCCACCACCACCTACACCGAGGTTCTATGCCCTGCTCAACAATCACCTATAAATAAACTTAGCTCGCGCCAATGTGTGAGCCGGGAGAGTGTGTTGCACTTTAATCAAATCACACGCTCAGTTAAATCGAAATGTTGTCCTCCACCAACGAAATGACAAAGTGAGTGAGTTGGGTGAGGTGGGGGCTCTGCTATAGGTACGCCGAACTGGGGGCCTTTAGGTGGAAATCCTGCCCGAGGGAGAATGCTCTCAAGTCGAAATTTTGCGATTTAACACAAAAATACGAGCCTGAAACAGCGAGACCGAGAGGCTGGTATGGTGGCTACATCCGTCGTACATGGTATAGACGTTCCGTTCATATAAAATAAAAGCAACAGGAACGCCGACTTCCGCTCGAAATTGCTTTTTGAAAATTTTAATCGGAAAATGGGGAACAAACCTGTCACCAGTGAATTTTTTTTTCAATTGGGAGGGTTGGGTTCAAGTTCTGTGGATATAAATTTCATCACGATAATAATTATTAGTTATGTGTGGGGTATGTGAGGGGGCGCTGTGCTGGAGTATACACTTCACCTGGTCTTTTTTGTGTCTGTGATGGGATCGTGTTTATTTTATTTTTCGACGAAACAAATAAACTCCTGGATGGGTGAACTTCCATTGAACTGTAGATCCGGGCTTCTCATCGATAGGGAGAAGACTGGAGTGAGTGCTGCGGCTGGGCATAAGAGAAAATCAAATTAAAACATCAAACAAGGTGGCTTCGGCGGCGGCTTTCGGTGAGAAGAGTTGTTTAAATTTTAAGTGAATAACCTAATTAGCCAGATGGTGAGTTCATGTCCTAAGGCGTATTTCAATAAATTTTAAGCTATTTTTCCAATAAAATCTCATAACAGTATTTATGCGGGTATTAAATAAATTAACTGCCTTTTCGGATCATATTTATTGAAAATGTCAGACTTTTTAAGCGATGAAAACATCAAATTAAAATTGAATGACAACATTTTAGTGTGACATTTTTTAGTTTCGTTGATCTGTAAAAAGAAAGGCAAAAAACGTTTCCCTTTTTTTAATGTTTTTCCCCTAAAAATTTGAGGATGGAAACGCCAATTTTGAAAGGTTTATAATGGAGTTAGTTTGCCTCTTAAACGTTACATACCTACTTCAGATAATTTCAATCAAGATCGTCATAACCGTTAAGGGAATAAAAACCTTTAAAACCTTTTTTTTAAAACCTTTTTAAACTATTTTGATTATTTTTTCAATACCTGTTAGAATTTTTTCCAATAGCACAACCACCTACGCTAGTATTGGCTGTTTTTCTTCAATTGGCACCGGTTTTTTTGTTTAAACTAAAAAAAACATTCTCCCTTTTTACCATTTTTTTTTTTTTAAATAAATAAATAAATGAAGTGGCGCAACAGCTCGAGGTGAACCAGGGCCAACTTCTCAACAATGTATGCTGGTGCGTTAGTTTCTTTACATACAACGGGACCTACAATTTTTTGCCGAATCCGAACGGCACTTTGAGAAGTTTTTCAAGACAATTAATACTCTCGGAGGGCTTGTCAAACCCTCGCGGAGGTGGGGACCGTGAAAAAGAACAAGTCTTTTTTTTCAGGTGACGATGGCAGGAAGTTCTTTGTTTTTTTTTTAAGGCTTCGAAAAACTTAGGCCACAATATTAAAGTGGGCAATATTAAAGTTTTCTACCGCAGCTTGATATCTTTTTTTACGCTTTAAACTTAAACCAAATCTAACCAACATTTTATTTTCGTTTTTCTTGTTCTTCCCTAAACTTCTTTAAAAAAGTACAAAAAAAATATTTGATCCTTTTTCCCTTGAAACTTCAAACTATAAACAGTTGTATAAGCTTAAAAAAATTGCCCTCGTTGGGTTCTTTGGCTTTTTCCGCACCAAAGGATTTTTTTTTTGCGGAAATTGAAATTAAGTTTAAAAAAAAAATTATTTAGAAGGACACAAAATTTTGTCTTTCTACGACTTACCGCTCACATTTAACAACGCGATTGGACGGACGGAAGGACAACGTAGTAATACCATAAGAGTTCCTTTTGTCATTTTTTAACGGACCGCTAAAAACGAAATTAAAAGCTGTTAGTTTTACCCTTTTCTTTAGAACTTTATGCTCGCGAAATTGAAATATTGGAAAAAAATCTAATCGAAAGAGAAAACTAGTGGGATGGTAACAATCGGCTTAGGCGAATCGTTGGATTCCCCATCCTAATTGACCACTACTGCAAGCTCCGAATTGCGTCATAAATCTTGGTTGTTAAATTCTATTTTCTACTAACTTAAATTGTATTCAGAATTTGTCGGTTAAGAATCTCCTTTCTTAAAAAAAAGGGGGCGTGACATAAACACTTTTTCAATAACATCGTTTTTTTTCACATTTTTAATCAGAAGTGGTATACACTTGCTGATTGCATTTTTGTAATGGAAATTTGGTTTATATTTAAATACGCCCGCAAAAGTGGGCGTGGCAGAAATTGATTCATTTAACTTGTTAGCTTAGTGCAAGTTTTTTGGATTCAAAGCAAATATATTGAAAAAAACAGTTAACAGAATGCAAATTAAAAATGACCACGCCCACATGGGGGCAGTTTCCGTTTTTTTTTTTAAATGCCAATCACAAAACACTTCAGCGCATACCAAATTTCAGCTTCCTACGACATCTTTGATTTTTCACGCTTAATTGTAAAGTGGGCGTGTCAATGGGCGGATTTCAAAAATGTTTTTACTGCTTCACTTTTACTGCTTCGGGACCCTGAAAGAACAGATATCAAGTTTTAAGTTCCTAGCTCAACACATAAGGCCTAAAAACTACTGACACACGGACGGACGGACATGGCTTATTCGACTTACAATTCGGTCTCGATCATGCCCTTAAGGTCTTAGTGGTCTACAGTGATTATTTCTCTATGTTACAAACTATGAATCAAAATTAATATACTTCCTATCCTATGGGATGGGACATAAAAAATCGAAATTGTCGTTTTATAGGTTTGAAATTTCTTAAATGCAAAAAAACGTCAAGTTTATGTTTACGTCCCCCGTTTATCTCTCAAGAGTAATAGGTATACATTTTCAGTCCGTCTTCTGAAATGTTGATGAAAACTACAGCGGGTATAGAATGGTTTCCGAGATGTTCTTAAAATCACATTATTTGAGTGACTGGAATGAGGCTGCTAGTAACATTGCTTTAACTTCGAGGATAACTATTGTACAATTACCAAATCTGGATAAACACAGGCCACATCAACTAATCGCCATCATATTATGCAGTTTTGAAAACCTTATGTATTTTTTTGAAACCTATTTAAAATCTCGCATTAACATAACGCGAATATAAGAAATCAGAGGAAAGATAGGAAAGGCTCTGGGACACATATATGTTTTGAATTGCTGGACTATAATAGCGTAGAAAAACCGCTTGTGGAAACCTGTTCCACCTGCGTGAAGTTCTGCTTTTGAGAGATCTCCAATGCAATGCGGTTTAGGTCCGAAATATGGCTCAAGGGTAAACATTCCTGGTACCACGGATATAGAAAGTGAATTCTTTGAGGGATGAAATGCAGATGGCTATTCCACTGGAGAACTCTTTATGGAAAAAGCGATAAAAAAATAAATGACATATAACGTATTCCAGGGGCTCAATCGAGCTCACAACGCTTTGGCCACTTAGCAATTTTAAGGTCCGTTTTTTGACACTATTGGACAAATGCAATGTGTTTTTTGGTGCATATTCCTAGACACGAAAACTTTATTCCAGTTTTGGTCGTATAAACGCCTTATATTATGTTAGCAAGAACAGTTCGTGTGAAGTATATCTTGTGTTATTTAAAGAAAAACGTAAGCATTTCGAGGTCTGATTGGCGACGTCAAATGCATGGCCATTGCAACAAAGGTTGTCATGAACACATATACCGAGGACGAAGAGCTTTTTGGTTTCAGTGGAAATTCATGGAAAATGGCTGAAGGTTCCGAATTCGCTTGAGCAACAGCAGACAGCACTATTTGTTTTGGACGCATTAAATTCTACTCTGCTTGCTACCCTTAGACTAAAATGATGGTTACCATTCCACGTAACCATTCCATTTCGACGTCCGTAAAACTGGGACAACTTCTTCGAAAGGAGTATGAAAAATTGAGAGTCCTGCAGCCAGCGAAAGAGTGAATCGGATTAGAGTTGACAGACTAATGACCGTTGGTGAAAATCAAGACAAGCGTTGTAGATAAAACTGAGACTTACGGTCACACCGTAAAAATACAGTAGATATATGACTTGAAGTCGTCCAGAACCCCTTGGACTGAACGGCTCCAAAGGAAATTTCTAATCCTATGAATAAAAGACACTTCGATTTCAAAAGCAGGAGAACCTGGTGCCATACTCTGTGAAATGCTTTCGAAATATCAAGAGCAACAGCCCAGCTTTCCCCGAAGAGATTCAAGGAGCGTTTTCACAATTTCGTCAGATGAGCCATCCAGCAGTGGTCCCTTTGCTACAAAAGTCGTTTTGGCCATCATTGAAGAGCTTCAGTGACTCGGATCGAGAAATTAAATTAGCCGACAAAGCATCAGCGTTTCCATGACCTTGGGTCCAATTAGTCGGTTGGAGAAGAAGAATCGCCATTTTTCAGGACGGGCTGAAGAAATTTTATTTTTCATCTACTCGGCAAAAAGAGTAGAACAGATAAAAAGGTTTACGCAGTGGTTTTTCAGCGTGGTATAGAACAACTGCAATACTAGTGGGGCAACGTCATTTGGACCAGCATATTTAAGAATGGAAGGATTTTCTAAGAACTCCTGCTACTGAAGTGTCATACACGAGTTTATAACTAAATCCAAATTTGATCAAAATCACTTTTTCTGTCAAGAAAACAGGAGGTTTTAATTTTAATAATCGTTTCTTTTTGTTTGAAATTCCACTAAATTTTTTAAACGAAAAAAAAATGTTACGACCTGTAATACGTCCACTTTTTGGTCAACTTTAACGAACAATTATAAGCTTTTTTAATAAATATGTATTTAAATGAGAATTGGGAAAAATACGTTACAAGTGCTGTAGGCCTTAGTATATTTGGCAAGTTTTTCGTTCACACGCCAGTATGTGTCTGTAATTTTATTTTTTGGATTAAAAGCAGGATTAACTGTCCAAAATCTATGCAACTTCCTTTCACAAGGCATGCAAAAGCTATGTTTTTCACCTCGCGCACTTTTTGGAGGCGTGACTTGTTTTTTTGTTGTTGGTAAGGGTTGGGCTATTGCCCATTGCAAAATATTGCTTACACAGGCTCAAGCAGCCATTAGCAAAATATTGCTTACACAGGCTCATTAACTAGTGCAGGTGTTAGTGGTTAATGCAACGATCACTTAACACAAGTCCATATTTAACAAAATAGAGTAACAAATATTTAGAAAACAATATTTAATTATTTATAAATTCTTACTAAAAACTAATATTAAGAAATAGAACACAAACAAAGAATACTTTACAATTGTCTAAGCAGCTTTTTTAGTCTCGCTTTGTCAAAATTGAAATCTACAACACAACTATACGAGTTGTACAGAGAACATACGTGTAAGAGGCTCATGAATGCCATAATTTGTTCTATGATTGTAAATATTCAGTAGAAGAATATTATGTAAGTTATAAGAGCCTCCACGAAAACTAAATTTAAAGAGGACATAAGGACAGGTGCGTCAATGTGACCTAATAGCAGTGCCTGAATACAAACAAGATCAGTATCTGGACGTCTTTAAGACACGTTTTGAAGATTGAGTAGTTTTAGCCATTGGGAATAAGCTGGTAGGTTAACTGGATCTTTCCCAGCCCAGGTCCCTGAGAGCGAAACGGCTAAACCTCTGCTGATTTGCCTCAACCCTATTTGAATAACAAATTGGGATGGTGTGCAAACCTGTGAGGCATATTCGAGAAGTGGCCTGACGAAACTGTTGTACGGCGAAAGAGTTATGTAAGGATCATAAAATTCCTTACGCCACCTTTTAATAAACCCCAGCATACAGTTTGTTTTAGTAACGACATGATTAATGTGTTCAGAAAAAGTAAGGTTGGAGCTAAAGAAGAATGTTCTATCCCAAAAACTTGAGAATTTTCAAAAAAAATCACTTTTTCCTTTCTTCTTAGCGCTCACTTAAAGCATGTATTTATATGCGTTGAACTAAGGTCTCGTTTTGGTGATTTGAGTTGACCGGCAAAATAGCTTGATCGTGACCGCTCCTGACTTATTTCTTTAATGTTTTTTTCACGTCACAATAAGTTATTAGAGCACGATACCTTGGAAGGTCTCAAGCAAAATAAATTTTAAGAGGGCGGACATAAATTGCGCGAAGTCCAAAACAATTTACACGATGTGATTAGAAGAAATTCCAGACAGGAGGTCTAGGTTCGTTTTTTTACTTCGGTCATTTGCAAAATGTTAGCTCTGGTCCACGGTCTCACTTTTTCAAGGCAAAAATGTGCCCCGAGATTCAGCAAAATTTACGCAACGCATAAGTTTGGGTGGAGTTAGCCCTGAGTCATTTTGAGCGGTTGACCTTTTTGATCGGACGACAGCCATTCATTCGTCACAAATCGAAAACATTTACGAGTGTGAAATTTTAAACAAACCTTGTAGTGGCCGTCCTGCCGTCACTTGAAAAAAACTTGTCGTTTTTGACGGTCCCCACATCCGCGAGGGTCTGACAAGCCTTCCGAGAGTATAATTTGTCTTGAAAAGCTTCTTAAAAGTGCCGTCCGGATTCGGCAAAAAATTGTAGGTCCCCTAGTGTGAGAAGAAATTAACACACACAGCATACATTGTTGAAAAGTTGGCCCTGGTTCACCACGAGCTGTTGCGCCACTCTATTTAATTATTTATTTATATGTAGTGGCCATTTCAAGCGAGTTTCTTAACAGAATGAGAAAAACGTCTCATCATGGACCTTAGTTTACCAAATGGAGCAGGGCAGATTCAATAATTTTCTATACAATTCTGATCACAAGGGGCTCATATGACCCCGTGTAATAACGAGCTGAATTTTTTCCAAATTTGAACACAAAGAAAATTAAATAATGGTGAAAACATAATCAAAATGATGTAATTACATTCTTGTTAAAAGACAGAATGTTTTACACTGTCTGCAAAATGTCCTCCCACAATGGTAAACGGTGGAGCCTTAAACAAACTTCCAACGATCAAACTGCACTCGAAATAATAGATAACTTTAATTTAAACCAATCCAAAAGTATCATAAAATTAAATATGCCAAAGTGAAATTTGACTTGAGCGCCTGAGAAGTGAGTTCTACAAGCCCTGGATGTGCAAAGAAAAAAAACCTGCATAATTTAAGTTAAATTTAAATTATCTTCTTGTCTAAACTTTATTTGGTACAGGACGATGGCTAGGATAAAAACGAAGACGTTTTCAAGCAAAGTCGTTCTGTGGTTTACTTACTTATTCCAAATTGCATCACCGTCACTACCAGGCGCGCAAGGCAGGGCTTTACTCTCTGGTGGTGGCTGATGGTGCACGTACAACTTTTTACACCGCAGACAATTCATTAATTAAATCCTTGACGAGGGAGGATCTTCTTCCTTTGGCGCCTTACTGTTTTGTGGTGGTTTTTCGGGAAAGTGAATAGACGCAAAACCACAATCGCATCGTGTAGCATCAATGGAAGAGTTCATTCATTGATGGGTTTTTGCAACTATTGAATTGTGTTTGAATACGAGACTGACTTGTGGTGAAAACCTGAATAAATTTCTCTGGTGGCGGATAAATCGATTTTCTAAAAACTGCTGCAGATTAAAAAATTTATCGTCCGACTGCGAGTGAGTACTCATCGTCCCAAATGGTATTTTTGTAGAAATGCAAACATGCAAAGGATTTAGAAGAAAAAAACTCGAAATTAAATTCGCTCTCCTCTTTATTCTTTTCAGAAAAACACAGCAAAGCGGAAGTATATAAAAAAAAATCATTTGCTCAGTCCTATTCCGCGGGATATGCAGCGTAACTGACTCTTGACGAAGTCAGTCTCCCAGAACAAACCAGCAGATCCTTTCGAAATTATTTTTACTACGTCTATCCCAACAGCTAGTAGATACTTCCTACAATGAATCCGCTTTAACTGCACACAACACTGGATACGGGAGTTGTATACTCTGCTTTTGACTTTCATAAGCAACAGCGGGCAACTTTGAATGCACAGCATTTTCATTGCTTATACCACCCCTGTTTTTTTTTTTTGCAACATAACGACTGCATCACAGGTGTGGTATGAGGTGTGCAACTTCAATACAGTGAAGGTCGTTTTACTAAAATAAAACGCTGTTGAATGGGGGAGCAGCTAAAAAAAAAACGAATCCTTACTACTACGCCATTGTTGTGATTGTGATCCTTTGGGACGAGAGGAAGGAGATAAAAATGAACATATAACGAGTTTTTCTTTTGCCTGTACGTTTACCTCACTTGAACTTTTATATTCTTTTGTTGAAAAGCGAGGGCGCCCGATTGTTCTAGCCGAATTCCAACAGGAGAAAAAAAATATAACCTCAAAACGAGATGAAACTTTACGGATATTTTATATTTTTTCTGCAGATTTTTTTGTGCACTATAAACAATTGATTGACAAGCATACATATTTTTATACAACTGCACGGGATATGATTATTCTTCGTTTTTTTTTTTATACCACACAAAGCATTTTCCAGGCCCCTGAGGGCTGATTTTTCCACATCTTTACTCTCTGTTCTGTGTATTCCGCAATTTTTCTTCCACTCTTGCCGATGGGATCTTATTATCCTTTTTTATTCTTTGTAGCTTCTTTTATTCTTTCCCGTAGCTTTAATAGAAATATGTTCGTATTCAAAAAGTATACGAAAAAAAGAAATATTTACGAAGAGCGTAGAACTGCCAACGACGAATAAAAACAAATACAACAAATACCAGAAATGAAACGACAAAAATGGGTAAACAACCCAAGACAGCTGCGCCGCTTCTGATGATGGTCGAAGGGCGAAGGAAAAGTTTCAAAATTGTTAAATGTTTACTGAGAATGTTTTGGTTGTCTCATTTTTTTTTTAATTTTTATTTAATTCCTTGCGGTGGAGACACGGTCGCGAGTTATTGCTCCCGCACTATATTTTTGGTGAATAAAGTGAAAACAAACAAAACTCGAAAAACTTACCTCTTTCAACTCCAGAGATGTCTTTTCCGTAACCTGAAAATATAAAACGAGGAGAGAGAGTTAAATAAATAAATATCAGTTTTTGGCGAAATGGAAAAGGGTTAAAAAAAAGTTTCAGTGATTCCAGTTTATTAATAATTGAAATTGAGGGTTGATGATGGTTGAAGAGAAACGAAACTCCTTTTTGGACCGAGTATTTGCTCAAATAAATTTATTTACTTTTTGTTTTATCTCTGTTGGTATGAAAAAAAACACGTGCAAGGAATCAGCTTTGAATGGTTTTGTAATTCTCAAAAAGGTTTTACCATAATTAGGGGTTTAATAAAGAAGCCACAATATTATGAAAGCACCACTATTGCAAGTGGCGCATTTAAATAGTCACATCAAACATTTAAAAAAAAAAAATAATGTTAATCGAGCCGGCTGTCATTTGCCTGTAAAAATACAGCGTTAAAGTTAGAGTAGCTCTGCATTCGGCCGAACGTAGGAGAGAGCGCGTAGGAGACGGCAAGGCACGAGGGCCCCCCCAGACAAAACCCTATTGAACCACCTCTCCAACAAACTGAAAGGAATGTTGCAAGATCTTAAAAATCGTGAGACCACTGAATACCTTGAAGGCTTGTCGGCGGATAGGAGCTCAAACTACTCGCTGTGGAAAGCAGTTAAGTCTATCAAGAAACCTATAATCCACTCGGCTTCAATAAAAAAAAGCTAACGGCGAATGGGCAAGAGAAGATAAAGAGAAAGCGAATTTGTTTGTTGAATATTTAGAAGAAACATTCAAGCCTTTCGACGGTCCACCGTTGGCTGACGTTCTTAACAACAACGGGGAACCTGATAGCTTTAGAATGAAAAAAGTTTCGTGAGTTGAACTCCGACAGACAATTAGCAAACTTAAAAATAATAAGGCCCCGGGTTACGACCTGAT
Source organism: Neoascia interrupta (assembly GCA_947623515.1). Lineage (NCBI taxonomy): Eukaryota > Metazoa > Arthropoda > Insecta > Diptera > Syrphidae > Neoascia > Neoascia interrupta. The sequence continues at coordinate 62,218,303 of OX392462.1, read as the reverse complement.
CACTGGCGAAATATTAAAAGAGCTACCAAAAAAGGCATTAGTCAAGCTACTTTATATGATAAACGCTTCTCTTAGACTTCTATACGTTCCAAGACAATGGAAAGTTGCTGAAGTCATTATGGTTCCAAAACCGGGGAAATGCGCAAATGATAAAAAATCTTATAGGCCCATACCGCTTCTGCCGATAATATCGAAAGTATTCGAGAAACTTCTGCTGAAGCGATTACAACCAATAATTGCAGAAAGACGCTTGATCCCGGATCATCAATTCGGTTTTAGACCTTACCATTCCACCATAGATCAAGTCTACAGAATAACGCATGAAATTGAAAAAGCCTTAGAAGGGAAAAAAATATGTTCAAGTGCTTTCCTCGACGTATCGCAAGCCTTCGACAAGGTATGGCACGAAGGCTTGAAATATAAGCTACGGCAAAACGGAAGACATGTTTAAAATGTTGGAAAATTATCTTGAAAGCAGACTCTTTCGTGTTAGGTGTAGTAGTGAATACTCGAGTTTCAAGCAAATTCGGGCTGGCGTACCCCAGGGAAGCGTCCTCGGTCCGACCCTGTTCCTGCTCTACACAAGGGACATACCTCTAGATGACGAGACAGTCGTGGCCACGTTTGCGGACGATACGGTGAATCAGTCGAGTCATCCTGGCAACAGGTGAATCAGTCGAGTCATCAACGAGAAACCTCCAACGAGCATTGGACAGAATTTGTGTCTGGACGAAGACTTGGCGAATCGCTCTTAACGAGAACAAGTCAACGCATGTGAATTTCACTTACAGAAGGGTTAATAATTTGCCTCTGTTCATAAATTCTGCACAAATACCTTATGCAAATGAAGCGAAGTATCTAGGGATGACACTGGACGCTAAACTAAGGTGGAAACCACACGTAAAGAAGAAGCGTGACGAGCTCGAGATTAGGCTCAGGGAAATGTATTGGCTTATTGGAAGATTTTCGAAATTAAGCACAAAGAACAAACTGCTCTTGTACAGGCAGGTGTTAAAGCCGTCCTGGACATACGGTATACAACTTTGGGGTTGTACCAAGCCGAGCAACATGGCCATGTTGCAGACTTTCCAAAACAAGACACTAAGAGCAATTGTGAATGCTCCATGGTATATTAGGAATAGTGATATTCACAGAGATTTAGGAATAGCTACCGTGGGCGATGAAGTAACAAACTTCGCTCGAAAGCTAAATGCTCGCCTTCATGTTCATTGCAACAATGAAATGATCCGAACTCTAAACGAGACTCTTAACGATGTTAACAACGCGCGACGAGTTGTACAAAGAACAAGACCCTTCGATCTAGCGACGTAGGGTGAAGCCGCATGAATGAACGGCTTAGTAGGTGCATTCACTGGAAAGCAACCTATCCAATGCGATTAACACTATGGAAGCGTAAACTACTTGTTAAGTTAACTTAGTTGTAGTCAAGAAGTATTATGAGAGAGCGAAAATTTACTACTATGAAGTGCGTTCTGGCAGTTTCATAGTGTCTCTCATAAATGGGTGGTTTTTTAGCACGTGGAAATCGGGCATAACCAATATCGGCTACTTCGGTATTATGTACCTGCTATAGAGGGCGTATTGGTATCTTTGAAAGATTTTGGAGTTTTAGCCTCCGTCCATCCTAGTATAGTAAAAAAAAAAAAAAAAACGGCCGAACGTTTTGCGTTTTCGCTCTAAATTACAGCAAACTTAGGGCTCAGATGGCGGCTCAGTAGCTGCCATAAACGCCAGGCATTAGGCGCTTGTTTTTGTGTTGATTTCCGCAAGGTGTTGTGTTTTTCGTCGAGCTACGAGGCAAAGTAAATTAAAAAGTAAAGGACGAGAGAAGACTACTCGTAGTTCCGCAAAAGGTGTGCATCTGCGGCCAGTTCGGCATCGTCTAAGATCGAACTCACCACCACCTCCATCGGGAGGCTTTTGTCTCGAAGAACTAGCGCGTTTTAAATTCACAGGATTATGATGGTTTTCAAGAGCTGCACACACAATCATGTCACAGCCTAGTGAGGCGAAAGCCGTTCCATTGGAAAACAGGGAACGCGTTGTAAATCGCTTATCAGATGGCAGTCCAGATGGAAGTGTGTAAGGTACTCAAATCAAAAGCAGTACATAGATGTTGATGTCTGCGACTCCCGCTATCGTGGAGTTACAAGGGAATGCCAAACATTGGAAACTCAGTAAAACCAAGGATATCTTGGTTCTCACGAAGCAGGTTGACAGTTTTAGCTTATCCTGGCTGAACTCCCCTGAGAACTCCCTGTGCTTCTAGGAAAAGTAGATAACCTCCGAAGCAGTGACTAGTGTGTAAGACTTCTGTGCACGAGGTATGGCGTTCGAATCCTGGTCAATCAATGGAGGCCTTTAACGACTGCAAGGCATATATCACGGCCATCCAAGCAACCCGTGGGATGGGCTGGCCAAAAGAATGATGCAAAACCGCGACATATATACTACGGCGACTGCTTTACCAATAAAAACAAGTGGGTAAGTGCAAAAGTTCGTGTGTAACAAACTTCTAAATAATAGAGTGGCGCAACAGCTCGAGGTGAACCAGGACCAGAACAATGTATCTATGCTGTAACACCATGTAACACCAAGCTTAAAAGTTTTTTGGCCTGAATTATAATGCTGTTTGTCAATTATTTGTTGGGGTGCCGTGGCGTAGTGCTTTCTACGCCGGAGGTCTGGGTTCGAATCCTGCCAACGTCACCTGAAAAAAAAGACTTGTTATTTTGCATGGTCCCCACCTCCGCGAGGATCTGACAAGTCCTCCGGGAGTATCATTTGTCTTGAAAAAACTTCTCAAAGTGCCGTTCGGATTTGGCGAAAAATTGTAGGTCCCCTTGTATGTAACGAAATTGACACACCAGCATACATTGTTGAGAAGTTGGCCCTGGTTCACATCGAACTGTTTCGCCATTCTATTCTATTTTTATGTCAATTATTTGTATTGGCCACGCCCCCAAATGTGGGTTTGAGCTAAAAATTAAAATCAATTAATTCTGATCTCGTTAAAATCATGAGAGAATGCGTTAAAAGCGGAAATTAATGTTTAAAAATAGCTTTATCTAAAAACGCCCCCTTAAAGAGGGCGGGGCTCGATACTTTGTATGAAACAAATGTAGCTATTAGTAACTAATATCTTTAATATTTGTCATTTAATTTTTTTTAGATTTAGAATGAATTTTCCGAGAAACAAGATTTTTTAAAAGTATAACATGTTAAAAGTGGGCATGGTCGATGGTCCGGGCGGTCTAATTATTGCCTAATCAAACGCTTCTAGTCATTATAGCTCTGCGGCAAAATTTGAGTTCCAAGGCCTTGTGTAACTTGGCCAAAAAACTGATTTGAAATAAAATGTGAATTAGAGGTAGTCTCACATTGAAGTCAATTGTAGGTGTGGCTGTGGGCGGATCGTATCAATTTTCATACTTTATCTGTACAAAATGAGAACCAAAATATTCTCCGATTTTCGATTTTCTCAATTTTAAAGACCTAAAAACTTCACACATACGGACAAACGGACGGAAATGGCTTAATCAATTCACCTGTCGGCCTCGATTATATCTTTAAGAGGTCTTGGGCTCGACGGTGATTATTTCACTGTGTTGGAAGCTATGCATCAAGATTAATATACCCTGGGTCGGGCATAAAAGGGCAACGCCGATTTAGGCAAAAAGATTTCAGGGCTAGATTCCCAAACATTAGCTTTAGAGGGGTAAAAGATGACGACGCGACGCCGAAAAATAACCTACGAGCTCTTTGACAAAACATATTAGCAACAGCAACGCCAAAGCTACATCAAGATTGTTCTAGTCGATTTTGATGCCAAGCTAGTAAAGGAGTGCATCTTTGGACGCCCGATCGGAAATCTTTGCCTGCCCGACACGAGCTCCGATACCGCAGATTAACCATACTGCGATCGACGCCAGAAACTCATCCAGTAGCATGGACGTCCGACCTTTCCGAGGGGCCAAAAAAGCCTTGGATCAGTACCACGTTGTAGCGAAGGTACAGCTGCGGACATCTCGACCAACGCCAGGAATATAAAATGCTTTGCGGAAATTTGATGCCGGAAGGCTACACTCGCAATATGGATCGACAGGTCCTTCTCCAATCGAGTGTCCCAAAACCTTCTACGAAATCGTATCCAGTTAGCATCAAGTTTTGTGCCCAGTGGCAACATTGCGAAAATGCCATCAGAGATGGCGCTTCTGATGTTCTGGGCAAGGAAGCATATAAAGCGGCTCTGCACAGACGGGCTAATGTTGCTAACGACCTCTCCGAGCAGGGGAGGAGAGACGAACACCGGCTTTTCCAACGGGAGAAAAAAGATCTCGAGAAGCGAACTTTTGAATAGATAGATAGATCCTACCACAGGAGTGAGCCTAGGAAGTTTATTCAAAGGATCGGAGCAACCTGCCAAGAGTATAAAGTTCGAGCTGAAGCCTATAAGGGCCATTAAGGGAACATCTTAGAAGAATCGCGAGATGTGCAGAGGATTTAAAAAAAAATCAAATCGAATCACGCTGTGTGGCAAAATTAACCCTTTAACTTGTGCAAAGAAGTCACCTACGAAGCATACTAACGATACCGCCCACCTGATTTAAATGAAGTGAAAGTAGCTGAGTCTAGGTTCATATTTTTTTTTTCTTTATAATTAATTGTCGCGAAATTTTTGAAAAAAAATATATTTTCACTGCCAACTTTCATGTGCAAAAGTCAGGTGCCAAAAATGCATCTCCTGAACCAAAGCTGGTAGAGACCTCAAATATGGCTTATAACTTGCCGTAAATAGCCCGTAAACGATCCTACCAGAAAAATAATTTTCAGTGACATTATTTTAAAAATTATCCACATTACTGCTAACTTCAGGTGCAAAAGTCAGGTGCCAAAAATGAATTTCCTGAACCAAAGCTCCTAGAGACCTCAAATATGGCTTATAATTTGCCGTGAATAAACCGTAAACGATCCCACGAAAAAAATAATTTGTCGCGAAATTTTTTAAAAAATTATCCACATCGCGAGCGGAAAGAATTTGAGTATATACAAATTAGAAGAGAAAAGAAATTCTCGGTCCAACAAGTAAACGCTGATCTGAACTCTGCACAGAAACACCAAAGCTTACCCCCGCAAGTGTTATGCCTTTTCGGAGAAAAGCAGTAACATAACTAGCAAAGTATTTCATAAAAACATCTGGCATGCATCTTATTTTTGTCCATTCTACTTGCATATCAGATGTGAAAAAGAACATATTGGGCCGACCTTAACCTGGATAACAGACGCCGACCAGGAAGCCGATCATTTGAGACAGACGCTCCTGGATTTTTTGTTTGTTGCAGGTGTTTGTCCGCCCGGATATTTGCCATAATGGTACCCAAAATATCTGGTGAGCATTTCCCTATCTGCCACCTGTGGAGGCGCCCAATAGGGGACCAACGACCCCAGAAGGCAATAACCATTTATGAACCTCTTTAAGTTGAGAGCCAATAGACGAGTCAGAAAATAAAGAAATTAAAATTTAAAGCGTAATAGAACATCCGGAGTTGAATGTCACCTAACAGAAAAGGGGACTTTTATAGAACTTACAGTAATTTTTTTTAGCCAAAATTAAAAGCCCGAAAAATCTTCTTTGGTGGGTAATACGGCACCTACTGGTGGGTAATACGTCACCTACTGGGGGGTAATACGTCACCTACTGGTGGGTAATATGGCACTTTACTTTTTCTTGTAATTCTTTTCTGCACTATACCATTTAATATTTATGTCATTTCTTTGAAAAAATTGCGGAATTTCCGCCCATACATTGACCATGACCCCTTTTTAATAAAATTTCAGCGAAATTTCTTTTTTTTAATAATCATAAAAGTTGGCATACCTACGAAGCTTCAGAAATTCTTTCGTCACCCATACTGTGGGAAATTTGTTTCGCTTCCGTACTTGTATTTCTGCTTAGTTTTGTAATCGTAGCTACGAAAAGTGATTCTTTTAAATAATTTTTTTTTGTCAAACCGGATTCAGCTTTAAATTATTATTTTTTATCCCAACCACTTCTTGGGGCGTTATAAATAATAAATTAAAGAAATAAATACATATTTTACATAATAAGAAAGCAAAAAGGGAGATGTGGCACCCGTGCCATATTCCCCGACCAATTTTCGGAGGCTCAATTCACACGATCTGTGGGTATTTTTTTTTTTTTTTTTTTGCAACATCAGGCCCGAATGTTACAATTATTTAACATATGCTGTCGCACTCGCGAGACAGCGGTCTCTCATCTTTTGAGATCTCCTGTCACCAAATCGAGCAAGGCGAGATAACTAAACCATCATGCGATGTAAGGCGAGATTTTTACTTGGTCCGACCACTTCCGCGTGTCGCATGTGGTTTATGTCGACACAACACTGGTTTATGTCGACCTCCAATACCTCACCCGCACCGATTTTTCGAAAAACATTGAGCTTTATAGTTACCTCATATGAAAAAAAAGCTCAGACAAATGAACTTGATACACGCACTGTTGATGAGCACTGTTGGTAAGCAATATTTTTTCCATAAATTTTCTGCTTTCTGTTTAAGCCCCGTTCAGGACAATTAAAAAATCACCTTTTAAACCAGATTATCTTAAGGCTTCTAAAAAAAAAAACAGACTGCGAAACTGATTCAATGAAACATCAACAAAAACAATTAATAAAAATAAGTAAGTATATTTTGTAACCTCGAATAAAAACAATTCGTTTCCACACCAATACCCTCAAACACCAACGCAATGGCTGTGTTGTATACCCAACTTCGAATTTTACCTTTTGAGAGAGTTCCTTGGCTTCTTGATTGTTTTGCTTACTTAAACTTCTCCCCACAAAAACAAACACGCCGGGATTCTGTTCAAAGACCTCTTCATCCTTTCACCAGGCACCTTCTTACAAAATGAACTATACAAATACGAAGCTGAAACCATCGTCATCGTCATCATCATCAGCCATCATAGCCAGCGGCAATCCCAACTTAATGTGCAATAAAATATAAATAAGAGAAGTGAAAAATTAAAAGCAAAACACATCTTTCCAAATCATACTTGAAGCAAAAAGCAAGTCGACAAATGACTTTCCTGGATGCTCTCGCCTTTGAAACTTTAGAAATCCGATTTCCTTTGACTTGTGTGCAAGTTGATTTTGTGCTTCTGCTGCGGTGACGATTGTGGCCCGACATTTGCGCCTCTCACCTCTGTGTTCTGATGGCAGCTAGAAAACTCATCAAACCCTGAACAAATTAGAAAATGTCCTCTAACGTCGCGTCGCCCCCGTTTGTGCACATCCCACACACATTAGTTGTCCTTACCGCCGCCGCACCGCCGACGACGAAAACACCACCACAACATCCTGCAATCATCATTTCGCAATCACAAAACACATGGTGCAGGCAATGCACACATTGCATGCAAATGTGAAAAGTCTCAGCGTTATACAAAAACGCATTAAGCAACGTGTGTATGGAAGGAATGACATGCCTCCAAAGTAAGACATTCTCAAAAGCCGCTGTCAGACGGAGGAGATGACGCGTTGATGCATCACACATCGCGCTGACTAAGCAAATATTTTTGGCAAAATTAATTGGTGGACTGGAACCGCATCAGTTTGAGGACTGACAGAAGTCAGACTTATTTCCCGCTTCCCCTCCTCTGAATTATTATTTCATGCCGCTTTGACCTTTCACAAAGTTCGAAACAAAATTCAATGACGAGACGCGCGCTCGACGACCTGACACAAGAGCAAATCAAGAAGTGCGAGGAAAGCGCTTTTACTTAGCGTGCTGTTACCGTTATCGTTCACTTTCTTATGATTGCATAAAATGAAAATTCAATTTTCTGCCTGGAGAGCAGGTAGAATGGAAGTCTTATGAGGTAAGAGCAATTTGATTGTGGCGCAAGCACCCGGCTCTCCGTCGATAGCAAAGGCTGTCGAGAAGGGAGCTTCGCCAGATGGTCGGTGGGTGGAGGAAATATGGTCTTCAAAATTGTTGAGTGTGTGCGTAGATTTTACTTTTTCTCACATAATTTTTTTTTTTGCTGATCCAGCACACATACACAATTGATGGATGCACTCGTGCATGCAAGGGGAAATCGTTTTAGAGATTGAATTACATTTGGCGAAAGATTTTTTTTTCTGCCCGAGTGTTGTTGAATGATTTTTTATTGGAATTTTCACCAGCTGAATCTATAAAAAATGGATAAAGTAGGAGAACGAGCGAGGAGGGGGAAAATGGGTAGTGATTTGTTTTAGGGTTTTCGTGAAACGTGAGTCATTCCACAGGTCGATGAGCTAAATTTCATTGAAATTTAGTCGAGATAAGCTTTTTCGTATAGTTTAATTTTTTAAGAATTCAAAAAGTGTTTTACTTAATTTTATGTGTTTTGGCATAGAGCGTAGTTAAAGTTGGTTGGAAAATCTTCAAATTGAGTATTGAAAAGGCCAGGCCAACACAAGGTGTTTCCTCAGACACGACTGAAGGGTACAGAGCCTAATTTAAAATTGTTTGGAACAAAGAATTCGAAAAAACGTCAGAGTTGAATGAACCAAGAACTTTCTTGTTGTTCACGTTGGGTCGAATACAAAAATAAAAGACGTGATCACAAAAGCCCAGGGAATAATCAAGGTTGAGCCAACAGATGTCGCGAACGTTGGCCGCCAATTACTGGCGCTTACTGAGTTCAATGTGGTCGGTTTTAGACAGAGATGTCAAGCACACTACTTGGCAAACTTTAGTCACCGACTCGTTCACCTCCCAACGACGACGCGAGGTGAGCGCGTTTTCGAAAGCCCAGAGAATAATCAAGGTTGAGCCAACAGATGTCGCGAACGTTGGCCGCCAATTACTGGCGCTTACTGAGTTCAATGTGGTCGGTTTTAGACAGAGATGTCAAGCACACTATTTGGCAAACTTTAGTCATCGACTGGTTCACCTCCCAACGATGACGCGAGGTGAGCGCGTTTTTTTCTTATTAAGAAAATAGGCCATCTTTAAAAGTTGAAATTTGTGAGTCACATAATCGTCCTTGTGTGTCTGGAATTCATGGAATCAGGAAGCGTTTTGAAGAAGTTTGTTCGTTATCGCGTCAAACTGCTTACCAGCTCAGCATGGTTGCAAAAATTGGTCACCAAAACCCATCAATCCGTCTGTCTCTGTTGTCATTTTTGGACGGTAGATATAGTAGAAAGATTTAATTTTGTACGTCAATTTCGTACTTAAAAGCTACTAAAGCTACTAAATAAAAAAAAATTTAAATCAAATTAAATGTCTTATTAGAGTTCGAGTCTTTATGTAGAAATGGTTGAAAAACATTGTTTTAATATTTGCCATAAAAAGTTTTGTAGTTATCAATAATTAAAACACTAAACTTAGGCCAATGAATTAATGAGTTTTTATAACAAAATATTGTTTTTGAGAACATTTTAAAGTTTTTGAGAGTTAGAAAGTGAAAAATAAGCGTTTTTGCAAAGGATTTAAGACCAAAACTTTTGAACCATTTTACGGAGAAGACGATTATTGAGAATACGGATAGAATAACTCAAACAAAAACGTTTAGAATAAGGCTTTTTAAGGCATTTAAGAAAAAAGCAAGAAAAAAACTTAAAAAACGGGTTTTCTTACAAAATTCTGTTAACAAACATACGGAAATGCCACTTTACAAACTTCTGGAAATGTCACTTTCAAAAAACTACACAGTGATAAATGTTTTAAGGGGGCGGTGTCGTGAAATAACGCCGAGCGAAATAAGACCGAAATAAGGCTGAATTCCTGAAAATTTTTGGCTTAGCAAAGTACCTTATTTCTTAGAGTTTACTGCGTTATTTCCAGATTCAAAATGAAATTAAACAACATTTTTAGATTTTGGCTTTAAGGCGTACATTTTTGAACTTTTATTATTTCGTTTTTTTAGAAATTATTTATAGACTCGTTTGCTAATGAATTTATTTGTAAACTATTTCTTTAAAGGAACGGTTAAAATAATAGAGTTCCCTAATTCACGCGAATTTTTAAACTATTATTTGATTTTTTCCTTTCGCGCAAATATTTAACAATTATTAACAATTGTCTTTTTTACCTTCAAGTATTTTAGTAACAAAAAAGGATAAGATAAGGAGAAAACAATAGTTCCGAAAACCGCGCGACTTTTTGAACTATTATTTTCTCCTTTCTTTTAAATTACACGAAAGGTATTCGCGCGAATGTTAAAACTGTTATTTTGTCCTTTCTTTGCTTTCGCTCTAATTTTTTAACTACTGTTTTTTTCTTTACTTTTGAGAAACAGGAAAGGCAAGGAGAAAATAATAGTTTCAAAATTCACGCGATTTTTAAATTATTATTTTCGCCCTTGGAAATTTTTTAAGTATTTTTTCCTCTTTTCTTTTGAGTAACAAGAAAGGTAAATTCGCACGAATTTTGACATTAATGTTTTCTCCTTTACTTTTTTCACTCGATTTTTTTAACTATTTTTTAATTCTTAACTTTTGAGTAACAGGAAAGGTAAGGAAATGAGAAAATAATAGCTCCAAAATTCGCGCGTTTTGAAAAATTTTAAAATATTATTTTCTCCTTTCTTTTAAGGAGATGCAAGGAATTCGCGCGAATTTTAAAACTATTATTTTCTCCCTTCTTTTTTATCACTCAAATTTTTTAACTTTTATTCCTTCTTCACTTTGGTAAGTAACAGGCAAGGAGAAAGTAATAGTTTTGAAGTTATTGTTTTCCTTTTTGCAAATTTTTGAGCTAATATTTTCTTCTTTTTTGGAGTACATTAAAGAAATTTGCGCGAATAACGAAACTATTATTTTATCTTTTCTTTTCTTTCACTCGATTTTTTTAATTTTATTTTATTCTTTACTTTTGAGGAACAGGAAAGGTAAGGAAAGCAGAAAATAATAGTTTTAAAAATCGCGCGAATTTCTGAACTATTATTCTTTAAGTAACATGAAAGAGATTCGCGCGAATTTTGAAACTATTATTTTCTGCTTTGTTTTCTTTCGCTTGTAATTTTTTTAACTTTTATTTTCTTCTGTACCTTTTCGTGGGCAAGGTGAAGAAAAGGCAAGAAAAAACTAATAGTTCCGAAATTCGCCCGAATTTTGAAACTATCATTTTCGCCTTTTGCAAATTTTGGAACTATTATTTTCGCCTTTCTTTTGAGTAACAGGAAAGACAAGGTGAAAATAATAGTTTCATAATTCGCGCGAATTTTGGAATTATTATTTTCTTCTTTACTTTTTTTCGCTCGAATTTTTCAAATTTTATTTTCCTCTTTACTTTCGAGTTAGAGAAAAGGGATGAAAAAAAAAATAGTTCCAAAATTCGCGCGAATTTTAAAACTATTAGTTTTTTCTTGCCTTTTCTTGGAAAAGTAAGGAAAGAAGAAAAAAATAGTTCAAAAATTCGTGCGAATTTTCATTTTGAACTATAATTTTCTTCTTACTCTAGCAAAATTAGCAGAAGATTATCAATTTAGCCAGAATTATGTATATAAGCAGGATTTTGGAAGCAGATTTTTTTTGCAAAAAAAAAACAGAATATTCATAATGCAGATTTTTGAAAGCAAAATTATATAACCTGCTCCCCGAAAAACTGTATTTAACTACCCTCTTATCACCGTATTCACATGTAACAAAATTCTGTTCATATAAATAGATTTTATTCATTGTGTATTATGATTTTATTAAATTTCTCTATTTGTGACAAAATAAATGCTAAAAATCAAAAACAATTTATGTAGGGCACATCAATGGAAGTGTAGCATTAATTTAGTTCAGTTTTTTTTTTAAATTTGGTTTCGAAATAACGCTGTAAAAAGGTTGTCAAAAACGATGTTGTCTATTAATTTATATAAATGCGTTTAATAGCAAAAGAAAGCTTTGTACTACGAAGAAAAAATATTAGAACAGCAAAATGATTTGAAAAGTAGTTAAGATTCTACAAGTGAATTTGGCAGGATCGTGCTCTGCCAGTGTGACAAACACGCTTTTTTCTATCAACATTTTGTCCACTAGTATTTCAAATCCACCCTGAAACTAAACAATAAATATAGCAAACTGAGATTTCGCTCGAAAAAGCTTCCGGAAATTTTGAAGAAGTCATTTTTAATCTTCTTAAAATTCGGTTAAGGTTAAAAGCGTGTAGGTACCTATACACAAGGCAAGTAAATGTTTTGAAATTTTGTTTTTGACCTGATTTTTGTTAGCCGTTACCTCAAAAACCCGTGCGTACAATATTTTAGAAAAAATAGTCATTGTTAGCCCAGAGAACTGTAAAACCAGCTTAAAAGATGGGTTTAAAAACCCTTAATATAAGTCGCAAATTGTCAAGGAAATGACTTCAAATTCTTGCAGGGGACTAATTTTTCTTTAAATATGGTTGGGGTATATAACTGCGTGGGGTGCGGTGGCGTAGTGGGCAGAGTGTGCTTACACGGGAGGTCTGGGTACAAATCCCATCTCTTTCATCTGAAGAAAAGAGTAGCTCTTTTTCACGGTCTACAACTCCTTTGAGAGTGACATTTGTCTCGAAAAACTTCGTGACGTTCGGATACAATAAAAAATTGTAGTGAAGAAATCAAAACACATAGCATACATGGTTGAGATGTTGGGCCTGTTTGGACTCGAGCTGTTGCGCGTCTCGTTTTCTCGACAGCAGTTTTAAGGACCTTTTGAAGCTCTTTTGAGGTCTTATTTAATCTCGAATTTTTCGCCACCCTGTATCTTGCAGCTAGCAAGGTGTACAGCCTCAAACAGCATCGTTTTAAGTCATCTGAAGTTATCAATCTCCTTTTATTCAGTTCCCATTTAGAGATCCTTCAGCAGCATTTTCAAGTTTAAAAGGACTTTATTTTTAGTTTTTATAGGAGTGTTTCGGTGAAGGTTTATCACGAAAGAAATCTGTACTTAACTCTTCTGCCTTAAGTTGATTTTCCATTCAAGGCTACTTAAGCCTTGGCTGACTTCGTCACGGTTGAAAGGATTTCTCATTGAAATATTCCAAGCACACGTTAAAGCCTATTTGTTTGAAGAAATCTTACAGGCCAACGTAATTAACCAAGAATATGTAAATAACTTTGCAAAGTATTTACAAACATTACACAAACAAACTAGACAGCTATTGTTTAGTCACTAATGGTTACCCTGATCCAGAGAGTTCACTATCCGTTCAAGTTTATTACAACCTTTCGTAGCGATGTGTGCCAACAAAACATTTGCTTACACACGTCGGCCATTTTAATGGGCTCCATTGAAACATACTTACTATACCCAGAGCAAAGTTGGGGGAAAAAATGGTATTCAAAACAACAACTACTGCAAAAGCAACGTGTGCACAGTCACACCTTCTGCCCGGTCCGGTTTTATTGGCACAAGTAATCACAATGAATTACCCAAGAGCAAGTTTCTGCGTTTGTCGCCCTCGCCCGACCGACACGACACCGCCGCCGCGCCGACACGATCTATCTTATGGCACCAAAGCAACATCACAATGATAGTAGTTGTTTGCCGGCACACGGGAGATGATGATTCATAATTGAGTGAACCCCAGCGGAGATCACCTTGGAGCCCCCCCCCCCCCCCCAAACATGTTGTGAAATTGAGAAAAAAGTTTGCCTGGCAACACCACTCAGGGGGCTCAGAGAAGACCATACTGGACAATGTTTGTTTTATGTGTTACTGGGGTTATCTTATTAATTGCCTTGGAGATTGCAAAACACACTTCATGAGCTCTGCAGTGGCCTTAAGGTTTTGCACTTCGCCTCGGCTGTGTAATTTTTTTGCGCTCTCCCTCTTTTTGAATTTACCATTTTCATGTACCTTGAACGGGGTTTTAAACTCGAAGGGCGCTGTTGCATTTAACCAGGGTGAGCTCGACTTCCGGCCTGCATTTTCCATGGATTTATAGATTTTTCATCATTTCTGCTGTTCGGTGTTTTATTGCGCCCCGCACACCACCCGTTTCTGCATACGAATTTTTTTTATGCGCTGCCAAACAATAGACAAATGATTTATTACAAAATGGAGTTTTTACGACTGCACATATGCTGGGCCTCGCAAACCTTTTTTATGAATGCCTGCCTGATGCTAACTCACAACGATGGGTTTTATTCGGATGTAGGTAGCCACCCTGCCGACCCCGCCTGACTTTCCCTTATAGAATGTGTGCTGCAACGTTAATAATGGGGCTATTCACGATTTTCCCGGGCTTTCCTCTCATATTTTGTTGAATTTTCGTTTAATATGCGAATTTCAACCCCTGGATGTACATATAACAACACTATACTGTGGGGCTAGGCTTTTGCCTGAAAACCGATTTTGGCCCATTACGTTTTTAAGCATTTGGAGCACCAGCACCAGGAATGATGACGGCAACCTCGACGAACGACGACGGGAGCAACAATGAGGAGGGCCATTTGGCGCGCTCGTTTGGGCCAATGAGCAACGCACACTAAGGGCTGGGGCCGAGGGGGTTGAAAGATTGTACATGAAAGCATGCAAGCATGCATGCAGACAGTTTACGTTTGCATACAGAGAATTTTGCAGTCCGTGACTTTTATGTGCTATTAAGGGGGTGCGGCAGGCGCTGTGGTATGGTGGTGCTGAAAAAGTTTCAAGGGGTATCGATTGAGAATTTTTTTTTTTTTTTCAACCCTGAGTGTAGGTACCTACTCTGTTGGTTTAAAAGTTTACATGCAAATACACCAAGAGAAGGTGGGTAAGGTCTGGTTGCATGGCGATGATGGTGGCGGTGTTGATGGTGAATGTGCAATGTGCAGTGTGCATATATCTTTTTATTTAGTTCAATGGTCGGTCGTTAAATTTAATAGAAAAAACAGAAAAACTTTTTTATTAAGTTTTCTATGATTTTGCAAATATTTTTTATTTTTTTTTTTCGCTGTTGAGCTTGTTGAGCTTCAATGGAAAGAGTTCTTTTCTCTTGGTGGCTTTAAAGCATGAAATGTATGTGCAAAGTTGGTGGATTGGGATTCTTCGTTGCATGAACAAGAGACTTTCCTTTGTGTGTATTTAAAATAGTTTGCAATAATTTATTTGAACAATGTTTTAGCTTTGGTAATAGATTCTTAAAGGAGAATTCATTCGAGTGACCACATGAATACAAAAGTGTTTTTCTTGTTGCCATTTAAGGCAGGCAGCTATACATATTTTATTTTGGTTTTTAAACAAGAATTTTTTTCTTTAGCAAAAAAGTATGGTCATTTTCCGAATTTGAATTGAAGGCGACCTACTTATTGTTTGGAAAGAGTCTGCGGTTCGGATGCCGAGCCGTTGGTAGCTTAAAAATAGTGCAAGTAACATTTAGTACAGTAAAGTAATGGAACGCAGCTTAATCCACTAGGGTAAGTTAATAAAGTTGGGTCAGTATTTTAAAATATTTATATTTGGGTGCTAACACGAAGATAGTCTGGGGAAAGTATTTTTCAATGCATTTTTGCAGTTTTTACTTTCGAAAATACATCAAAATCAAAGTTTCAAAACCTTTTCTTATCTTAAGCCGCTGATTTAAATAATTGCATTTCTAAAACAATTAAGATGACACAAGCTTTAAACAGAATCAATGAATTCGACAGCATGCGCAAGTAGTCCCTATCTAGGTATTCACACACCGAACAAAAGATTGTTTACGAAAAAGCATCGGCCATTTCATGTATTTGTGCATTTTCTTTGCAAAATTAATATAAGAACAACAAATATCATAATTTTGCAAGTTCTTAAAAAAAAACTTCGCCAAAAAAAAAACAATTTTACCACAAATATTTGGAGAGGAAAAAGTATTGTTGAAAATGTTTGCAGCAAACTTTTTCTTGTTTTTCATGAAAACAGAGAATTTATTTTCCAAAAACAGCTCTATTAAGCGTTTGAACTATGTTTTTCCAAGAGTCGTCTAGCTCCTTTCTTACAAACAAAAAATTTTAACTGCAAGCACCGAAAGGTTTGTAAAAAAAATTAGCAGTTTCACGAAGATCATTTGTTTTTTCTCATTTGTAATTTTATGCTAAACTTTAAATGATCGCTTTAAACACTTTAGTGCTTGCAAGAAACAAGAAAAACATTTTTTTGCTTCCAACAAATATTTGTGCATTTTCGAGAAATTCCGGCAAACTCGAGATTTGCGTGTTCACCGTGTTCACTGCTGCTTGATTTAGTAGCAAAAAAAAAGTTTGTTACATCGTTTTAAATATTTTACTATGGTTTCTATTGAAGGTTTTATTCATCAACCTCTTCGTTTCCTTTAACCTTAAAAAATTTGGTTGCGTCAAATTTGGTTGATGTAAAATAACTGGTCCAGAACGAAGTTACAATTTATTTGCCAGAAGCATCATTTTAGTTAGTCAACTAAAGTGTTTTCAAGCACTTCTAGAAACCATTTACTATTTCAAAACTGCTATAGTTTTTTTTTTATTTCTAAAGATGGACTTCGTCCGTAATTTGTTTCAATTTTGCCTATTACTATTTCGAAAATACAGGGAGAAAACACAAGTTTTCTTTGCGTGTTTATATTTTTTTTTAATTACTTTTAGACTTTTTTTTTAAAATGTTTGTTTTTAATTCGTTTGTTTAAATGGGCTTAAAAACTGAGGTAGGGCAATTTTGGGCAGCTTGTCTTTTAAACCATACATACTTAAGCCAAATTTAATCAAGAACGTCATAACCGTTAAGGGACTAGGAATCTTTACAAAATCGTTTTCGAAAATGATTTCATGCTTTTGAGCAAAATTTTCGAAATTTTTCAATATTTGCTGTATGCAGTAGTTTTGTATATATTTCAGAAGATGGACTTTTTTAAAAATTATACTTTATAACGTTTGGCTGATAAATTTAGGCATTTTTTTATAGTTTTTTGAATTTCAAATCCATAAAACAAATATTTTCATTTTTTTCAGTTACTGTTAGACTTTTTTCCAATAGCACAGTCACCTGCGCTAGCATTGGCTGTTTGACTTAAAGTAAGTTTACACCGAGCCTAAATATTCAGCGCTTCGCCATAGATTTTTCAGGATTTATAAATGTTGAAGTTCAACTTAATGTTGAATTTCTTCTGGGCATTTAGAAGTTTGTCGAACTGAACAAAGCTCTCAAACTTCCGATTCTCTTATTTTTAAGAGAATTCATATTAATTCATTATTTTTAAGAGAGTTAAGTCCCAGAAGGTTTTGAAACTTTAAAATTCCCTAAAATTTTCCTTACAATTTTGGATAATTTTTGATAGTGTTTTTTTTTTTTTTGAATATGATTTGTCGAAATAACACCGATAAAGGGGGCGAAAACACGTTTTTTCATACATTTTAGCGATTTTTTTCCCGGGAATGCGTTAAAACGGCAGTATTAAAACTTTTTCTGGAAAATATGACTTAAGCACTTGGTTAACTTTGTGTTGCTTTAAACATGTTGCTTTAAATTTTTTTTTTTTTCATTTAAGTTGAGTATCCACTTAACTTTATTACGAAGAATTAGTATTAAAACACCAAAATGATTTTAAAAATAAAGTAGTAAGGATTCTAAAAGTGAAGTTGGCTGGATGTGTTCTGCCAGTGTGATAAACACCCTTTTTTTTATCGCCACTTTGTCCATTAGTATTGCAAATCCATTCTTAAACTAGACTCATTTAGTTGTACAAACTGTTTGGTTCTCTTATGGCAGAAACTTATATGGAACTCGTGCGATTTTGTAGTATTCTTGCCCAGTAGCAATTTAGGTATCACTTTCTATTTTAGCTCGTATTATATAAACCTCGTGTTCTTGGCAAAGGGTTTTTCAATTGGGACGCTACAAAAGTAGAGCGACAGGGACAGCAAATGACGCCATATTTTTCTGTGGTTTTTGATATTTCTCTTCAGTAAGGTTTGCCATTTCATGATGGAAACATAAAAGAGCCAACAACGAGTCGAAATTATTAAAATTTACTACCAAAATTAGGAGTCAGCGCTACGTCCAATTTATGATGAGGCTCATTTCTGGCTGAATGGCTGCGTCAATAAGCAAAATATGCTGTATTGATCAGGCACCAATCCACACGTACTCCATGAGTTATGATTGCATCCGGAAAAAATTACGGTTTGATGTGGTTTATGGGCCGGCGGCGTCATTGGGCCGCACTTCTTCCGTGATGATCAAGACCGGCACGTTACTGTAAATGGGGATCGCTATCGTTCAATGATAACCGAATATTTTGAGCCCCAACTGGATGATATGGACTTGGAGGACATGTGGTTCCAACAGGACGGCGCCACAAGCTACGCAGGTAATGTCACAATCAGTCATCATCATTTATTGGAAACCAAGTTTGGAGAACGTGTTATCACACGAAATGGTCCAGTCGCTTGGCCGCCTCGGTAGTGCGATTTGACGCCGTTATACTATTTCCTTTGGGTCTACGTCAAGTCTATGGTCTATGCCAACAAGCCAGCGACGATTGATGAACTACGTACGAATATCGAACGTGAAATTACAGCAATATCGGCCGAAAAGTATGCTTGAAAACCGTCGAAAATTGGGTTCAGCACCTGGACTTCTGCTAGCGTGCCCGTGGTGGCCATGCAAAAGAAATCGATTTCCATACATTCCTTTATAAGGCATTCAACACGAACCAAGCAGAACTCATGCGAACATTTTTCTGCAACAGACATAGTCAGTGTAAGACTTAGGCTCTCCTATTTTAAAACTTCATCCATCATCTTTCTGCGGTGTACAAAAAGAGAATAAATGTCAACATTATCGGTTACACAAGAGCACGACTGTAGAAGCCGCACTTAGACACTTGTAAAATGAGCTGTGTGAGAGAATTTTTCTTATGAAGAATGCGAAATTCCAGTTAACTAGGGCCTTTTGTCCACAAGTGACACAACTGATTTTCGTATCATTATGGGTGTTGTTAGGAGGACGGCCTTATGATGAAGTTGCTCGACAAAGACCCACCTGGCGACTCAACCGTTTTTGTCGTACGTTGAAGGCTCTGGTTACAGCGCAATATAGACTGCTGACATTGAAACTCAAAGCCCAGTCCGTTTTTTTTTGAGGTACCTAATAATTTGACCCGAAGAACAAATGATTATAAGAAAATTATTGAATGAAAAGCATACCTACATCCGGGCAAGTTGATATAGCAAAAAAAAAACGAAAAGATTTATTCGAAATTCATGACCGTAAAATCGGATTTCCACTTAATAATTGTTTGCTAAAGTCTGGTTCGAATATCCCAGCCGAAGGCAGACCAAGCAGAAGGGGCAAACATGAAAAGTGCCCGCAAAGAGTGCAAGCACCTATAAAATACCACCTGTTGCTTGGCTTATGCCTGAAATATACCCTTACCTGGGTTAAAAGATCAATTTAAACTTTGTGCTTACTTTCAGATCTGAACTAGATGTGATTCTTAATCACCGACTGAGGAGGAATTATTAGAGAAAAGTTTCTCCACCAACTCCCTCTTTCCTCGTATATGGGTATGCCAATTGAGAAAACTTAAAAGCCATGATTTATGTATAGGTGCCGATGCACACTCACTATAACGCTGGCTGACCGACATCTAAGATTGCGCAAAGAAGAGCAGAAACTATACACTCCAAAAAACTGGTATGAAAGAAAATAATATTTATTTTTTTTATGTGTTTTTTTGAGTTTCGCAAAAAAGTGCGTAGCGTAACGACTCGATTGTAGCAAATCCTGAGACGGTTTAATTGAAATCACAAAGGTCTTAACACAGTGATATAAAAATAAGTTCAAGAAATGGCAAAACCAGTCGGATTCCATTTATGCCTACATTGTGAGACTTTGTTTGATTGTATTGCCAAACCCGCAGAGTGGGGTTTGGAAAAAAAAGTGAAAAACTCGCCAAATATAAGCGCGATTCTGTTCCATTTTACGTGTTGATGCGGTGAGCCTGGCCAAGCAATAATGTTTGCATTTGTTCGTTTTTGTTTTTAATTGCTTGGGAGTTTTGAACGTAATTTGTAGCGTGCTATTTTCTCTAGGTGAGTTGTAGATGTAGTTGAAGTCGAAGCTGGGAAAATGAGTCATGAAGAATGTGTTAATCGAACCATATAGTGGCGCAGGTTGAAGGCACTTACATTTCGAAACAGTAACAATAAAAACACATAATGCGGTTACAAATGAGCTTTTAATGGAGTTGAGTCAGAGATTTGACTTGCGAGAACCAGACCAAAGGTTGCATAGATGAGGGAAAAAATACAAAAAAGACCGTCAAGTATGAAGACATACGCGGAGCGGTCCGTCGGCTTCTGTTGAAGGTTATGGTCATCTATATTGCGCAGTTTGTGTAACATTCTATTTATTTATTAAAATTATTTCTGGATATATTTTACAGCCTGTAATATACTTTTTTCGTAGTGCTGTCTACTGTTTTTATATTGGGCGATTTTATATTGGTTCTCGTTTCTCTAAAAAAAAGGTTGCCAAAAAGCTTTACCGTTACGAAAATAGAGGCAAGGACATACTATTTCTTGGCCTTTTTTAGAATTTCTATAATTTAAGACCCATAAAACAGCACTTTCGATTATTTTTAATTACCGTTCGACTTTTTGATCAATTTTACAACCACCTGTGCTAGCATTTGCCACTTTTCTCAAATTCTGCGGACATGGATTTCTGAGAAAACGGTAAAAATATGCTGTTTTTAAAAAACTTAGGGTCGAAAAGGGCAATTTTGAAACGTTTTTGATGCAGCTCGCTTGCCTTTTAAACATTATATACTTTAGCCAAAGTTAAACAAGGTGGACATAACAGTTAAGGAAATAGAAATCCTTAAAAAAATAGTTTTCGAAAATGTTTTCACGTTTTTTAGTTAAATCTTCGAAGTTTTTGAATATTCGAAGTCTGCTATAGTTTTGTATTAAATTTAAGAAGATGGACTAGGCCCGGTGTTAATTTTAAAACTATACTTTATATCGTTTGGGAGATAGAGGGGGAGACATGAGTTCTTTTAACCTTTTTTATAATTTTTTAAATTTCAAATCCATAAAACAAATATTTTGAAGTTTTTTCCAGATCCCATTAGACTTTTTTCCAATAGCACAACCAGCAGCACTAGCCTTGGATATTTTTTTTGAATTCTATGGCTACCGGTTTATGCGTAAATGGTAAAACAAGCTCCTTTTTTATTTCGTTTTTTAAATAGGCTTCTAAAAACTTAGGTTGAAAACGGCAATTTAAAAAAAATTTTAACGCAGCCTTCCTTCTTTTTGTAAGCTTTGTACTTCAATCGAATCTGAAAAATATCACCTATACCGTTAAGCTACTAGAAGGCTTTAAAAATATGTTTTCGAAAATACTTTAATGTTTTTGAGTTAAATCTCAGAAGATTTTGAAATTTCAAAATCCCCCCTATAATTTTCCTTAAAATTTTGAATTATTTCTGATACGTGTGATTTTTTTCATAGAATTCCACCGGAGATAAGGGGGGGAGACACACGTTTTGTCGTGCATTTTTGCGATTTTTTTTCGAAAATGCGTCAAAACTGCAGTACTCAAACTGTTTTTGAAAAATATTACCTAAGCACTTGGTTTACTTTGAGTTGCTTTATACGTGTGTTCAATTTTGATTTTGAGCGATAAGCCGTTCAAAAGTTATGGCCTCCAACACTTTGAAAAACGTCATGCATTTTCGACTCTTCATTTCTCAAAAACGTTTTGATATTTTCGGAAAAGTTTTATTTTTTGATTAAAGCTTAGTATTTCTTAAACCTAAGTTTCGTTTTTCTAGTTCTTGCCTACTAAACTTCTTGAAAAAAACACTGAAAAACATTAAGTCCATTTTCACATGAAACTTCAAACTGTAATTCAATAAAATAATGGTGCCTAAAAAAAATGCCCTCTTTGTATTCTCTGACTATTTCCGCAGTTTATACGCACACCAAATTTTGTCTTTCTACGACTCACGGTTCAGAAGTTATAAAGCGATTGGACGGACGGACAACGAGTGATACCATAAGAGGTTTTTTCCATTTTTGGACGGACCGCTAAAAACGGCGGTAGGCACGAGCAGCTAAACAATTGCGAGCAGGTAAAAATAAAAATTGTTCAAGGGCCTTGAGAAGTAGCTGGTACAATTTTAAGTTCTATGGAGTTTGACACTAGCTTGGGGACCTGATTTCTGTGAGTAATCGAAACTGGAGCTTGAGTTCCATGGATCAAAATATGTATTTCAACACTGGCATTTGATATCTTTGCTTGCAGCTCATAAAAAAGCCCATCATTAGCAGTCTAAAAAGGTCCAACAGGTTCAGCTTACTAGCTGTGAGCCGAAGTAGCCCAATGACTACTAAATCGTCCATTAAAATCAATGAGTTTTAAAATTTCTGAGCCTTGGATAGACCTTGGACCTATACCACCTGCGGAATGAAGTTCAGACGTCCTGTATTTTCGTGTGTAAGGCCGATTCATTACCATAAAAGAAAGCTTGATATCTAATGTTTCCGGCCGTTAGTTAAAGCCTCAAAAGTTATGCTTTGTTTCGTTTGGTTCTTGTCGTGCCTAGAGCGACCCTAAACACTTTAAAATATATAAAATAGGTTTTATATATACTGGAAATTGGCTATTCAGTTGTGGGTTTGTGGATTTTTTTCTTCTGTTGTATTTTTTATACAAAAACCGAAAAGAGAGCGAAGAGAATGCCAAGAAAACTTTTGCTTATGTTTTGGAGTTCCGAAAATAGGTCGCCATGTTCGCTGAAATCCTGAAGGTTAGTATCAAAAACTCCCTAGAAAGTATTGAATAAATTTTTAAATTTTTACTTAAGTCATTCGGGTTGTATTTAGCAGTCTCAAAATATTTACTTAAATTTCTGGCCATCTCTGTCTGGCAGATGTTGTGCAGTTAAACACTTAAATCAAGAGGTTTTTATTGAAATAATCAGAAACAAATAAATTTGTTTCGACTTCCAATTCGAAAAGGTTTAACTATTGACAGAAAGTATTTGCCGAGAGCCTCTCCCTTTTGCCAATCTATTTGAAAAGCTCTTATAAACCGGATGCGGAACCAACGAATACCCACTTCATGTTGGCCATCATTTGCACTCAATCGTATAGGTAGAGCCAAGGCAGCACAAGTTGCAAATAGTTGCCTCAAAGCAAATGTCACAAATACACACACCCTGGTTGTGTCCAGTTTATTGGTACGTTCGCCATTATGTAGCAACAGCAACAAAGCACCCTCCTGGTGGAACGAACAAGGATCTTGTGTTGTGTGGTTATTTTAAATATTTAAAATGATAGCCCGAGGCGCATGTCTTATCAACCACCCCATATTCACGAACGCACACAGCTACGCGATGCCAGTTCGTTTATGTCAGTTATTTTACTCCAATTATTACATGAGTCCAATTATTTAATCTGTCCTCAACCTACACTTAGGACATAAACTCAAGTACCCTCTTCTGGATGGGTCGTGTTTGGTTCTCGTTGTCGAGTCTCTTTGGGCATTGGTGTGCTGTTTCACCACAAAATGACAGAGTAAATGACTTAAATGTCGACTCGAGTCGAATTTCGAATTTGTGTTCTCCGTGCAATGTCTGTCCGTTCGTCTGTCGGTTATATTTGCATTTTGAATATTGTACTTCACCAGGAGCGGACGGTACCTATGTGCTGTTTGGTCATCTCATTGCTGTGTGTGGTGCGTGCCTGATTCAAATTTTGCAACAACTGTTCGAGCTTTGTGTCGGGGCAGTTCGTTAAAAATTTATTTCGATATGTTCTCGCTGTATGTCGAGAGTTTTCGGCTGTGCTGTGGTGCATGTGAACACATGCCTTTACCTTCCGCAATTGAATTACGTCTGGAGTAGGTCGTAATTATTTTGTATTTTCCTTTCGAACAATGAGGGTTATTTGCTTTAATGCAGCTGGTGCTATACAACTTGGACACATGGTTTTGTTCCTATTTTTAAATTAAAACAAAGGAAATTTACAACTGGTTGGTGTTTCTCTTTTTTTTTGGGTAAAAAAAACGGTGCGGTGGTATACGGGCTTGTTTGACATTAACCAATAAAACCTATAAAAAGATTGTCGAAATTTATTTCCTTTTTAGGGCGTGTACTTGTAACTACTGTGTTTACTGTTCCAAGTTCAAGGTCTCCTGCCATTAGGTGTCAAAGCCATTTCATAATATGTAATTAATGACATTATCGTTTCTGGAAAAAGTCCATACATAAATTTCAGAAACCGAGTGATTCATGAGGTTTAGTGTAGAAAACACTTCGAAATGAAATATTATAAGGAAAACAAGAACAAAGAGATCTTTTTTACATTTAAACTCCATTAGAGTTGCTTGACTCATACTCAAAAATGTTTGCAGTTCGGATGCTTTCTTTGTCAAATTTTAAAATTTGCGGACTTTTGTTAAGTTGTTGCGCAATTTAACGAAAGACATTTATTTTCTTATGTCTATTATCTTCAAACTTATGAGTTATGAAAACTTTAGTGCGGTTTCACTGTTAACAAGTGGGCAAGAGTTCGTCTGTGACAAACTTCTTTACACCAGACCCTATGTACCAAATCTTAAAGTTTTTTGGCACGAATTCATAGATTATTTGCATAGGCCACGCCCACAAAAGTGGGCATGGGCTAAAAATTAAAATCCATTAATTCTAATTTCGATAGAATCATGAGAAATACGGTAAAAGTGAAAATTATTTCAGAAAAATAGCGTTTTTTTCTGAAAAACGCCCCTTAAAAGTGGGAGGAGCTCAAAACTTTGTATGGAGCAAACTTAGCAAATAGTA
Organism: Neoascia interrupta; assembly: GCA_947623515.1. Classification (NCBI taxonomy): domain Eukaryota; kingdom Metazoa; phylum Arthropoda; class Insecta; order Diptera; family Syrphidae; genus Neoascia; species Neoascia interrupta. Next base: position 62,193,511 of record OX392462.1, on the reverse strand, counting down.
ATATCTTTAATATTTGTCATAATTGTTATTTTTTTTTTTTGATTTGGAGTGAATTTCAGCTCTCTAGCTTGATTTTGAAGTCCTAAAACCTTCACACATACGGTCGGACGGACATGGCTTAATCAATTCATGGCTGTCGGTATCGATAATATCTCTAAAAGGGCTTACGGGCCTGTGATGATTATTTCACTGTCTTACAAACTATGCATTAAAATTAATATACCCTCGTTCGGGTATAAGAAGGTTTCGGAAGTTGTTTCTTTGTTTATGACTTTGTCTAATAGTCACTTACACCGTTTCATTCTGGAAATATTTGCAGCTCTGAAGTGGGTCACATCGCCTGGACCCACTGACCACTCATTTTCTTGTGCGGATATGTTGTCAATGCACGGCAGGGTGTGGGTATACCTTGACTCTTGCTACAATGCGTCACAAGTTGAAGACATACATGGCGCTGAACCTTGAATACTCTTCGAATTTGGAGGACAATGCGATGTTATAATAAAAGTATAGAAGAATATCCGCCTCAATCTTGAATTTTTTTTCATGATAAAAGTAACCTTAATTAAAATTTTTAGAATCCGCCCACAGACACGCCCACAGTCGGTGCAATTGTGCAACTACCTCCACAGCTTTTAAAACTCTAAGACGTCTTAAAAGCCTGAAATTTTGTATTTATTATCTCCTTTTTATTGTAAAATGCATAAAATATTATTTTAAGCGCTTTTCAATTTAAAGGTATTTTTTAAATGCATTCTATTCAATATTTTTGTTCCAAATTGAAAAAATTTTACTTAATATATTATGTAGAAAATACTTATTTTTACATTTTGTTTATAGAACCCTTTGGGCGTGCCACATTTGAAGGCAGAATTTAAGAAAAACAAAAAACTTTCCAGAAAAATGTAATTTAGACTGGCTTTAAGACTAATTTAGGAAAGAATAAAAAAATAATTAGCAGGTAAGGTAAACGAGACTTCATTCCAGATTTCGTTTATACAAAGTTTTAAGCCATACATTTTTTTAGGGATCAATTTTTCAAAAATATTGAATTTGAACCAAAAAATTGAATTTTTACGTATGCATTTAAGCGTAACTTGGAATTATCTGCATTAATATTGGTAGTTTGTAATAAGGGGCGGTTGGACCACGCCCCTCTTCGAAGTTTGCACTACATATAAATTGTAAAAAAAAATAATGATATCATCAGCATTTTACAACCTGTAGCACAAACTCACTGGTTTGTAGAGAATTGTATGTATACTAACTTAGTAGATGACATTTTTTCGCTATGAGCTATAGTTTTCGTGATATTTACCAAAAAATAAAAACGAGACCTTTAGAGTTCTGCCCACCCGTTAGCTCCGCCCCCACCAACCAGTATTTTCGGTATGTTATTCAGGACACTTTCCTTTACAACTGTGCCAAAAATCACTTCTACACGAATTATTTCCCCTGTTCGGTCTTTGTTGCCAGGACTATAATGTGTGGCTTCCACCTAAGTTAAGCATCTTGAGAAATTCCTAGATATTTCGCTTCTTCTGCAAAAGATATTTGTATTTGTACAGAATTTTACAGAGGTAAATTGTTCACCTTTTTGTTCGTAAAATCGGCATATGTTGACTACAATTCACCAAGTCTTCGTGAATACGCAGTATTTTGTCTAATTCTTTTGGGAGGGGTTTCGTTAATGATTCAACTGCTTTAACTGATTCATAACTGTCATAACTGCCCTATAATTTTGAGGTAGGTCTGCGTAAAAAGCAAAAACAGGGTCGGACCGAGACCAGTTCCCTGTGGTACGCAAAGCTCGAATTTGCTTGAATTTTAAGTATTCAGTACCGTATCGAACAGGAAAGATTCGGTTCTTCGTGCCATATACCTTATCGTAGGCTTGTCATACGTCGCGAAAGCACTAGATCATATCTTTTTCCCTTCTTATGCTGCAAAGACTTGATCTAACTAGTTATTGTTGAATTGTTAGTCCTAAAACCGAATTGATGATCGGGTATCAAGCATCTTTCTGCATACAAGACTTTTTCTCATTTGGACTTTTTCCTTGATTTGGAACCAGACCTTCCATGACCTTGGAACGTATAAAATCCCATATCTAACCATTTGGGAAATGAAGAGGGGAACACACGTTTATTTACCATTTTTTAAATTTTCAATCCATAAAACAATCTTTTATATTTTTTTTTCAAATGCCTGCGATAACATTGCTTGCTTTTTGTGGGAACCGATTTTAATGCAAACAGTAAAAAATGCTGTTTTTTTTTTACTTTCTTTTTGTAAATAGATTTGGAAAAATTTAGGTTAAAAACGACAATTCGGAAAATGTTCGAAGCAGTGAGTTTGCCTTGCAAATGTTCTATACATAAACCATATTGAAACTAGGTCGTCCTTATTGTAAGATTGCTGGAAACTGTTGTTGGAGTGCTCCTAAAAGTATTTTTTCATTATCCTCCATATTTTTTATAAAGGGTCCGTCAAATATCTTCTATTTTTTTGAAAATGCTATAGAAAAAAAACTACTGCATATTTTCTTAAATTTCTTTTTTTTTTTGAAAGTACAATCCTTCCGGTTAATAATGGAAAATAATTTCATTCAAATGGCTGCCTCGGCTGGCCATGAAGTAGCCTACACGATTGGTCCAATTTTTAGGCACATTATCGATTGTGTGCAGATGTATTTCACTAATGGCTTCACGAATATTGTCCTTTAAAGCGTCAATTGTCTCAGGCTTGTCAGCGTAACACTTATCTTTTACGACACCCCACAAATAATAGTCCAAAGGCAAACGACATCAGCTCTGCGGCTGATAATGCGATCTTCAAAAACAGGGCGCAAAACATCGAGTGTAGCTTCGGCTGTTTGGCACGTAGCGCCGTCCTGTTGAAACCAAATGTTGCCAATATCCTCCTCTTCAATTTTTGTGAACGAAATCGCCATTGAGAGTGTAACGGCCACCCCTTGCTCATTTTCGAAGAAAAAAGGCCCAATTATGCCTCTGGACCAAAATCCGCACCAAACAGTGACTCGTTTCGGGTGTATCGGCTTTACAATGTATGCGTGCGGGTTTTCTGTGACTACATACCCGCTAAGATCAAAATGAGCTTAATCTGAAAAGATGATTTTTTTTTGGCAAAATCGGCATCTTCTCTAAGTTGATTGTAGGCCCACTTAGTGAAGCAAAAACGCATATTGCCCAGCAAGCGTATACACAAGCATATTCGTTCAGCGGAAGGATAAAACTAATTGGGCCCTATTAATAGATGTTTAATAAGCTTTTGCTGTGCTGTTTCTAAGCTAAACTGGAGTTTAAGCTATTCATAGACGTACTAAACCCATTTCTAAATGAAAAACTCGACTCGAGGTATCTTTAGATATGTTTAGGACTGAAGAAAGGAGGCGAGCATATGAAAATTTGATTAAAATGTCATTTTCTGACACAATTCCCTCAGAGAACCACTCATTTAAGAGTATTTCTAAGTACAGAGCTTCCAAAACTGTGCTTAGACTCGGGTCTAAGCAAACACAGTAAGAAAATTGTCTATGAATATGAGCCGTGTCTAAGCTGTATGATAACTTTAGACCTAAGTTTATTAAGACTCGGGTTTAAAGAACGACTATGAATATGGGCCATTATCTGTCACGAAATAAGCACTAGTTGAAAAAAAAACGTTAGATTGGTGATCCTTTTTAACTTTTGTTACTTTTTCGGTGCGGTCGGACTAAAATAGATTTTTAAATTCCCTGGCTTAGTACCAAGGTTCGCCATTATTATTTAAATTTTCGAAACAGAATTTTGATCAATCTAGAATCGAAACAAAAGGGAATTGTTAAGAATGAAATTTTTAAAACTGATCGTTGTCATCTTTTAACGTTATGGAACATGTTTTTTTAACGAAAGTGCGTTAAAAAAGCTGTATTAGAACTTGTTTTAATTTGAGCTGCGTTAAAAGTGTGTTTAATATCAGATTTCTGAAGTAAGCGGCTCAAAATGTTTATAATATTTTTTTATTTTTTTTTATAATATTTTTATTTAATATTTCACCCATTTCCAACCAGTTGTATGGGTACCTACCGTTATGCGTTTTCATTTAATTTCCGCAATAAACACATCAAATTTAGTCTCTCTACGAACTTTTTGACGGATGGATAACAAAGCGATACTAAAAAAACTTTTTCCATTTTTGGACCGACCGCTGACAAATAGATCGTCATTGGTACAGCGCGACGCGAAGCACGATAAAAACAACTAAACCAACATGCATAAAAAACCTCAGGCAGAGTCTGTCAGATGTCACTCCAACGTTGCGCTTGAGGGCAAGCTTAGGGGAATTTAGTCACGGAGTAAAAACAATTGAAGTCAAGCTTTCAGACATGTTAGTGATTTTCTCATAACTAAAGAAAAGGGGAACCTCTGCCCTGTGGAGGTTTATCCCTAACATGATTCTTTCTTCCATCTCATCTTCATCTATTTTTATAACTAGTTACAATACCAACATTTTGAACTATAATCCATTTTTAGCTTCGAAAAAAACGTTCTTATTTACAATATCGATTGCAAAAAGCTTCAGTTTTTAATTAGTATATTTGATGGGTGTTGACCTTTGTTTGTAAAATCATTAGTTTCGTTGCAACGAACCATTAAAATCTAACTCAATAGCAACTCCCTTCAGATGCACTCGAAACCCAACCCTCGCCCTCAGATGGTTTCTCTTTAACCAGCTGGAAAAAGTAAAGTGCAATTTCACGCCCATCGGACTTCGATTGGACCCGAGTAAGGCCACCGCAAACTCTCGTAAATCTCTCAACCTCGAGCTGTTTGGCAATCTTAATATTTAAAGAATAATTTTCCAATATTCTAAACTTTTCCCCTTTGGCAATGGACAAAGTAGTACCTACTGCAGCAGCGTTTATTGTAAAAATAAAACAACAACAATAAAGTACAGAGCACGAAATAGGTCAAAACCAACCGGCAGCAATATGGCAGCAACTATTTATTTATTATCCAGACCAAACCTGTGCAAGGTATAGCTTAACGTTAGGTGCGCACAACCGCACCGTATATACCCAGCCCAATCGAACATTAAAAGTCCAGAATACAACACGGATAAAGTTAATAACACTTTTCCACTTGATTGAGTATCAGTTTCCTCAAAGGCATTCGAATGGCAATGGAAATTGCAAGTTTGCCTTCCCTCACTTACATCAGGGGCAGCTTGAAGTGGTGCGGAGAAAATTAATTAAATTGCCTGTGAACTATATACTCCGGGGCGGTCGGTGTGTGGTGTGCGGATGGTGCAGGAGGCGGTGAATGAATAAAGAAAATTTGACTCTTGGACATTTGAAATTGCTTCTAATGGGCGTATTGTTTGGGCCATCCATACGTATAGATGTTACTTAAACGACGACAGCAGTCAGTTCGTTTTCTTCTCCCCGAAACTGGGTTAGAATGGCAAAAACAAATTTTCTCTTGTCCCTGTACCTTTGCAGGTTGCTATGAATAAATAAAGAACTTTTCGAGAGTTACTTAGAAATTCCTTCTGTTTTTTCCTTGCCTTGGCTCCTTGGTTTGCAGTTTTAGAGGGACGACGAGAACTTTGGCTGGCTTGAGGTTGTTGTAGAAAATTTCTATTATGTCAAACCTGCGGGTTCTTTTTTCGTTTTTTTTAAATTATAAATAGTTTTTTTTTTGTGAAAGGAAACCTTAAGTCGGTCACAATAGAGTTTTGAACGGCGTAAAGTCCGACAAATTAAGTCAGAACTTTTTTGAGTAATGTTAGCTGTAGTTGAAAAGTGTAGCTTAGCTTTGAACGAATACAACTTGAGTTTTCAATTAAGCATGAGAAAATTTTTAATTAATATTAGGGTTGGGAGAAAATAGGGCCGACCTTGGTCTTCGACTTGTGTAAGGTTCCTGTCTCAGAAGTTGTCACTTTCCATGAACTCCGATCATGTGTAATATGCATTTAGTTATCTCTTCCCTTGGAGTATCCAGAGGTTTCGAGTCCAAAAATTTAAAACATTTTTGATTAGAATTATCTTTTCTAGGCGAAATCGCAAAAAAAAAAAACTTGGAAAAAAAAAACATTTCTGGAGAAAAAAGTTCTTTATAAAATTGTAAAAATAATAACACGTGCGGTGACCTAATAGTTGGTATAGTTTACGAGAGATAAAAGGATGGCATGATTTTTTTTTTTAGTTTTATTTCTTTTTTTGTTTCTTAATATCTTCGATCTGTCGCAGCGGATAAGCCACCTTTTCGTATTACATAATTTTTTTATTTTCTGTTTATGCTTTCATTCCTAAAATATATGACAACTGCTTTGCTTGAGTAAAAAATGATTAATTTTATAGATCTTGGGCAAACGAAAGTAATTAAGTCTAACAGACAAAATAAGTTTGCTTTATATTCACCTAAAAGAAAAGAAGAAAATAGTAAAGAAATACTACAATCAAAAGCTATGACCGGAAATTCTTCCCTGTCTTAGTTACGGGTTGTTAAAGTTTTGATCTTTTATTGACCACATTTAATTCCTTCATTTAAATTACACCAGAACTTCTATAAAACGATAATGGAGAGGGTGGCAATTTAGGAAATAATTACAATTCCAAACATTTATGTGTTTTTGTTAAATGGTAATTTTTTAACTTTCAATAATGGAGAAATTTTGTGCTATAACTAAACTGCATCCCCTGTTTGGGTGTTATAGGATTGGCCCTTCAAAAACGGGGGCTGTGCCAGTAGGGTAATTTTAATGGCGTATTCTTTTGAACACCGAACTGCCACACCGAGCTGTCAAATAATACTCGGTGTTCGTGACAATTCCAGTGTGGTGTACACTCGGTTTGATTGTGTACAGAACGACAAATATTGCACCGGCGCGCAATCATCACGTTAGGTGTCAACTTGCTTTGACTTCATTTTTTTTAGTTTTTTTTTTCATTTCGTAACGTGATTTTGTTGGCGTCGGTTTTTTTTGTACTTTTAACTTAAAATGAATTTTGATAGCTCTAAATTTGAGTTTTTAATGATCAATGTAAATAATCACGAATGAAAATTGAGTCGAAAGGTCGCTTCACATACGTAATCAAAGCTACACCCAGCCTTCACCGTCAAATACGACGTTGGCGAAATTTCGAGTTCGGTGTCGACACCGAACTAATTCGGAGTTCAAAAGATTCCGTTCAGGTGTACGAGAAAAGAACATTTTTTTACTGTATTCCACACCAGTTTCACGGTTCAGTGTTGAAAAGAATACGCCATAAGACTACAAAAAAAGAGCGCCATGTATGAAGTCAAACACGGAGCGGTGCGTCGGCTTTTTTTTGAAGGCTTATCGTAGAAGTATTGCTTGATTTACATATAAAATGTTGTTTAGCATATTTGCGACTAATGTTTTTCTTTTCTTTTAATGGTAATTCACGACTTTATGACATTTTTTCAAACGCATCTCGACAACTCATTTGTTTCGCTTAACTATATAATATATATTTAACTATATTATATTAATTTTCTATATAATATTTAAACGGAAGAATAGGCCAATATCAAAACCCGACTTTACGGACTTCAGCATCTTACCCGACTTCAGCATCTTGCGCGAGGCTTCGATCATTCTAGACACTCCTCGGACCAAACTATAAACAGTAGTGGAAAGCATCTTATCGACTTGTTGAATGATTTTAGCTTTGTTGTGCTTAACGGAGTCGCTAATGGTGACAGAAAGGGGGAGTTTACTGTTGTATCAGGACAGTGCTGTTCAGTTATTGATTACTGTTTCGCAAATGGCGATTGGCTTGACATAATACAGAAGTTTTTAGATCCAGTCTGCAAATTATTCTGTACATCTACCAACATCTCATCATCATGTACATCTAACCTCAATCAACTTTAGGAGCTTGGAACCTACCTTGAAAAGTGGAAATAAAAACAAGATTAAATGGTTTAACAACAGAGCAGAACAATATAAGCGTAGACTCGACAGAAATATCTGTTTGCTGAACGGTTGGGAGAATAACCCGCCTTATATGATGGCAGATATAATAACTGAGGTTGTTACTCAATCTAAGCCCACCAGAAACACTGCTAGTAAAATCTCTTCTAGCTTTATGATATGACTGGGAGTGTAAAAAACTTAGTTCTCATTTTTTAAACTCTTTAGGAGAACAAACATGGAAGTATTCAAAAGTCTGTACCTAAGCGCCAACAAAAAATATAAAAACCTGTGCAAAATGAAGCGAACACAATATTATAGAACGGAAGCTCTGGAAAACTGTAAGGACTCCAAATCGTTTTGGAAAAAGGTACGTTTGTTGGGTGGATGCCGAAATACTTCTCAGGTAACTGTTAATGTCGATCTATTGGCCAGTCATTTCGAGAGTCTCCTTTGTCCCACGTCATATTCAGAGCCCTTTCAATACGATTTACCAAACATCTTAGTACCGGAACTAGACTCGTCCGTAACAATGAACGAACTTCAAGCGGTTTTGCATGCACTCAAAAACAATAAGGCTGCTGGTGTTGATGGTATTCCTGCTGAGTTTTTAAAAAATTGTTCACCGGCCTTCCTAAACATGCTTCTTGCATTTAATAACAAAAATCGCTGATTAGTGTTATTTTTAAGAAAAAGGTGACAGGAACCTTCCTGTCATGGGAAATGGGTTCTAAGGAAGATTTTTACGAACATTTTATACAAAAGGCTTTCCCACTTGGTTGAGAGCAATAATCTGCTTAGTCGTTACCAAGCTGGTTTTCAGCCGGGTCTTTCAACTGTGCACCAAATATTCACACTCATAAGTGCAGGAAGATACATCAAAAGAAAAAAGAAACTTTACGCAATGTTTGTTGATTTCAAAGCTGCATTCGATGCCATCAACAGAAATTTTCTTCTGTACAAATTGTCAGCTATCGGGCTGTCTTCTTACTTTCTAAGACTGCATAAGTTAATTATTACAAATACATTAGTTGCAGTGTCGAACGGCAAAGTCATGTCTAGCTTCTTTGTTACCGACACGGGGGTGCCACAGGGTTGCAGCTTAAGTCCGTATTTATTTGCTCTTTTCATAGACGATATCTCTGAGAATCTTCCCGGTGGTGCAGTATTTGGTGATGAGATTGTGAAAGTCCTCCTTTATGCAGATGAACTGGTGATATTTGCAGAACGTCCAAAAATCTTGTAACTACAAATTAACAGGTTCAAGCAATACTGCGACCGATGGGGATTGCAAATCAATATAAATAAATCAAAAATTATGATATTTGAAGCATCTAGCCGAAATAGGTCAACGCAAGACAGATGGTACCTCAATCAAGAGCCTATCGAAATTGTCAAAAATTGTAAATACCTTGGTTTTCTTATTTCGTATAATCTTGATTTGCAGCCTCATATAAAGGATAAATGTGTAGCTGCGAAAGTGGCAATAAATCTACTGTGGAGTCGTTTTTTTGCAACCAATTGGTAGATCCATCCTTTAAATTTCGAGTTTTTAACGCTACCATTAATACTTGCCGCTGTTACGCTAACCAAGTTTTTGGATATCATTATGTTGAAAATTTTGAAATGATTCAGAGCTTTTTGTTTAAACGCATTTTTAAGCTACCAGAATCTACCCCTAACTATATGCTCTACATATTGAATCTTGACTGCCACAAATCTATATTAAAAACCTAAAGGCAAACGCCGACTTTATTTCAAAAATTATGAATAGACGCGATGATAACTTTCAGAAGAAGATCTTGTTGACTTCGCTGCAAGGAAGAAATTCGCCATTCAAAGAGTGGTGCAATGCTTCGTCCAATGGAGACTTCTTCCGATAGTTATCGGACTCAATTTTGTGAGTGCATTCGGGAAATCGATGATTCCTTTTACCAACAATGTCTCTCAACAATTGTCCAGGAATATAAACTCCTTTTGGGGCCACCCTTGGCAGTAAAGTTATTACTGAAAAAGACGAACCCGAAGGTTTAAATAAAATCCAGTAGCGTCTGTTACATATTGTGCGGCTTGTTGTCAGCGTCTGATCCCAGAGGGACGGCTGAACTTCAGATAACAGAAATCCAGGAGCGTCTGTTTCGGAACGAGCGGCTTCCTGGTCGGCGTCTGTTGTCCGGGTTAGGATCGGCCGAATTTAAACCTGGCAGCTAGGTATAAAATGCACCACATGACTGCACAGGCGGGTGTGGGGATACTCACAAGCCCCCGGTTGTCAGTAAATGTATTCGATGCCATTCCGTTAGGGGGAAGGATTCTGATCTTAAAGCTTAAGCTTGAACGATCAAATAAGCCTCTGGTGCAGGCTTATGCACCAAATCGAGAGTCAGAGTATGAGTCCTTTTGAACGAAGTTGATGCTGCCCTGGACAGAGTGGCAGAAATGGACTTCTTTCTCCTGATGGGTGACTTCAATGCACATGTGGGTACAGACGACAGTAGTTGGAGGAGTGTGATCGGGAGGCACGGTGACCCGGATCAAAACAGGAACGGAGGGAAGTTGTTGGACTTTTGCTGTGCATATGGCTTGTCCATCATGAACACCTTTTTCCCACACAAAGACATTAACAAGTACACATGGTACAAGCACAGTTTAAATCAGAGGTCACTGATTGATTTCTTTGTTGTACCATCGTGTGTTCAAAGAATGATTTGTGATGTTCGAGTTTTCAGGGGAGCTGAGTTGTCAACTGTTCACCACTTAGTCCTGTGCAAATTGTTTTTCAGTGACAGTATTCCTTTGCCACCCAGGCGAAAACCAAGACTAGTGACCCGCATACGGTGGGAAAGGTTGCAGGATGCTGTCTCTGATTTCAGAGAGCGCTTTGCACAGCATGTTTCGGAGAAGTTTAAACAAATTCCAACTGACCTTTTGAATGTAGAGGACGAATGGCAGCTGTTTTTATCAGCAGTCATTGCCTCTGCAGGAAATGTTTGTGGAGTGAAGCGGCTTGGGGTAGCGGCTGGTGGTGAGAAAAGAACTGCTTGGTTTAAAGCGCCTGGAGTTCAAGAAGCCATCAGAGAGAAGAAGAGAGCCTACATTGCGTGGATCAAATGTAGAAACTTAACTCCTCGAGCCCGGTTCAATGAGGCGCGAAGGACTTCCAATCAGAACAGCCAAGGAACAGTCATGGAAAAAGTTCGGCGAGAAGTTGGAGCACGATTACAGATCTGCAAACAAAATGTTTTGGCGGCTCAGAGAAAGGAAGTTGAATATCATTTCAAGGAGTTAAATCCAAGTACGGTTGGGGGTTGAGCAATCGGAGTTGCTCAACCCCCAACAGGGCACTGGAGATGGCATTCCTACTGCTGACGAGATAAGGGTGGAGATAATTCCCACAGAAGACGAAGTCACTAAAGCGATTAAATCGCTTAAAGTTGGCAAGTCTGCTGGAGTTGATGAAATCCGGCCAGAAATGCTCAAGGCAATGGGTGAAGAGGGAGTTAAATGGCTAACACGTGTCATTAAGGTGGCCTGGGATAGCGGGAAGGCACCTAGCGATTGGCAAACGGGAGTTAGAGTGCCCATTTTCAAAAAAGGGAATAGGAAAGATTGCGCCAACTATAGAAGCATATTTCTCTTGAGTCTTCCGGGAAAAGTATTCGCGAAGGTTCCAGAGCTGTAATCGAGCCTTTGTTACGGGAAGAACAGTGCGGCTTTCGGCCTGGCAGAGGCACAACCGACCAGCTTTTTACTCTAAAGGTTATTCTTGAGAAGGCCTGGGAATATGCCAAACCGGTCTTTGCGTGTTTTGTAGATCTGGAAAAGGCGTATGACCGAGTCCCTCGGGATACACTGTGGAGAGTTTTGCAGGACTATGCGCTGAGTTGGCCTCTTCTGAGAGCCGGATAAATGCGTCAAATCCCGTCCTTTTGATGTGCGCGTTGGACTTCGCCAGGGCTGTGTTCTGTCGCCTAATTTTAGCTTTCTGCCGTCTAATTTGTAAGCTTTCATTTTATATTAGAATTTTAAATTAAATGTAAATTCCCGGCAGATGGCAATAACTGCCGTGCGCGAAAATTCTTAGTAAATAATTGTTCTTGTTTAAAGAATTCGTAATAATAATAATATATAATATTTATATAATATTTTGTGTGCAGTTTTAAGAAGATATATTTATTCATTTATTTATTTGTTTTACACAGGTATGCGTACACAAATATATTTGTGTCGCCCGGAGAAGCTGGGAAACTAGCCCACATGGCTTTGGAAGAACATATATACAGGGTGTTTCCAAATTCGATGCAAATATTTTGACACAAGATTCTAGGGTATATTTGAAGAAAAAAATTGTTTTACAGTATGGTCCTATCTCAAATTTTGATACCACTTATTGGGAATTTAAGAAAACACCTACTTTGAGGTACCTTGACCCATACTAACACAAATATCTCCGCTAACACTTACAACAGGTACTTCATTTAGGACTTAAATTTTAGAAGAAATAGTACTTCTTTTAACTGCATTAAAATAAAATTGATAACTTTTTTAACTTTCGAGATATTTGCTTTTAAGTCGGATCCTTTTTCCCTGCCCATGACATTTTTTTGACTTTCAATACACATTTCTGCGAAAAATGCGTATTAAACATATCGGGAATTTTTTTTTCTAGTGCACCTAACAATACTTAATAAAAATTGCAAAGACAAGTTACCCGAAAAACCCACAGATTTTATGATACTTGGGAAATTCCATAGCAGGTAAAATTATGAAAAACTCGATTCATAGTGTTCAATTCCTATTATTCTGAACAAAAATGCTTGTGTTTGGTTTATGTGTTTTTTTTTATTTCATTAAGTTAGCTTTACAATCAAATAAGGTGTTCAAAGTGTCCTCCTCCATTTTGTATGCATGCTAGAGCCCGTTTTTGGATTGCGCTGTCAACGTTTATTGAGGATAACTCCTGCCTCACTTGTGACGAGGCTTGGAGAATGCGATCTTCTAAATCATTTAGATTTGATATTTCTGTAGAATAAACAAGTTCTTTCATTCTCCCCCATACAAAAAAATCCATAATTGTAAGGTCTGGAGATCTTGCAGGCCAGTGAACTGGTCCATTTCTTCCTATCCAACGACCAGCGTACTTTTCATCCAGCCAATTCTTAACCTCGCGACCAAAGTAGGCTGGGGCTCCATCCTGTTGAAATTATGACGAAGCTCGTTGAGTTACCGGAACATCCTCCAGTAAATCTGTTAAATCATTGCGCAAAAATTCTAGATAGTTTGCAGAATTCAGTGTGGGAGGCAGTTTGAAGGGACCGATTAAGTTGTTTCCAATAACACCTGCCCACAAATTGACGCTAAATCTGTGTTGAAATGATGACTCTCTCCTTGTGTGTGGGTTTTCCGCAGCCCATGTGTGTAGATTGTGAAAATTTGTAATCCCATCTCTAGTAAATTGAGATTCGTCCGTCCATAGGATTCTGCTTATAAAACCGTTGTCATCCAAGTTCCGCTCTAACAACCAGTTGCAAAACTCAAGTCTCGGGTCCAAATCACTCGGAAGCAGTTCCTGCACAGGTGTATGGTGGTATGGATACAAGTTTTCCGTATGTAGGAGATGAACAATTTTATGTGTTGAAACATTAAATCGCAAGGATAAGCGCCTGATGCTGATTGATGGATCATTTGCAACCGCTTCCAGTATTCTTTCATCAACTGCAATTCTTCCTGGTGAAGCTCCTGCGTTAGGTCGTCTTGTTGAATCAGATCCCGTTTCCCGAAGTCTTCGAAACGAATTTGTAAATACGCGGGGATTAGGTACTCTTCGGTTAGGATAAAGCTGATGGTATCTTTGTTGTGCTCTAATTGAACTTCCGTTGCATATCCCATAAACGTAGATAATATCGGCGTATTCTTCGTTTGTAAAAGATGCCATTTCAAATAGGGTTTCTTAACAACTGCTGTATCACCTCGGCTTCAAAAATGACTTTGATGGATTTAATTTTGTTTTCTAACCTTTTATACAATTTACATTAGGTAAATTTTCCAACTAGGCGACCAACCTCAAACTTAATCCTTTTTGGGATTTAACGGAAAAATGATAGGGAAATTACCTTTTTATCAGGTAGTCTAATAAAAACGCATGCTCTAAAACCTACGTAAACTATTAATACATAGTCAAAAAATCGTTCTTGTTGTCAATCGCGGTTATAAAAGTAGGTAACAAATCATATTTCCACCTTATACCTGTCGCGGCTTCGTGCACAGAGTTTTTCATAATTTTACCTGCTACGGAATTTCCCAAGTATCATAAAATCTGTGGGTTTTTCGGGTAACTTGTCTTAGCAATTTTTATTAAGTATTGTTAGGTGCACTAGAAAAAAAAATTACCGATATATTTATTACGCATTTTTCGCAGAAATGTGTCTTGCAAGTCAAAAAATGTCATGGGCAGGGAAAAGGGATCTGACTTAAAAGCAAATATCTCGAAAGTTAAAAAAGTCATCAATTTTATTTTAATGCAGTTAAAAGAAGTACTATTTCTTCTAAAACTTAAGTCCTAAATGAAGTACCTGTTGTAAGTTTTAGCGGAGATATTTGTGTTAGTATGGGTCAAGGTACCTCAAAGTAGGTGTTTTCTTAAATTCCCAATAAGTGCTATCAAAATTTGAGATAGGCCCATACTGTAGAACAATTTTTTTCTTCAAACATACCCAAGAATCTTGTGTCAAAATATTTGCATCGAATTAGGAAACACCCTGTATATGCATAAGGATCTGTGTAGTTAAGTGTATACGAGTTTTTAAGTGCCGCCATTGCAGTGTAGTAAATACAGGTAAAAACATAAAGTAAATAAAGATGTAAAAACTTCTCTGACTATTCGCCTGTAATTTTTTGTTGTTGTTGTGTTCTATCCTTATTTTCGGCGAATTTTTAGTTAAGGTACACAAATTTGTATTGAAACAATTTTGTTTTGTACAATATTGCAGCCACACGGTATATTTTTTCTTTCGCAAGCCAAAAAATTGTCTAAGTCTGATATTTTTTTCGACAGTAGGGGAGACTGGGGCTAAAAGTAACACTTTTTACTAAATCCTATGATTCTCCTACAATTTTGGTAATAAAACAACCAAACCTTTTTTAAATTAAAAATCCAGGTTTCAACTACAATAACCATCCAAAGAATCAGCAACAGCTATTAAGAATATGTCTTTTAGAAAAAACATCGTGCTGTTTCAAATTACCCCGCATAATATGGGGCAAGTTGTAACACAGACCGGTATTTTTTGCAATGCAAATTCACCCATTTCCGCCAATTTTATTTATTTTATTATTATTTTTTATTTCTTATTATTATATTTTTATTATTATTTTTTTCCGACATTACTCAATGCATTGCGAATGTACTTTTGTTTTTTATTCTTAAGCAGGTAATGTTATTTTCTGCATTCCATCCAAAAAGCATATGTGTGGCTAATTTACTACAAGAGCTATTAAAGGTGTACAGAAAACTGTGTTTTGTCAAGTTTTGTACGTAAATAAAAAATAAATAAAAAACATAATAAAAAAATAAAAAACAACAAATTAAAAAAAAAAAACTATTTTCACCTTTTTTAATGGAAACAAAAACAGGGTATAAATTTTGAATAATTCATCATGCGTTTTTATGTTTAACCATCAATTATCACATCTCAAATTTGTTCTCGACATTAAAAAAACGAACCTTTTATCAAAAATGTAAGCGGGCGGAATTGGGATGTCGAAAAAATTAAGTGGCTCTCATTTCCGCCAAGCTGGGCGGAATTAGGGCTTTTTAGCTTTTTTCAAATTATTCTGAAGAAATACTTTTATTTTAGAAGAGTTAAATTTATTGATTTTTTTTTAAAAGTAAACATGGCTTTGTTGTCAGAGTCCTAATTCCTCCAGAGGTTTTACCTAACAACATGCAGTCGAATTCGGCAAAAGAATATCGGGCGGAATTAGGAGAGTTCTAAAAAACTTGGTTGTCCTAATTCCGCCCGATGTAAGAGTCCTGGAGTTTTGATCTAAATATCCGGAATATTTGGTCGACGTAAGAAAAAATAACGTCTAAATTTTATTTTAGAGCTAGAAGCTTACGTTTACATACTCAAAATAGTAGGTCGCCTGAATATTCCTAAAAATACCTTTTAAATTAAATTTTTGCATGGAAAAACGGGCTGGCGGAATTAGTCACCTTTTGACTTTTTTGGGGATGAACATTTATTTATTTTATTACATGAAAAAGATCCAAACAGAAATTGATAAATCCTTTACAAACTAATATTTTTAAATTTATCTTCTGAGCACTACCTTTTGTCTCTCTGAAAAGCGAGTTCTTAATTTTTCCTAATTCCGCCCCGTCAGGTTTATAAATCTGCCCCCGGATTTCCCATAGAAAAATTTAATTTAAGAAGTGTTTTCGGGCATATTCAGGCGACCTACCATTTTAGGTATGTATTTTAGTATGTATGCTGCCACCTCTAAAATATATTTTAGACTTTGTTTTTTCTTATGCCAATTTCGACCAAATACTGTGGATATTCAGATTAAAACTCCAGGATTGGGCTCCTTACATTGGGCTGAATCAGGACAACCACGTTTTTTTTCAATTCCGCCCGATATTCTTTTCCCGAATATGACTGAATGTAGTTGGGTAAAACCTATGGCGAAATCAGGATTATAAAAACAAAGCCATGTTAACTTTAAAATAATCAAGAAATTTCGGTTAGGTTGGTGGCTGTCTCCGCTAGGCAGGGAAACACTTAGACCAAAGGAGGTCAATTTGCAAGACCACTTTGTAACACCGGAGTTACCAGCCTGAGGACCTAAACGTTAACTACCCGTTTTGGGTGGGAAGGGTCGAGGAAACCATTGACGGCATAAACCTGTGCCGATGGTCATCACTCAGTGGTTGTTCGATTGTAGACTTACTCGAAAAGGACGATGAAAGCTGGGGATTACCGTTACGGTGTGAACCGCTGTCAGCAAGGTTGAGGGGACCCAGTGAGAGACTTCCTGAAGAAAGGGTGTCTCGTTACTGTTGGACTCCACATGGGAATTTATACCTTGAGGAAAGAAGGGCTGGGGTTTAACACGCGGATTGGGGGAAGTAACTTGAGGTCGAGGGCAACCGACTTTTGGTGTAAGACCCCGTCAACAAGGAGGTGCGAGGTCAGTGAGGAGTGCTTCCTCTATGAGAAGACACGGCAGGGCCGACCGATTTCGGTGTAAGTCCGTGCCTGTTGCTTCTCTGCTAAGAATTATCCTCAAGAATAGGAAGGCGCAGGGGTAACCGGATTCGGTGTGAATGCTTGCAGGGGGGGGGGTCGTTAGGCTAGAAGCTAATGCAGGGTAACCGTCTTGGCTGTAAGCCCGTACTTCAGGCGACTTATGGGGGGAAATGGAAAGGTAGGGGTAACCGAAACGATATGAACCCGTACCAAAGGAAGTGTGCTGGTGATCCCCTAGGAGTGGACGGGTGAGGGCATCCGAAGCGGCATAGTACCGTAGAGCCACAATGCACGCAGCGGTAGTATGCAGCAGCAGCGGCAGTATGAAAATCTCGAACACAATGGTGAAGCGCGCTTATGTCAGACAGATACCTAGTTTGTAAGCAATGGCTGAGAATTTTCACTCCCGAACTTTTTTATTATTATTTACTTTAAAGCGGTAACACAAATTCCATAAAATTTGTTGATTTTTTACAATTTTAAGAAATTTGTCCACGTCCTTTCCTCCATATCCTGCAGCACTGTCAAACGTGTAGCGCTGCACAAGTTAAAAGTTGGCCAACTCTTACTGCCGCTGCAGCTACGCGCTGCCGCTACCGCCACACATTGTGTGCGCAGTACACTACATACATGTGTTTTAACTTTTGACAGCTCTTACTTCCGCTGCTACTGCCGCTGCAGTTACATCATTGTATTCCTAAGGTAAAGCCACACCGGTCCAGTCATGTGAGGGAAACGGTGGGGGAAATTTCAATCATGTAAAAATAAAAATATTACTCCACTACCATTTTTGAAAAAAAAGACCTAAAAAGCCCGCTTTTAATTTTCCTCAAAGATTTGTTTTTTAATGTTTTACTTAAGAACTTTCTACAAAGTATAAAAAAGCTTTTAATAAACTATGAGTGAAATCGGTGTTGCCGAACAGGAGATATAAAATGACAAACATTTATCAAACTCATTTTAATACCTATAGAAAAAAAAATGATCCTGCTTCCCTTGGTCCCACCATAGCTTGAGAACGACTGAACCGATTTGGTTTGTCTTTTTTCTAATGTTTTTAAAAATCTACTAAAACGTTCTTGTGTTTTTTTTAAGGAAAGCTATAGTCCATAGGTCAAATTATTTCAGTTTTTCTTGTAACTAAATAATTTTTTTATATTAAAAAAAAATCAGTATTTTCGGTGGTAGTCATAAATTGAAAACGAATTAACCGATTTGTTTCGTGTTTTTTCTGAAGATTTTTAATATTTCGTAGAAGGTCTTAGGGAAAGAATATAGAACAAAAAATAAATCTCAAAAGAGAAAATCTTAAACATCGAAAATTTATAAAAATAAATCTAAAACGGCTCTTGATCCTAATTAGTTATGCAGATTTGAATAATGGGGAAGCTGGCAACCCTCCTGCTTGGGCTCATTGTTTATAAGATTTGGGGAAGGTCTGAGTTTAGGCAGTCAAAATTGTTTCTGGGTTTAATTAACACATTAATGAATTTCGAAAAAAATTATGTGTTTTAGATTTTTTTTCGAAATTGTTATCTTTCTTAGATTTTGTTCCACTCGAAATGGTTGCATTCGAGCTTTCGTTCTAGAGCCCAGGTGCCATTCAACTTATGATCGAACCTTAATTTATGACCGAGATTTCAAACCTTCGAAAACAAATGTTCGCTGTTGCAATTCTCAATTTCTCCAACAAAATCAAAGAAATTTCGAATATTTTTACGACAATCTCATAAGACATTTGCAGCGAACCAGGTGACCCAATACTATGCTAATTCCCTGTCTGTGGCTGAACTCAAAACAAAGGTCAATGGCATTGCAGTCGCCAAAAACGAGAAAAAGAAAAAATCCTTAAAATTATGTCCAACATGGCGCGCATTGTTGGAATAATTTCAACCGAACAAAGACGAAACATATGGCTGCAGGTAAAACACGAAAGGACAAACTTGGCATTGCCCCAGATGTCGGAGAGGAAGGTATCCCCCCATACCACACTACAGCGACAAACCCAGATTAATGCCATTTTTGTCTGGATGAGGAAAGTCTTTCTTCTTTAATGTTTGTCCTGCCCAGCTTAGTGGTTTCAGTTTTAGTTAATATTGCAAAAGGGAAAATGGAAACCAAAAGCGGATTACTTACCATTTGCGATGAATAAACAAATCGTCGATGATAAGATGAGTATTAATCCACATCGTAAGGACATTATATTTTATAATCCAGAAAATAAAAATAAAAAAAGGAAAAAGAATCGGGAAGGACAAACAGGATCCTTCTCCGTAGTGGCAGTGTCTTCAGCGGCAACAACTGTTGTGCGATATCCTTTTTTCTAGTGCTTGAAGCTGTTGAACTTTCCTTTGTTATGAACCAACGACGACTGTACAACGAGGCATACAAACGAATGGGGGCAAGGACAGTGGGGGGTTTTTGTTTTGCATAAACAAATGAGCGGAGCAGACAACAAAATTTTATTAAGTTAAATTTTTCTAGCTCGTTTGAGCATCATTTCGAGTAACTGTCGCGCGCGTCAGCTGTTTTTACTCTCGCGGAATCTGTTAACAGACTTTTCTCACTGATTAATTATTTTTTTTATCTGGCGATTTTCCACAATTAAACTGTGTTTGGATGCCGATTTAACACTGGTTGATGGAGATTTTATTATTATTATTTTTCCAACACACGAGAGGTCAACAGGATGAGGACGGGAAAACCGAACAAAAAACCGTATACCGTCTTCCACCTAACACTTGTGTAGGTATATCCTTTCCAATCGTCACAGATTTTTGTTGTGTGGTGTACAGTGGAAATGGAATTTATCTCCAGGCAGTGGTGAAAATTGCAGGGGTTACCACCACTGGAAGCCACTTTGGAATGAAAATAATGGTTGCGGTTTGTTGTCTTTTTTGTTATCGCATTTCTCTTTTAATTAATGAATCATGCAAATTATTAGAATATTGACTCTTTTTTACACAAACAGGAATAAACAAGTTTCAATTATTGAATCTGACGATTTGCAAAGCAAACACAAACGCACAGAACAAATACACAAACGAATCGTCTGCCACTCTTCTTCTCGCTCTTTCGCTTTCTATGTGAATAGCAACACCATCATCGGGTGGGAATTGTCCATATTTCGCACACTTTTTTCTCGAAAATTGAAACAAACAACTCAAGGAAACAAACAAAAGGATAAAACTGAAAAACGGTACACACTTATTTTTATTGGAACACGCACAATACGAATATGGAAAATTAAAGAGAAAAAAAAAATGAAAGGAACTTGGAAGAGTTTCCAAGTTGTTGGTTGCTGGTGTAGAGATGAATTTATTTATTCGTAGATGTGGAACAGAAGGGATTTTCTAAATACACACACACATACACTGGCACAGCAACACACACCACACAGTGACAATATTCTTTTCTTTGGTGACTGTGAACTAAGATTTTTTTCCAAGTTAGAAAATGCGATTGCAGTGAAATTATAACAGATCGAATTGGTTTTTCATTATTCCCAACACATAATGAGGTGAATTGATGTGTTTAAGATGATGCATTGCATCGCACCGTTTGGAGAAAATGAATTCACGCCAACTTTCACCGAACCGATAGGCAACACGACCGAACGACACGAAATTCCCGATAAAACTAATTTAGAATTTCCATTGTGTTTTGAATGGAGTTTTGTGGAAGAGCCGACTGGAAGCAACTGTGAAAAGCAAACTCACCACACACATTTCAATTGGCGAGAAAGAGTCAAATGGCTTGTTTATGTTGTTCCAGGGTTTGTTTGGTTGATGAGAATTGTCCAGGTGCAATTCATTTGGCAGGTGGGAGTGCTGCCGAGATGCTACGACCTGGTACTTTTGTACATAGCTAAAATATTTTTTGTATAAAACAATCCATTTCGCCATCTAGCGTGTGTTTCCTTAGACGAGACATAGTCTAAGGAAATAAAACAGGATTAGCGAGAGGCGATTATAAATAAATCCCAAAGCGGATCCACCGTACAAATATAGGATTAATTTGACACGCGCAATCTTTTTATGCCATATTGGCTCTCAGAAGAGAAAGTCGATATCATTTCCCAGAAACAAAAAAAAAACATTTCCGTTGTAAAAATCCCAATATAAAACGCATTTGTGACAGTTGTGTCGTACTGGGACAGTTTTAGTTTCCTTTTTTGTTTCTCAACCTGTTACAAAGGTGCATAAAATAGGTTTGTGAATAGGGTGAATGGGATCTATGAGAGGATTTAATTTTAATCGCTTGCCAAGAGGATTTAAATTTGTATGGTAAATCTTTTTTGTATGGTAATTGGATTTGTAGAGGATTTAATGATGATTTCAGTGCCCGGTGGAGATTTGGTATTATATTGAAAAGTACAAAACTACAAGTATTTACAATTCTACAAACATTCTTAAAATGGCTATCATAATTTCGAACGCTGCGAGGTGAATATCATTCTGCACCTTTATATTAAAATGACGCTAACATTAAGTGACAACTCTTCCTACGCTTTCCAATAAGATAACAAAGATATTAAGAATATAGAAGCAAACCAACGGTATCAAAACACACAAAGTGTGACTACCGATACTGCGATGCGAGCTATCGACTGCAAACTTAAGAGACATGGAAGACAATGACGAAAACATGTTCTGAAAAATTATAATAATGCTGCAGATTTTAGGTTTATGATCTCTCTTCCAAATGCTCAAGTCGGAATATTTTTCCAATCAGTGAAAAGAAGGAGGGATTTCCCAATCATTTCGGCTTTTATATTAGTCCATATGATGGGGAAATTGCAATGCTCGAATATTAGTTAATTGAAATGACAGTTAGGTGTGTTCGTTAATAGCATTTTTCATTGAAACTTGAAAGAATTGTTCTCAAAAGCGAGAACTGCTCGTTTCAATAAAACAAGTTTCGCCGTTTGGTGAAAATAAGTCACATACGGGCTGGCAACAAACAAGCACCTCCGCACATTAATTCGAAACAAATAAAACTGCTTCGATTTGGCGTTTGACAGTAGAAGTGTTTGTATGTGTAAGTGAGTTCAGATCAAATCTCCCAAGATCGGGAGATCGCTTCTTTCGTGTTGAGAATTGATCTAGAATTGTTTTTTTATTTTCAATGAAACTTGCAAAATCGAAAAAGATCAAATGCAGGAGGCACTTTAAAAAAAAGATGTAATAAAAGTGCCTCCTACATGTCTTGACACAACTTGTCGCCACATCACATAGACCGGGGACTATATCCACTAAGCACAAAATAAGAGGACTTAATTTTTTATCTCGGTCCTCAAATGGCCTAGAGTCTAGACTAAATAAAAACGCAATTTCAAACTGCCTTATCTTGTTATTTTTGCCTATTGACATGACAAAACGAGTATATTATACCATGTCTCCACCAGGCAAAAATCCGCGACTCATTTAAATCTTTAATAAAATCCTCTACAAATCAGGCTATTTTCCATACAAATTTAAATCCTCTCAGCAAGCGAGTAAGGCCAGAGACACACGGCGACAGAAAAACGTGCGACTAATTAACGGCCGACTAGAAGCACACGCGTTTATATTCTAGTCAACACACGATTACGGCTACGTCAATATGTCGCGAAACTCGAATTGCGACAAATTTGTGAATTCTGACGACACAAGTCGCACGGCAAAAAGCTTCTTTTTATTATCTATTTATAAAATTTAGAAAATCGCGCGTTTTTTGTCGCGCCTTTTTCTGTCGCTGTGTGTCCCAAATCAAGAATGTTATTAAAAAAAATGGGGGACAAAATTAATAGAAAGGGTTAAGTTTTTTTTCTATGGGATACTAAAAGGGAAAAATCAAAGCAGAAAATGGAAAAATTTCTAAATGGGATTTTTTTCCTATAAAATGCCCCCTAGGGCACTGGTTTTACACATCGTTTTTTCTAGCCTTTATTGCAGTTTGTTAAGGTTTTGAAGCAAAGGTGAAAAGGTAAATATGTTTTGTATCGCAATATTATCATAATCTTCATCATTTTCGGATGCCGCTTATCCTTTAAAAGGGTTGCGGAGCGAGGGTGGCTAAATGGTCCTTCCATCTTTTTCGATCCTCCGCCACCAACTCAAGAGACTCCGGCGCAATCCCCAGGCGGGACTCAGAGAGGTTCTTTACCTGATCCCACCACCTGTTTCTTGGCCTACCAGGGGAGCGACGCGCTCGCATCTCGGGTAGCATGTCCTGTCTAGGAAGATTGTCAGGGGGCATGCGAACAACTTGTCCAAAGCATCGAAGAATCGATGGCTCCACTCGGAGAAGTAGCTTCTCAACATTAAGATTCCCACAAATACTGACGTTTCTCCCTCTATCCCTTAGAGTAACACCAGCAACGCACCTCAGGAATCTCATTTCGGCAGCTTGTACCCGCGATCTAATTCTTTCGGTCATTACCCAAATTTCATGACCATAGATGAGGGTCGGAACGAACACTGAATTCAAAACTGAGATCTTTGCTTTCACTCCAAGCTCAGCTTTCCTGATGACCGGCCGGCGCAGTTCCTTTACTATTGCTCCAGCTTGGCCAATTCTACAGGACAACTCAGTATCACTCCTTCCATCTTTCTTGAAAAAGACCGTGAGATACTAAAACTTCTCCACCTGTTTTAATGGAACTCCGTTTATGTGCAGTGTATACTGGACAGGAGTTCGGGAAACAACCATCAATTCCAATTTGTTCACGTTTACTTTCATCCCAGCATCACCACAGATGGCTGCAAACCTATCCAGTGTTCGTTGAAGTTCCTCTTTGGATGATGCAGGATGGCCAAATCATCTGCGAAAATCAGATGGCTTATCCTGATGCCAGCCAATACGAAACATTGCTCGCCAAGACTGCGCTTCACCATCCATTCCATATATGGTATGAAAAGGAGCGGCGACAGAACACAGCCCTGGCGAAGTCCAACGCGCACATCAAACGGACGGGATTTGACGTCATTTATCCGTACACAGCTTCTGCAGTTTCCATACAAAGACTGGATGGCTCTCAGAAGAGGTCCACTCAGCGCATAGTCCTGCAAAACTATCCACAGTGTATCCCGAGGGACTCGGTCATACACCTTTTCCAGATCTACAAAACACGCATAGACCGGTTTGGCATATTTCCAGGCCTTCTCAAGAATAACCTTCAGAGTAAAAAGCTGGTCGGTTGTGCCTCTGCCAGGCCGAAAGCCGCACTGTTCTTCCCGTAACAAAGGCTCGATTACAGCGTTTCCAACACCTTCGCGAATACTTTTCCCGGAAGATTCAAGAGAGATATGCCCTTATAGTTGACGCAATCTTTCTTGTTCCCTTTTTTTAAAATGGGCACTATAACTCCCGTTTGCCAATCGCTAGGTGCCTTCCCGCTATCCCAGGCCACCTTAATGACACGTGTTAGCCATTTAACACCCTCTTCACCCATTGCCTTGAGCATTTCTGGCCGGATTTCATCAACTCCAGCAGACTTGCCAACTTTTAGCGATTTAATCGCTTTAGTGACTTCGTCTACTGTGGGACTATTCTCCGCCCTTATCTCGTCAGCAGTGGGAATGCCATCTTCAGTGCCCTGTTGGGGGTTGAGCAACTCCGAAAAGTGCTCTCTCCATCTGCGGAAGACATCGCACTCATTTGAAAGAAGTGTACCGTGGTACCGTCCTTAGATTTAACCCCTTGAATGATATTCAACTTTCTTCCTCTGAGCCGGCGAATGGTCTGCCAAAATATCTTGTTTGCAGATCTGTAATCGTGCTCCAACTTCTCGCCGAACTTTTTCCACGACTGTTCCTTGGCTGTTCTGACTGCCAGATTGGAAGTCCTTCGCGCCTCATTGTACCGGGCTCGAGAAGTTGAGTTTCTACATTGGATCCACGCAATGTAGGCTCTCTTCTTCTCTCTGATGGCTTCTTAAACTCCAGGTGTTTTAAACCAAGCAGTTCTTTTCTCACCAGCAGCCGCAATATTATACTGACATGAAAATAATTTAATTTTTTCTTTCATCCAAATTTAATCAACGGAGAAGTTAAAAATCATCAGGAGGTGCAGGAAGATAATGATAAATGGTTCACTGGTGGTAATGGTGTGGTTCAATTTACAGTGCTTTTTCATCAGCATTTATCAGCGACCTAGGCCCAAAGTTGCTCCGCATATGCAATCATACAGGTTACTAGCAGTACCAGCGTTTTTACACTTTAATTAAAATTATTTAAAACCTAATGCAATCCCGAAGTAACTATCTTAAAATGGACGGCGAAAAATATTGCGCATTCCTTCCACAACTTTTTTTTATTGTTAAGGCTAGTATGGCGATCGCGAAAAATTTTTGCAGCAGCAGTCTCCAGTTATTTTCTCCTCACCGAGCAAAATGCCTGCAAGAAAATAACTCAAGGTACACATGCGAATAGAAATATCTGTCAAAGGTATATGTTTCCGTCAATGAGAATTTTGTTTACTGAAAAATCTGATATTTCCATATTTTTTTAAACTTTAAACAACCCCGACATCTTAAACTCACATTATCTGCCTAAAAATGTAATCATCTATTGCCTAGTTGTACATGCTTTTGTAAATTTTGCTCGAGAAAAAATTTGTGCCAGACATTTATTTTGCGTGCAAAATTGTGTGGAGACTTTCGACTAGCACATCTATAATAACGTAAGAATTTTGCATGCCAGCTGCTTACGGCTTTGCAAAACCGGTTGCAAAATTTTTGTTCTGTAGAGATTTTTGTATGGGACCAACATTTTTTACTAAGCTTTAACACAGGATTTTTGATAGATTAAACTAATTTTGAACTTAACAATATCTGTCCAAGTCTGGCAAAGCCTATCTTTCCTTCTTTTATCAGGCTGACACATTGGTTGATTTAATGGAGGGAAAAATTGGGAAAAGAAAAAAGTCTCATAGAGGCTTTATAGAGTTGTCAAACAGACGTTTAATTTTTAGAATCAGAATCGGAACTCTGTGATTAGACCATAACTGTCATCGGCCAATTACGCCATAGGTGGCAACGCTGATCGTAGTTGACAGCTGCTGCTTTTAGCTGTACGAAATTGGTTCGAGTCAGTACAATTTTTTGAAATATTTTAAAAGTTTGTTAGGTACTAAATAACGGTTGATTGAAGTGTTGTGAAAAAGTGTTGTTTTTATTGTAATTGAATTTGAAACAAGATTTCGAACGGGATACTCCAAAAGAACATGTCTTCTTAGTCGTGACTTCAGGAATACCCAATGTAAGTACACAAACTTGACAAGACTTTTTTAAATTCCGAATTTTTTTAATTTGGCACACAAATCCAAATTACAACAATCAAGCAAAAAAATTCAGCATTCTCAAAACTATATTTTGAGGTTTTACTGCAAACAGTCCAAGTCTTAATTGGGTATTCTTGTAGAAGGCTATCGGCTAGGAGGAAGGTTATTGAAATTTGTAGTTTTTTCGTCCTTAGAAAATGTGTACCTAGTAAAGGCCTGGGTTTAACATATGTAACATATTGCGGTTCCAAGTTACTTGTACTTATCTGCAAAAAATGATAAGAAAAGAATCTGGTTTCTTTAGTAAAGATGATTTCGTTCAGACTCCAGAGCCGCTTAAGTCTGGAAAGAGTCGGTGAAATGATAACAGAAGACGAAGTTGAAGGAGGAAAAGTCGAATCCCAATGAGCCGCCCCCATAAAATGAAGAGGATATTCGACTGCACTGTAAGTTGTGCTCGATGAGATGAGCCCCTTTGCTGATAGGTACTCTAATTAGAATTGACCTCAACTGCAAGTTACTGTTTCTCAATTTATTTTTACTTTTCTGTGGCATCACAGGAGGCGATCTTCTTCTCCCCTTCGACGCCTTCACCTAAAGTAAATTCTCCAAAACATCAAGTCACTCTCTGTTTGTTAAGGTTCCAAGCGTCGCTTACGAGTCCTTTTCTTGAGATCGAATTCAAAGTTTCGTTTTCGATTGAGGTTGCTGACCAGTGGAATCCTGTCAAAATATTTTTGACTTTTTCGTTCATTACTCCTTATCCATAGACCGTTGAAGTTCTGTTAAAGTTGCGCTTTTCTGGATCACTTTCAATGTCTGACTCCTACCATCTAACGTTCCTGGCTCTGAAAGACAAAGGATCCACCAGAAAACTCTCTCTTATGCCTCGTTTTGTTACAAACAACTTTATTATGTTCCACTGTATTGTCTTGCAAACGTATAAATTAAAAAAAAAAATCAAGAAAAAGAAAAGGGAGGAAGGAATGAGGAGGTTACATCCACATAGGGATCACTTTCAGATCGATTCCAAGGGATAAAGTGAAGCAAAAGAATGAAATTAGGCAGAAATAGAGAAAAAAAATTCATGAATTTTCAACATAATCCAAAGCATTCAGTTTTATTGGGTTGTGAAGCGCGTCTACCGTTTAATGCCCCACGCATTGTTGCTTGGCACTGGCACGCGTCGCTGTCCGCTTTCACGTTGCATTACTTCCATGATACTCTGCGCTGGCAACCAAGACTAGAACAAAGAAGTTGAACGCATTAGTACGAGACTCGTACAGTTGCAGGCTTAGTTAGTTTACCTTTTCCTTGTATGCTGTCGCAACGACATTCCTGTTGGGCTCAGCGTCGTAGGCCACGGACTCGACTCCGAACATTTCGCACATCTCATGGACCAGTTGGCGTTTCTCGCGGTTCATTGTTGGAAACGAATGGCTGCGCGACTTTTGCTTGCTCTCTTTTGCCAGTTTGACAAGAGTGGTGAGCGCGTCGTGGATGGATTTCACGAGAGTGGGGTCCTTCTTGGCATAGCCCCGAATAAAGTCTGAATATTTGGTGAGTAGCTTTTGTGGCAGATCGGGGTTACGGATTTGCAAGCCAATAGCTAAGCGGCGGTTGCGCTCCAGTGTGCGGCACTCATCGTTGCATTCAAGCCTGGAATAAAAGGGGATACTTTATTTAAGACGGCCTTTACAGTTGATGGTACTCACGCTTTGTTGTTGTTCATTTTTACTGGTCCAAGGATGTCTCTGAGCTCTATGGTGTTGCCACGCTGGACTTCGGCCATCGACGAGGCCAACTGCGCAGTGGCTATGCGACGGTATTCTCTGGCGAAATCGTGACAAGTTCTAGATTGTTTGCGATTGCCGCATTCGCAGGTCACTTCCACCTAGGAACGGATAAAAAGTTCCTGTATATTGTTGAAGCGTCTATTTAAATTGAACTTACCATTTCTCTGCAGGGTGTCTCGGGGCAATCCCCCTCGTGGCAAGGGGCCATACACTTGTGTCCACATCCTGCCCGGACTGTTGAACAGCTCTGCTTGCAAATATCACCCGCCACCTGGCAGGGTCCTTCATGGCATGGCTTGATGCACTTGTGCCGCCCGCACGCGAGAGGCTTGCCGCACGCCAGTCCGCAACTGAAGCTCTCCTGGCTACACGGAATGGTTTTTCTCTGTTCGTGTTTGCCGAAGCACCACTTTGTGGTGAACATCATGCAGGGCGGACAGTTCGCAGCCGAGTGGCAATTGTGCTGAACTGGGTGATCGCAAGGATGCTGGCGTGAGCAGGGCTTCTTGCAGGGTGGTTTCTTAGTGCCGCATGGCACCGGCGGATAAATCACCTCGGCTCCGCACTCGCAGTACAGCTCGTCAAAAGAGCTGCGGTAGCAGGGGGTGCAATTGCCACGATGACATGGCTGATCGCACTTGTGCTTGCCACACGAAAGCGTGTAGTTGCAGGGCATCATGCAGATGTGGTCAATGTCGATGCAGCACTCTTGGCTGCATTTGTGTTTGCCGCACGAGCGTTTCTTTATGCATCGCTTTTTGCAGCGCGCATCGTCAGCCCTGGTGGACAGTTGGCGGCATTTAATCATTTGATCCATGTGACCGCACCGGCACTTGACTGCCGTTTGCTTGTTGCACGGTGGACAATTGCCCAGGTGGCATTTACTTGTGCAGTGGTGGGGGTGGGCAGCTTTGCCGCAGCGCAGTGTCTTGTTGCAAATGCCTTCGCAGATGGGAATCGGGTCCAAGCATGATTTTCGCTGCTCTGGCGATACCGGCATCTTGCCACAGGGGCAGGATGTCACCATTTCAGGGCTCGTTTTACAAGGACGACACTCTCCGGCATGACAGCAGTCCTTGCACTTGTGATTACCACAAGTCAGATCCCTGCCGCAGGGTTTGCCGCACGAATACGCAGTCTTCTCGTGAGAGTCTCGGGTACAAGCCACCTGGCGATTCTGCTTGCTACAATGGCACTTCTGGTCGACCTTGTGGTCACACGGCCTACACTTGCCCTCGTGGCATTTGTCCTCACATTCGTGCAGCTCGCAGTTCAGCAACTTCTGGCATTTGGCCTCGCACTCGATGGACTCCTTCAGATAGCACTGCATGGTCTTGACGGTCTTTCCGCAGCCACATTCCCGCGTGACGTTGGCTTGGCACGGCGGACACGGACCGGGATGGCAGAGCAGAGTGCAGGCGTGCGGGCAACCTTCCACACGGCCACACACTTCGCCACAACTGTGCGCGATGTCGTTGCGATTCAGCTGGGGACTCCTTACCTTGCCGCAGAAGCAAAGATAGTCGCGTGGCACGTCTTTTTCGACATTTTGGCACGCAGGACAGCGCCATCCGTCCTCGGACTTGGAGCTGATGGCCCATTTAATAATGCAATTCAGATGCAGAATGTGGTAGCAGTTGTGACAGGACCAGACTGAGTTGTGGCTCTTGATTGGCTCCACACAAACAAGACACTCAAGCCGGCGTCCTTCGATCTCCCGGATCAGTTTCTCCCGCTGTGATAGCTTTTCGTTCTCGGGATGCGGCTTTTTGGGCGATTTCTTTTCAGGCGACGTCTGTGGACTGTCTTTTCCGTTTTCCAGGGTGTACTTCTCCTCGCGGAACGCGTTCACGCGGTCGCGATTTCGATTCCAATCGTCGCGCCGCTTATTGCTTCTATGATTGTCGTACCGTTGGTTTCGGTGATATTCGCGGCCGTTTTGCCGCCGTGAGGACGACATACCGCCGCCGACGCCACCTCTTGATGTGGTGTCGCGATTCTTGCTCGTGGCACCAGTGTAGCGCTGTGGTGGCGACTTGTTCTCGCCCGACTCTCCGTAGCTGTCGCGAAAAACTTCGCGACTGGTTGATGGGCCGTTGGTTCCATTGGTGTTGGCGTTCTTCATGTCTGCTGATACGACTGGATCTGGGCCGATTGTTATGCCCTCAGCCTTTAAACCGTTCCGCACTTCGTCACTTGTCATCGACAAGTTGGCGAATCTTGGAATGAATTCAGCTGCGGTTGCATGAAGAGTGGAGTTGGAGTAGCTGTTGCGCTGGTTGTTGTACCTGGACGGGACCATTCCGCCGCCGCCATTTGTGTAGTACTCGTCGACCTGGTAGTTATGTCCATAACCGCCGTCGTAGTGGAAAGGATTTGTCGAGCCCATGCCATCGGCTGCGCCCGCACCACCAGCTTCACCCGCAATGAGGTTGTGTTGCATCATGAACTGATTGAAGTTTACATAGTTGTTGTTGTTGGCACCACCGCCACTGCCTCCAGGGCCGTCGTGGTACCGATGGAATGCGTCCGACATTTCGATTCGCAAGAGTGCGAAGATGACTCGGGAAACGAAAGGTAATTAAATGTGATATGGAGCTCAACCTTACCCGCGCGTCCAATTGTTCGACACACACCACCGTGTGTCGACAGTCTGGGTTGGGCAAATTGAAAAATCCCAACAGACGCTGCTGTTTGCTCTTGCTTTACGGCCGCTAAGGCCTTACGTCCGGTTAGTTGTGCTCAGAATCAGGTACGAGTTTTTTCAAGCTTCCACTTAAGACGAAATCTGCAACGAAGTCGATAGAAAAGAGACGTCGCTTTGTGAAATTCCAGAAAACGAATGATGCAAAAAGTAAAAGGGGGAAGGGGAGGACTTTTCTTTTTTTTGACGCGTGTAGAAACGAGGTTAGGATAGTGTGCCGAGAATGATTTCACAATTTCACCAAACAATCGGCGCTATTTGCACAATTTTTTCGGCACAATCTTAAGTACACTCATAAAACTTTGGAATGCAATTACCTTGCGTATAAAATATTCTACTTAAAATAGTAAATTCGAGGGGTGAAAAAGGAAAACTGAAATGACGAACGTACGGCCACTGAAATTTAAAGTGGAGTGAAGTGAGCTGTGGTTTTTTATGGAAACGAAAGTATTTGTCTAACTGTCAAGTTGTGTGAAGCGACACCTGTTAGCGAAGTAAGGAAGGCGGTTGAAGCGTTTATTGAACCGGTTGAGAAGGAGATCGTTGTTTTTTAAAAAGTTTTCTTTTAAAGCTTAGATTATGGTGGTATGACACTAAATTTTTTCTTCATATTTTCACTTTACTCATTGTTTATTGAATTTGAAGGATAAATTCAACAATACGACAACACAAATTCAACATACGAATTTCTAATGAGAGCGAGTGTGTACTGTGTGACTGTAGCAGTCACGAAAATTGGAAAAATTGTGTGAATAAGAAAAAATGAACAACATGACGTAACGTAATAAAAAAATAAAGGAAAAATGAGTGCGAGTTCTCATTTTCTTCGACAGTTCTTCATATTTTCAATTTTTCGCAGATGTATCGCATTTCCACATGATGTTTACAATTTTGACGGTTTTTTTTTATTATTTTTTTTTGCGGCGCTATTTACCGATGACATTTTTTCATTTTTAATGAGTGAAAAAATTAAGTGTCATACCAGCATTAGGCTGCATGCAATTTTGGCATATTTAACGCAAGACGAAAATGCTACGCGGCGTATGTCCAATTTTAAATTTTTTAAAAACCCCGTTTTTTAGTTTTTTTCTAATTTTTTGGGCGTTATGACAGTTATAAATTTAGGCTTACTTGTTTTGAACGAAAACAAGTAAAATGTCGAAAATCCCAAAATTTTTTTTTTTACAATTTGTTGTGAAAAATTCGTTAACTTTGGAGATATGACATTTCATTTGGGCTTTGCGGCGCTTTACACCTTGGGAATAAATGTCGCTTTTTTGGACGCTGACATTTGAAAATTTGGGGGTTGTGGTTTTGGGCGATAAGACCTAACGCTCATGTGAATATTTATTTTTATTCCTTGCAGGGGAAATTTTAGATATCGAAATTCGAACTTCGAATATCTGCAGTTTGCAGTCAGCTGAATGGAATGACTGTTGGGTGTGTTCGCTTAGTGAGTCGATTGGTGCATTCAGCGATTTCTGCATGTCGTTTTATTTCCTGTCGCCACATGACATTGTAAGAAAATGTTTCGAGAAAACAGAAAAAACTCAACGGAATGCTTTTTTGCGTGCTTCTTTGCCTCTTTGCAAAATTGAAAATGTTTTGTGTTAATCCTAGAAATTAGTTTGTCACTTTATTTTAACTCGTCAATGTGATTTCAACTCCTTTTTCTTTTTTTTCTTTATATAATGACAACTGCTTTACGCGTTTGTCTGATTGATTACATCGAACAGAGTCTGATGACTCGAACTTTATGAGAACAGTTGGGCAAGTCAATGATTTCCCGAGTCAAAGATTTCAATTACTTAATTGACGGTGTAAATCCCGTACTGACAAACTTCTCCCAAGTTAGCTCCAGATTAATTTGATTCCAGGATTTAAAGATATTAGCGTATAACCCAGGTCTACATAATAAAAAAAAAAATAGTTATTTAACCCATTTAAGAGCATAAAGTTTCCACTTATAAAATTAAATAACCACCTGACGTAAACATTTATAAGGCATGAATAAGACCCGATTTAAACCACAATTTGTTTATCTCAAAAATGAAACATAACGATTCTGGAATTAGCTTAGCGACAAACTTTTCAGTGCAGAGTCAATAAAGTTGTCGAAGTTATTGTCTCTCAGAACTGTCACTCATAATCCTCATACAAATAAGTTCGAGTTTTTCTCCAGATCCTGGTATGAGAATGTATTCATTCACTAAAACGAGCAAGGCAGCTGTCATTTCATATAAAATATTTATAATATTTTCTAGAGTTTGGTCCGGGGGAAACGCGCCAAATTTGGCAGATTAACCTCGAATCGAAATTGACTGAAAAACTCCTTTTGGGGGTTGGTCTCAGCTTAACTTAGAAACTCAAATCTTGATTAGGAATGAAAACTGGCCTTTAAAGGCAGCGATCACCTGAGGCTAGATGAAATAAGATGTTGACATATATGTTTTTGTTTTTGGAGAACAAACTGTATTTTCAGCTTACTTGTTATTCCACTGGCTCAGTATACAAATTAAAGTATAATAAAGTTAACATCATGCGCATGTTTTTCCGTTAAACTGTCCGAGCTCGGGGGTATGTAAAACTGTCAAGTTAAGTTTGCGTAAAAAAGAAGTCTGTCAGTTTTGTCCACAATCTCTGCCTAGTTGGAGACGATTAATCAGTTACAAGCCGGGTACAATGTGTGTCTGTGTCTGTGTCTGTCGCTGTGTCTCGGCACATTTTTAACCTAAAATCAGAGACACAGCGAGATACGCATTGTGGCGCTATATACGTGTTCCCGTAAGCTGAACTGCGAGACACAGCCACAGACACAGACACAGATACTCATTGTGCCCCAGCTATTATACTCAAATACCAATAACGTGATGAGCAGAGGATAAAACATTTGTTTTTTTTTTTTTTCAAATTTCAAAATTTCGCTGTCAACTTGATCTTAAGTTCTGTGATTTGTGGGTCCCTGAGCCAGTTGATGAACAGAACTTTAAAAATTTACTTATTTCGAACATCATTAAGTTGCCTTAAAAAAACTTAAGCGGTATGTGGCAGAATGCGGTTTTTCATACTGGGAGTCACAATGGGTGTACACAGACCTAAGTAATAATGTGCGGATTATTTCTTCCTTATCAATCCATCAACCGAACCTAGTCTTGAAAATAAAATTCTTTACAGTTTCCATACCAGTCAATTCTTATTTAGTTTTGCATTCCAGTTCCCAGATGGCAGGAGCTCATCGCGGCGAAATGTCATACAGTGAACAATCATTTTTCGTTGTGATCTTTGGCTAAAGTAGTTTTGTTTTATTTTTTATTTTTTTTTATTTTTTATTTTGTTTTTTAAAAAAAAACCTTTAATAAACAGACAATTAGGCTCTATAAGGCAGAATGGCCTTATGAATGTAAATTTTGTTAACAGAGAATTAAGAGCGAACAGATCAGGGCCGAGGGTAAGAGAGTTTTTCAATGATTTTACTCATATCTCAACTATTCTATATGCAAGACCTTGTAACGGATGTCGTATTTTAAAATCTAAAATTTTTAAAAATGTTTGAAAATTTTTATTTATCATTCTCTAAGAAATCCTGCTCTTAAGAAATTAAGTTTTGTGGAAGCAATGGAATTTTTCGCTCATTTATCCTCATATCTTTTTTTGGAACTAAAGAAGATATGAGGATACGTTCAAGTAGGTATATCCTTATCGAGGCTCTTGAATTCGCTGTCTTTCGCTGTCTTTTCTGGTCAGGTGACTTATTTTTGCTCGATTTGTTCGGTTTGGTCTTTTTCTGTTATTCTAATACCTGGGGGCAATCTTGTTTATCGAATTGAACGACTAATTGCAAAGTCTCTCATGACAGACAAATAATAGTACCTTACCTATGTTCTTTAATGGTTTGCAAAACCCTCCCGAAGATTGGGCAAAAAAAATTGTTAAGGCTTACTACTTACTTACTTAGCGTGGCGCTACAGTCCGGAGTGGACCTGGGCCTCAGCCAACAAGCTTCGCCAGCATCCAGCTCTGTCTCTAGCTAGCCGTCTCCAGTTTCGCACGCGAAGTTGGCTGAGGTCCCCTTCCACTTGCGTGCGCCACCTGAGTCTCGGTGCTCCTCTGCCGCGGCATCCCTGCGGTGTGGATTCGAAGATTTTCCGGGCCGGGGCGTTGGTGTCCATCCGCTCTAGATGGCCCAGCCATCGTAGACGTTGTGTTTTGACTCTTTTGGCTAGGTCGGTATCGCTGGGCTGTACAGTTCGATGTTATATCTCTTGCTCTACTCTCCGTCTATGCAGACGGGACCGTAAATCGTCCGAAGAATTTTCCTCTTAAAGCAAGCCTAAAGTGTTTTCATCCGCCTTTGACAGGGTCCATGCTTCTGCACCGTAAAGCAGGACTGGGATGATGAGGGTCTTATACATGGACACTTTAGTTGCTCGAGAGAGGGCTTCGCTATTCAATTGCCTTCTTAGCCCAAAGAAACAGCGATTGGCAAGAGTTATCCTTCGTTTGATTTCAGCGCTGGTGTCATTGTCTAAATTGATAGCGGAACCCAGGTAGACAAAGTCCCTAACTACCTTAAAGTTATAGCTGTCGATGGTGATGTTTTGTCCAAGACGTCGGTTTTGGGTGTCTTTTCTTGATGACAGCATTGACTGCTTAACCCATATTCGCCGCTTCCGTCCCAATACTCACGAAGGCTTCACTGACATCACGCTTTGTTCTACCGATTATGTCGATGTCGTCTGCGTATGCGAGTAGTTGAACGGACTTTTGAAAGATTGTACCTCTGGTGTTGGCGCGAGAGTTCTGCACAATTCTCTCAAGTATGATGTTAAAGAAGTCGCATGACAGCGCGTCGCCTTGTCTAAATCCTTTTTTGACATCAAAGGGGTCGGTGAGGTCTTTGCCGACCTTGACAGAAGCAGCGTGAATTTTCCGTCGTCATCCTGCACAGACTGACGAGTTTGGCAGGGATGCCAAAACTAGACATTGCGCTCTGTAGCTCGTCTCTATAGATGCTGTCATAGAAAGCCTTGAAATCAATGAAGAGGTGGTGTGTATCGACTTAGAATTCCTGGGCTTTCTCCAAGATCTGCCGCAGTGCGAATATTTGATCGATGGTGGACTTTCCTGGCCTAAAGCCACACTGATATGTTCTTATCAGATTGTTGACAAACGGCTGCAGGCGTTCACACAGTACAGCAGAAATGCGATGTTAAGAAGACTGATGGCACAACTCAGAGGGTCTCCTTTCTTCAGGATCGGGCAAACAATGCTGAGGCTCCATTCGTCGGGCATGTTTTCTCCCGACGATATCTTGCAGATGAGCTGGTGCATGCTCGTAACCAGCTTATCGCCAGCGGATTTAAAAAGTTCGGCAGCTAGGCCGTCTGCTCCGGTTGCTTTGATGCACTTGAGCTTAGACACAGCTAATTGTTAAGGCTTAGACTTTAAAAACTGGAAAAAAAACAAAAGAACATAAAAGCCGGCTGGGATTCGAACTCGGGACCTCGTGTACAGTAACTCGACACTCTTTTAAGTGTGGCAGTTGAATACTTCTCATCAATATGGAGATTAGGATCATCACTCACAAGCCATCTGAATTCGATGTCTCCCATCTTTTCCTAGAAGTATAGTGTCTGATTCGGTTCAACTACTTCCCGTTTTTTGGATTTAAAGTCCAAGAGGTTAAGACCCTCTTCTTAACCCCAGTTCTCACCAGTTAGGGGCAGATTCTACTGGAAATTATTGCCAGGGAAAGTATTCAGTCAAAAGTCCCTCACCACAATACTATCGACATTTTCGAATAAGTTTGTCCTCTTCCACAAGAAGCTGGCTTGGAAGTCGGAACATTGTTGACGAACTTTGGAAAACAAACCTCCTAGGCATATCTACTCTTCTGAGCGGCGATATTAAGGATTGTGACCCTTTTGTGAAAGGCACTCTTGCTTTGTCTATGATCCTGTGGGGTGTGTTTGTAGAGTATAAGCAGCCGAAGAATAAGCTTCTTGCTTATTAACTTGTATATTCGTTGCTTCTAACTTTGGTAATTTTTTTTGTGAGTTTATTGACGATAATTGGCAAAGTCAGAATGCGATGCCTGGTGGGTAAATTTGGAATATTGGATGCCAAAGTTGACAATCGTTCAAACGTTTGGCCTGCTTTCGATGCCCTAAAATACCTAGTTTGTCTTTTCACAAAAAGTAAATCAAAAGGAAAATATCTTTCCTAAAGAAATAATTTTCGTACTCTTTTGACAAATGGGTACCAAATGAGACAACCACTGACGTGTAAAATTGACCGCCAGGGGTAAGCCTTATACAGCCGTCAATTGAATCGCCAATATTTTACTTCTAGGCGAAGCTTTACATCTCTATTGTTCAAACTTCGAGGAGCACTTCTTCCTTTACAATTTGCTATATTCTTTTTCTCACGACAAGTTACTACTTGTTATATTGTTGATAATGTTATTGTTGATAAATGACGTACCTACTTATTCTTTTTCAAAAATTTGCAAATGGAGTTTTTGATAATTTCGAACATTTCAGTTCATCTTAGATTACTTTAAATTACA
The DNA here is from genome assembly GCA_947623515.1 of Neoascia interrupta. Lineage (NCBI taxonomy): Eukaryota > Metazoa > Arthropoda > Insecta > Diptera > Syrphidae > Neoascia > Neoascia interrupta. The sequence continues at coordinate 62,155,981 of OX392462.1, read as the reverse complement.
GCAAAGTGAACATTAAGTGCCAACTCTCCCTACGGTTTGGCATAAAAGAATACTCAAGTAAAATTTGAGTACATATGACATTCCGACAACAAAGGGTCAGTTTTTCAGTGCGAGATCATCCGTGTTTCCAAGTTAAACTGAGATTAACCCCTGAAATGAATTGACGATTGGAAAAGTTAGAATGCGATATCTGGTGGTCAAATTTGCAATATGTGAAGACCTAGAGCTGTCAACACAGATCTCGAAGTTGGATTCGCGTGTTTCCGTTCCAGTTATCAACCTGATTTGTAAATGAAATAGTTTGTCGTTTCACAAAAATAATGTTCGTACTTATTTGACAAATAGGATGACAACGACAGTCAGCCGTTTACGTGTATAGGTCTTCACAACCCAAAACTGACCGCCAGGGGTATGCCTTATTGATATTATTGTATATTGATCTGATTTTAATCTCGGCTTAACTCAGCAAATTTGGTGAGTTAGTTCCAGATCATCTCTGGTGAACAGTATGAACTTCTTTGAATATTTTTTCTGTGTTAAATGGCAGTGGCTTTGCGTTTTTCTTTGAAAAATTACATCTAAAAATGACTCGAACTTCGTTTCCGTGTTTTTCCCTGTCAAGTGAGAGCTGGTAGAGTGAATAATTTCGAGAGTCGAAGATTTTGACAAGTTTACTGAACGCGCTTAACTAAACTGCAAAAGTGCTCGTCGGGTTAACTCTAGATTCGTTTTATTCCGGGATTTACAGATTTTGGCTTGAGGAACTTAACTTAGTACCTACTGAAAAACCGGCATTAAGTGCTAAAGCACCGCTTTACCCTCAGACCAGTCTGACTGTTGCATACAACATACCTGCCTGACATAGCCCACGTGGTTTTCCAGGAATAGCGAATATTCGAGAACTTTCCTTAGTTTATTTGGTGTAAAAAAAATTCAAACGAATGTTGAGTGTAGTGTTTATCGGTTAGACTTGGGAACATTTTCCAATTCGTCCATCTTCTTAATAGCGTAAGAGTTAGATAAATCCCAAGCGGAATTGATCGGCTCATCGGCTTAACATTCAGCGATGGTCTTGATGTTCCTAATAGCAGCTTCACATGACACGACAAAGATGCGACAAATAGACGGCTTGGCAACGGACAGAACCAATACCGGGTCAATACAAGCCGATACGGGTCGAGTCTTCACGTGGTCCTGAGTTGATGCCACTACTAACAAGGATCTGCAGTGTGTTCTCGTCAGTTAGCAAGTGGATGAAGCTCGATCAAGTGCTTGACAATGCGCACCGACATAAGTTTGCTGCCATTGTTGTGTTCCTTCATTATCGGAGAGTTGGTCAAACGTTCCACAAAAGGAGATTGAGCCTTGAAGAAACGCTTGGCAGCTTAACGACCAGCCGACAGCATCAACTCTTTGACAGCCGTTCACATTAACTTCGTCACAGCTCCACTGACCGAAGAGCTTGATATCCGCAAACCGGCCCGGTTGTAGTAGCGAAGTTATGTGCAAGACAGGTGCTGGCTCCGCCTCGATGGGCTGCTCCTCGAAATTCTCAACGTTTTCAACAACATTTTTATTTTATGAAAAATCTACCTAAACAGCAATGGTTTTCGCGAAGAAGAAGAAGAGATCTTTCTACGTTTTTATGTTGAGTTCATGCTGGTAAAAAAAACGATCAGGTGCCCCCAATTTTTGAGGCAAATTCTTTTGAGCTTTTCTTATTGTTTTGGTTTTAGTGCACCATGTGTGGGATCGGTCGCACCCGGTAACCACTACATTTGGTGGATCGGCAAGGATACCTATGCAGATAGGCAAGGACAAACCATTATTGACCTGAAACTCGCAAATTCAAATTTTAATAATGGCGTCACCAAAGGATTTTAATCCTCAAAACTGTTTGGACTTAACTCTCCTCTCTCTTATGATTGTATTTAGTGCTTCACAAATTTTTTCACCTTTTTTATTAAGACTTTCCCCCAAAATCGTTAAACGATTTCCTTTCCTATTACCCACTTGTTGCATGAGTCAAGTTTTCTTTGTTTTGTAACTCTGGCGTCATAGCTTCGCAAATGCCCTCGGTAACACATTTCGTTGGTAAACTTGCGAGCACCTTTCTTAGCGATTATAAACTCTGCTAATTAAAAGCAAACTTTTGTCTAGTCTAGTCGAAACTTCTGAAATAAAAAATTATCCAAATTATGACGATCGTGCTCCAATAAAAATTATTTCGTCATACAATTTTAGTTATTACCAGTTCATCTTTCATTTTTGACACATTACAGTGCGTCAGTCCTCGAATTTTGACACCTAAATGTCACCTCGCGACTAGTTAACAATTTCGTTTCAACTAAATATAGATTTTATCCGATCACAATTCGATCACACGATCAATTAGTAACGTGCTTACTACTTCGATTTGGTTAAAACAATGTGACAGAGTTTGGCCATCTTTTCACACTTAGTTACTAAGTAAGTAATAAAGTGTTGAGTCTTGGACCTGCTCCAAAATGAACTAGAAAACAAATATAAACAATTTAATTAGAGTGGCAGTGAAACCTGCTTTCAACATGATCGCATGGGTTCGAGGTGGTTTTAAGCAGGACCGAAAAAGTTTTCCATTTTAATTTTGTTACAAAAAATATTACTTGGAAAAAATGAAAGTTCATTTTCTTACAAAATTTTTAATAAATATTTCTAGTTTATACATTATCTACTTTGGGGGCTTTATACAATTTAGAACGCTTATTTTAAACTATTTAAATTACATTTTACATCACAAATGTCATCACGGTTTTTGTTTTTCGAAAAGTAATTATTATTTAGTGCTTTAAATCTTATACGCTGGGTTGTGGTTGGACGTCTTATCTAAAGGGGGATTCTGTTAAAAAAAAGTTTTATGTGGTTTTAACTCCTCTCCGAGTTCATTCGTTTTTGACATATTGATGAAACAGGGAACCAAAACCAAAAATCCTTTGGCTTACAGAGTTGGCGAGATTGCTAGCAGGTATAAGGCATTTGTGGCAAACTCATCGAATGTTGTGCAATCCTTGTCGTTACGGTTGGCCCCATTGCGGGTGGCAACTGCGTTGAGATGACGGGATACTGAACTGGTTTGAACTGACACTTTTTGGCATGGGTTCGCATATTGCTTGACTGTGTAAATGCCTGATTGCAATTCGGATGTGGGCAGACGTAAGGCTTACAACCCGTGTGGTAGTTGAGATGCGTCTTCAGGTGGTGCTTCTTGGTGAATGCTTTCGGGCAGATCGGACAGTTAAAAGGTTTTATTCCTGTAAAGGGAGATAAATTAATGTAATGAAGCTCCTTGAAGCTCTGAGTAGTTTTTAGACAAGTACCTGAATGTAAACGATGATGAAGTGTCATATTGCTGCGATCTGCAAAAGATTTTCCACACACTGAACACTGGTAGGGTTTCTCACCGCTATGTGTACGCATGTGCTGTTTCAATAGCATTTTTCGCGAAAAACGTTTTCCGCATTCGGAACATTTGTGTGGCTTAACACCAGTGTGAATACGGACGTGCATATTGAAGGCAACTCTTTGATTAAAAGACTTTGGGCAGTAAGGACACTCGTATTCCTTTTTGTTTCTGTAAAAAAATAGTCGAAAATTTGTGAATTTAAATTTTGAATTATTATTGAAATTATTGGGGGGGTTAGTTTGCAAGAAACTATCTAAGCCGATACCAAATCTCCCTTAAAAAAAAAGTTTTAAACCTACCGATGAATTTTCATGTGACTGCTCAAATAGCCTTTGTCGTTAAAGGTCTTTCCACACTCGGGACATTCTGCGGCAAATTCTTTTGTTCCTCGATGAACTGACAAGTGGTATTTATAGTTACGCAATTGAGAGAATCCTTTACCACAATCAAGGCATTCATATCGTGGTGATTTATGGGTCTTTTCATGTGACTGTAAGAGAATATAAAATAAAATTTATGAGGACATTTAAAAAAAGAACAATGAAATCACATTTTTGCCTTAAGTAAATGCCTCAAAAGAAAAGCTTAGTTTAAAAATAATTCAAGCAATAAATTTTTTAATTCTTTGGTAGGTAGGTTTAGTTAATTTTTTTTTATTGTCAACTATTTTTCTGCCATAGTGTCATTGACTATGAGTCTAAAAAGTCACGTGTGCGCACACGTTCTTCGTTTCCTATGGTCAAAAAGTCCTTGCTCCTCAGTAATCATTAACCTCCAGAATGGTTTTGGAGATTAGAACTTGTGTGGAATGCTCCATACGTGGCTATGGCTACGTACAAATTTAGTTCTTACACTATTTTTTTAGGATTGGCGGACACAGGGCAAAGAGAGAGAGAGAGAGAGATACTTCTGCACTTTGGCTTTTATCATCTGCTAGAACTTTTTTTTATCGAGAAAAGAGATTAAGTGAGGCAGTCCATTCCACATACGAGATTTTCTGTTTATGCCACAACTCCAAAACAACCCGTGTAGGTCCGCGTTTATGGACTCAGAGTGAATGATTGAGCATCCTGCTCCTGCTGTTATTGCTGTTGACTTCTTCGATCAGTGAAATGCAGCTGTGTATTTCATCTTTCCTTATCTTTAATAAAGCGTTCCCAAAGTTGAGAACTATTAGTTTTAAAGATCTTTTTGGAGTTTCCCCATTGAATAGCAGGGTGATCTTTTCGCATCTGGCCAGACGTAAAATTATATACTCCAGTTAAGATCACATGAACACTTGATGAGTTCTTATCGGATCAGATGATCTGAACTATCTATTCAGCCATGGTAGGAAACCTAAGGATTCAGAGCGACCATGGTAACACGAATCGAATTCCTATGTGGTTATTTCAACATAAATTATTGACACACTTATACAGGACAGAAAACTCTTTGGTTTTATGAATAAGGAAGATTTGTTATGCACTTGCAGGACAAAAAAGAGCATTCAGTTCCAGTAGAAAAGATTCAGTTCTGTTCAAAATACCCCAGGTTAAAACGGAAAATGGACCCCATGTTAAGAAAAATTTAGTGAGTTAAAAACACGCTGCCATTGATTTTCTTGAAGGACTGAGACGATACGAATTTGAAATACTGGCTTCCGGAGAAGAAATTGCTAGATTATAGAAACAGACACATCTTAAGCTTTATGATCTGGGTCTGGGACACACCAGCATTTGTATGTTGTACTTCAGACTTGGCATTGTCCACAATGGTTCGAAAGAATATTTCCTGTTAAATAAACATTTTCGACAAAGAGAGCCTATGAAGTCAAACTTTGCCAAATGCTTTCAAATAGTAAGCGCAATAGTAAGCGCTTACTTTCACCGAGAAGGTGCAAGGAGTGGTTCCATTTTAGGGTAACGTTCCAAAAACGTTCCTCCTAAAACATTCTGCTTATTCTCAGTTGTCGGCACCCGGCTTTTCCCAGTATGATTTGATTTTTGCCGCTTTCATTATCCAATTTAGGAGAAAAAATTAAAATCATGGGTCTTTCGGTGTAAAAGGGAAATATGGTTCACGGAAGAAATTTTTGATGCAATAATCGAGCGGGATTAAGTTCACAACCGCTGGAAACGATTTTAGCTTCCTCAAAAACTAAAAGTGAACTATACAATACACTCACTGGTTTGATTCTAACCTCTTCGCTTAAATGTTGTGACCTAGGTGATGGCCCACAAGGAAATTATGACATTATTCTTAATCTGTAATTTCATTCTCAACATCTTTAATGCTAAATTCATCAAGGCCAAAGTCAACCCCATGTTTCAAACCCTGTATCACCTCAGGCAAACGAAAGCGGTAGTTTTACTTTTCACAGGGTTGAAAAGTCTGACGTCGTGAACGCCGTTTTTAAATAAGGTCTAATTCTACAAGGTTTGTCGAGATTGATCCAATCTTTGTAGAAAAAAAATCTAACATAATCATTCTCTTGAGCGCTTTTCCCTTGGTTTGAAAGATTGCGAAGGTAATCTCAGTTATGTAGCCAGCAACTGCGGTTTCTTTTTTACCATAAATATAGGTCTTCATAGACAGGTCTTGCTTTCGCGAGGGAAGAAATTTTCTGAGTGGTAACCAGACAGGCTTTCAAGCTAAAAATGGCTGTGTATCAGCTCCTCTTAAAGTTACAGATGACATTGGGAAAGCAAAGAATCAGCTCTTCATTACATTGCTTTTTCTGCTTGACTTTTCGAAGGCTTCTGCCACTGTCAAAGTTTCAATCAGAAGATTTAAGTTTAAAAACTTAAGCGATATTTTCGATTTTCTAATTCCGCTTCCAAACTGATTATTTTCTATCTCTTGGACAGGGCCCAAGTTGTTGCAGCAGGTGGAAAGACTTCGAATTTTCTCGAGCCATAATCACATGTCCCAATAGGATCTTATTCTTTGCCCTCTTTCATTTATAATGTTTTTGAACACCAAGCAGGCACGTTCAGGCCTTATATGCGAAAAACTTCTTCGCATATAAGGGATTATATCGCAGAATAGTTCGTGATGTGAAATTTATAGCGTTGAAATAAGTTTGTCATTGACATAAATAATTAGAATTAGGGAAAAGAGTGTAGTAGGGGGGTCCCCGTCCCCTAACAGTCAGATACAGAAATACCAAAGCTTATACACGCAAGTGTTATGCCTTACGTAACGAAGCAATGATAAAATCAGCAGATTATTCAAATTAAAATTTACAAAAATCGCAAGTTTACCCCCCCCCCCCCCAAAACTGTCTAAGGTTTAACAGTGTAAGCAGCAGCAATTTCTGTGTGAAAACACACAACTTATTGTTCACTCATAGCTTAAGTGGTCCAAGCAGTACCCACAAAAGGTGTCAGTATTATAAGAATATTTCCTATCGGCGAAGTACAAGTTTTTTTCTTTCGGTATTGTGCGCGCTAGTGTTTCACTATGTACATTGAATTGTTCAGCGTGTTATTGCGAATCATTTGAAATTGAATAAAGAACCATCTGACAGTTTAGCTTGAGGTAAATCGAGGTACTAACAATGATGTTTTTCGAGTATAAGTTCTACACTTTTGAATGGAGTGGTTTATTGATCGGTGGTGGATTGAATATTGATGGCCTTATTCGACATAACTGACCTTCAGTCAGCGAATTAAGATACAGTTAATGTTTACAAAGGGTAAATACTATGTCTCCACCGTCCATAAAACTGCGATCAAAAATAAATCCCGAAGTGTCTTCACCGGAGAAACATGCAAATTTTTAGCCCAGCGCGAGCACTCTTTGTCATTTTGGCTTTCAAAAGAGGGTGATAATGACATTTTCCAGGAGCGTAAAAGGAAATTCTTTGTAAAAATCGCAAAAGAAAACATATATGTGAGAGATGTGTGTGCAAGTTATCTTTTTCGAATACAAAAAAAAGTTATGGCATAAAATAGGTGTTTGAAAAGTGTGAATGAGAATTATGAGGAGATTTATTTTTAATAACTTGTCGGGAGGATTCAAATTTGTATGGTACTTCTCACAATTTGTAGGGGAAAAATTGAAGAACTATGTTAATGGCGGATTAGCGTTCGGTGAAGACATGATATAACGTCAGATTTTAAATCTCCGTCATTTCTCCAGTACATTGTTTGCAACGCTGAGAAATAAGACTATTTGATAGTTGAAAGTTTAGCGTTTGCAATGTGTTACTGTTTTGTGCTGCTTTTGGGGTGGAGATATCGTTGGACCAAATTGGATAATAAATAACAAACAAATAAAATAATAATAAATAAATAAACAAATATTAAGCAGATAATAAATTTATAATATAAAAGAAGAATAAATCAGTAAAAAATAAATAGTAAACAAATAAAAAACAAATTTTAAAATAATAAATAAATATTTAAAAGATATTAAATAAAGAATAAATAAAACACAAAAAATAAATGAATGAGAAATAAATAATAAATAAATATGTAAGGAATAAATACATAAATGGTAAAAAAAATAAATTTTAACAAAAAAAATAAATAAATAAAAAAAAACAAATAATTTACAGAAAACAAATGCTATTTAAAAAACATTGAATTATTTAATAAATAAATATGTAAAATACATAAATCACAGATCATATCATATCGTAGGTCTAAGGGCACTTGCCCGATAAACTGTTTCATAAATAATCACTTTGTTATTGGATTCGAAACTAACAATGCAAGGACTAAAAGCGGTGTTTTCTATATAAATTTAATTAAAATATAGTTTCGGGTCACCCTTTACAAACCACTGCAACCAAGAGATTATAATGCTCCTTACACAGATTATTAAGAAACACTGCGGTGCGCCTACATATTTCGAATTGATGTTTTTCTACTATTTGTCGTAGCACCTCAAAACATTTACAAAATATGCAAATGCTCCCAAGTACCCAACTACCGGCGGCAATGTGAAATTTGAACTCTTCCACCAACTGCCTTTTAAACATACCTGCAAAGTTTCAGCACATCCAAAGACCTTTTCACATATTGCGCACTTAAAACTGCTCTCATCTTCTGTGTCCTTGCTGCACCGAATTTGCGGTTTATCCGAAATTTTCCCCACCGAAGCAGCACCATTCTGCGCCGAATGCACATTCACACTAACCGAATTCACTAGTAAGTTCTCCACGAATTCGTGCGAATTCGCAAACTGCGCCGCCGCAGCAGCGCCAAACCAAACATTTGCCATCGAAGTTGAGTCCTTGTACAAAGGATATTTGGGAAAGTTGAAATTTTTATAAAACACCTCACAATCATTGCAATTCTGCACACTGTTCGCGTTTAAAAATTTACAAACTCGCGGACGAATCACATCTCCATTGCTGCCGCCAGGACGAACAGTTGACGAAAAATTCAAAGCATGACTCACAAAAGGATTCATTGCATTCGGAAAATACGTCGAGAACTTCCCATAGTCGTGGAGAGGTAGACTCTTGAAATTACTCTCAGCACTTCCAGTCTTTGATAGGTCCAATATATCAGCCGAATCATTATCCTTTTTGATGACTTGTTGATCCTCATCGCTCAAAATGCGATTAATACTAAAGTCAGTTATCCTTTTGTATTCCGTGGCCGTATCCAAATTCTGCACCCGTTGTAAAATGACATGCTTCAAGCCCATCCTCACTTCAGTCATCCTCACGTAAGCGCTCTCTTGTGTGTGTTCACCAACAAACTTTTTCCGAGTTCCGTTTCACTTCAAGCCGGGCTTCCTCACCACACCTGTCTCGATGGAAGTCAAAATCTTAAATGATTGCTGTTGACATGGACACCAGAGTGGTGTGTCGTCGGTGGTTGGTTAGCTCGCCCCAAAGTAGTCGCACATCTCAGCGACACTCAACAGATCATTCTCACCGTTCGGACTGTCATAAAAAAAAACCCAATATAACACCCCGCATCGCCTCCCGCAGGGGTCCCAACTATCTACACGACATTACTACCGTATTATGTGGAAGCTGTGTGTTCGGTGTGATTCGATCTTGTCAACAGAGCAGCGCTACAGCAGCTACACTGATTCGGATGCTGGTGCTGGAAGTGGTGGTTGTTGATGGGTATACGGGCAGGGTTTTATTGCTCTGTTATCACAGATACCACACACAGGTGCGGTGAATGGACAATGGTCACTGAACAGTCACTCTGTATTCACTGGGCGATGCGTATAACTGCGAATGTGAGGTGTTTTCCTATAAGCACACCCATACACCAGTAATCGGTGCGGCGGTAGGATGCAGTATGGCGAGTAAAATCTTTTTCGTGGATTAACGAAGTACGAACTGAGATTGAGAATACTGCATTGGCCGAGAGCGGGGAGGGGTGCAGTAATTAATGAGGGCAATAAAAAATCTGGTCGTTTAAAATAAACAAATCATTTGCACTTGGGAGTTTTGCTTTTACTTCGCTAGGGATAATGAATTGTGTAGGATAGTGTGAGGTTTTAGGGCTTTTCTAAGGATCAGAGATTGTTGTTTTTTTTATTGTCTCATTGTGGGAACTATTACTGGGTAATTACAAAATTATCTCTATGTGACAACATTCATTACTTAATTGGGGATTTTTGTCCTTAAAATTCCTTGAAGTATATTTTTATATTTTTTTAGGATGGTCTTAAAGTAACAAAGGGCCTGATGAGATTAATTTATTTAGATATTTTCCGGGTTCCATATTCATTTTTACGCATCGTGTTGACTCATAAGAATAAAAAACTACAAGACAGGAAACTGAGAATAGAGTCCTAAAAGATTTCGACTTATATAAATGTATTTCTTCATTTATCATCTTAAAGTTAACGTAACCACAATTCTAGTGGTTCCGACACAATTTTAGGACCTTAAATTTTGAGCTTAAGGACAGACGTTTCATTTTAAGTACTTACTCTAACAGTTTTACTGATACCTACAACCACAAATAAACCGAATTTATTTATTTTCTTCTTACTTAGAACAAATTTATAATTAGTCACTTTTTTAATAAGTCAATTAATAAAAGCCAGCAGAAGGTTTTAAAAGTTTAAATTTAAATAATTCTTTCAACTTCACACTCGTATTCAGAACCCCTTAACCCCGTTTTTATTCTTCCTTTAGAATTCGTAAAACTTATTCATTAAAAAGTCCAAAAATAAAATGCGAAAGCTAATGTTACCTATGCCTCTCTGAAATGAAATTACGCCAAAAAGTGTTTTGGAAAAAAGGACAAAAAATTCTTGACTTAAAACTTTTGGAAAAAACGCCTAAAACTAAAAAAGGAAAATACCCCAAAACCAAGGAAATTACGTCAAATTTTTTGAAAAAGAGCAAAATGTGAAAAGCTCCTATAAATATACTTGTTGTTTTCTATTTGAATTTTTTGGCCTCTTTTCCTTTTGAGTTTTGAAAAATAAATGAAAAAAAATTTTTGGCTTTTTTTTAAACTTTTTTGCTCTTTCGCATTTTTGAAATATGGAAGAAAGCCAAAAAATAGGAACAATTGCCAAAAAAATCAACATTTACGCCAAAGAAATTTGGTGTGTTTTCCTGGGAAAAACGCCAAAAATTTGTATCGACGTTTTTTGGCTTTTTTTTCTATTTTTGTTTTTTGGCATAATTTCCTATGGAGCAGTTTCAGGGAGCCTAACCTATCTGTTATTTCTAGTAGGGAAGGCTCTAGAAAAAGTTCTTACACAATCAATTAGAGGGATGAGTTCTATTGTAAACATTGTATGGAGGGTCTTTTGCTGTGATTGTAGAAATCTATGCCCAAATGTCAGTTGGGTTTATTTAATAAAGTTTTTCGCGCAACCATATCGGTCGCACCTCTCGTTCTAACCTTTGACGAAATCCGTTCAGTTGATATGAAAACAATGAAATGGTTGCAAAGGGCAATTGAGTCTGTGTGCGAAACAACTTTGTTTTCATACCAAGTTACGAATAGTGGCATTTTGGTGAAAATCTCCCTCTTCGTAGTCCGGAAAGTCCCTCCGATTTTAAAGGTTCTTTGTCGTTGCATTTGCAAAGAAAAAGGGCTATGCTCATAGCAAAAAGGATATTTATCCAACTTGACGCATATGTTCTGTTTGATTGTGTGTGTGTTTGTGGTTTTAATTCTGGATTCACGACCAGAAGCAAATTTTTGGACATATGAAACCAATGCAAAAGAAAACAGTTTCATAAGATTCTGGGGTGCTTCCAGACGCTACTGCCCAGTAGCGGAACAACGGAAAAAGCTATAGTTTTTTGAGGCAGTTCGGTAAGGGTGAGTTTATCAGTGAACAGTGACTTCCATCTTAAGCAGTTCTAGTCTAGCTGTTACATGCGCAAAGCGTAACATAAAAAGAGAAGAGTTTCGAAAGCAAACTAACTTTTTAAAATATGTCACCTAAAAAGTCAGGGGGCGGCATAATGATCCGGTAAATTTCCAAACTATTATTCTCTACGGCTACGTTTCACGGTTAAAGGCTTCTGGCGATCAAATTTGATATGTAAAGACCTATAGTATATTTCGACTGCTGGCCGTGACTGTCACTACATTTGTCTAACTAGTAAAAAATGATTTGTTTACAAAAATATATTTTCTTTTTAATTTCCTTTAAACAAAAGGACACATTATTTTCTTCACAAACTAATTTAATACCTAACTTACAAGAACCTAATTAATTCACCGAAGCAGATCAAACACTTTTAATTTTGATGGCTTGTCAACTTTCGGCAGCTGTGTTGACATCTATAAATCTTCACATATTCCAAATTTGATCGTCAGGTATTACATTCTGACTTTTCCAATCGTCAAAAGGCTTGAACAATATCGTCAGAAGTTTGCTTCACGGGACGCTATGACAATTGCGCCATCTTATGTAAATGTAACTCTCCTCTCGATAAATTAATCCCTTTTTGGATAAATTTCAAACAGTCAAAAAATTTTGGTCATTAAGTCAACAATCGTCATATTAAGGCCCATATTTATTTTAAAAGTGTTTCAAAATATGCGTGAAAGAAGAAAATATATGAAGAATTGTGCAGTTTTACATATGACTTTCGGTTTGGCAGATATTTGCAACCAAATCTGAGGCAAAAGAGACATTGTTTGCGAATTTTATTTGAAATTTTTCAGGTAACGTGAAACGTGATATTCAGTGTCCAATAAATGCACAGTTAAAATTGTTCTTTTCATGAGTTTAAGTCTTACATATCTTGCACGTTTTCACCGGGCAACACTCTACGGTAAATCTTCTTTAAATCTCCCACTTAAATCTCTCAACGAAAAAATTAAAAACTTATATGTAAATAATAATAAATCTTTTTCACGCATGAATCTCGGTGGCAAATTTCCGTTTGAATTGTTAAATTCTATAGTTTTCGCAATATGTAATAATAATGATATAATAATATAATAATGATATAACAATGTGTTGATACAGCAACATTATCCATTCTGCACGGTGCTTAAATATTGTTTTTGTTACTTTGCTAAATTAAGTAGAATTTGACTGAACTGTTTTCTCAAAAATGGAAGTATACATCAATTTTAACTTTTTTTTTTCTGGTAGAAACAGTTTGGGACTAACTTTTAATCGTACGAAAATTTATGTTTTATATGCGATGGAAACACCCTATTATAGTTCGCGGTTAACCTTGGCAAATTTTAACAAGAGTATAACATACTTTTTTATTGAAATAATTCTGCCTGAATCGCAAAAATTCAAGGGAGATATTTATATAAATTAGTGCTGTTCAAGTCTCATCGACTAGACAATAATACTTGACATATTTTCGTTTGATGTGAAGAAAAGACCAAATCAACATGTCAATATCGAGTGTAAAACATTGATGTTTTCTGTTTCACAACAAGCGTGAGGGAGCGAGCGAGAGTCTCGGGCGAGTTGTGGCAATATACGAGGTGATTCGAATTGCCAGCGTTATTTGCTGTCTCGCTCGCTGGTCTTTTCGAAAAATCAAAAAACCCTCGCTGAGGATGACGATTATTCTGTCGTTTGCTGTTGTGTTGTGACTTGTGAGATGGAACTCGCTGTGGAGTCGACGTTTTTGGTTTAAGCTAATTCAGTAGTGAAGGATAAACCATATCTTATGTGTAACTGAGTATACAACTTTTACAAACAACTTACGACTTGTTTTTTTATAAGTCAAAAAAGTATTCGTGGTTTCTCGCTTTCATTGTGTACTACTTTGATTTTTCTTCGTCAAAACGTCGTGTGACGTTGCGGTTTCGTTTGACGCTAAGGCGATTGAGGCTGATTGTTAAACAGGCATGAAGCTTATCGAGAACGACACGCCGATCTTACGCATTGAGAACCCTGATTTAATGTGAAAAACAAGGAAAACTTCATAAAATGTTTTCGTCATTGTCTTCCGTGTTTCTTTTGCAGTTTTTTTTTCGGATTGCATATCGAAAAAAAAAACCGTTGTTGGCTCACCGGCAGACCACGATCCAGCTAACATCACCTGTCAAGGGTACTGCTTTAACCAATTGATAATTGGATAAGTCAAAATGCGATACCTGGTGGTCAGATTTGGAATATGTAAAGACGCATAGCTGTCAACACAGATGTCAAAGTTGACAAGCTTACCTCGGGTGGGAAGTAACTTCACTTTTTAGCAGTGAAGTCTTTTCTGGTTTTCGTTGATTGTGTAATCATTTATTCGGTCGTTATTTAAGGGATGCTTTGACGGACATTAGAACGGCAGAAGTTCCTTGCAGAAAAATGTGAGTTTTAATGTGCCTACTTGCCTACGTCTAAAATGTTTCATTACTCGGCTCGCTTGGCCTGAACACCTACCTATCTTTAAAGTTCTGATCCACCAGTCTTTTTTTTATCCTCAGCTCAGTAAACTTCAGCTATCGCATGCAAAGCGCTTCGATAAAGAATCAGCTCACAATCGCATAGCATCAGTAGCAGTTTCAAATAACGAGACCAATAAATAATCCATAACCGCTGGTGGCTGCCAGCGCGGATTCGTCCCCAACTTTTCCTTATGAGATCTATCTGTTGGGCTGAAAATTTATAACCAAAATACCCGCGGATGGCATATGGTGCGCTGCGCATGCGCATAACCGAAGCACCACCCCGCCGCAGTCCGGAGTTCGCATCATAAGCATTTTGCGATGTGAAACATGGCTCACCGCAAGCGCACCGCATCCATAAGAAAAAAGCCCCAGCCACAGGTACAGTCTTGGTAAATGCTGAAGCTTCTCAAGGAGTTTAAGATTTACCTTTTATTTGGATTTTAATTGCTTTATAAACTGCCGGCAATTAATATTTCCCTGCGAGTTATCTGGAAAATTTAATCATTTCACTGCCGCGCAGAGTCGCGCATCTCTTAGATGCGACGCAGAGATATTGGCAGCCTATGACTCGGGTTTAGGTTTTTGGACTTTGCCAGAACGCTCTTTCACCAGAAATCCACATTTAATCATGTGAATAATGATTATTGGTGCGTTAATGGTTTGTTTTACATATTCCTTTGTGTGTGCCCTACGAGATGCCGCAAAAGCTCGCCGATTCCGATATACTCGTAGGTACTGCCCGAAAAGAAGATGCCCCAGCCGCGGCTTGCTGAGGCTCTAAAATCAATTCCATTCTCGAGCGTTGACCATTGCTACCAGTGAAGAAGATTCTAATCCGGCCTCGGGTTTTATTTCACACTCTTAATTGCATGGCTAGGGTGGCCGAAATCAATCATTTCGGGATGCGAAGGAGCAGTGTGCGGGGGGCCTCTTCTGCGGTGCGGTACTGCTGCGGTTCCTTATCGTTCAATCGCTAAAGTTTAATTATATTTTTTTTTTCGTTTCGTGTATGTTTAAGGTTTTTGTTTGGGCAAATTGAAGACGACGCAACTCAAGAAGAACAAGAGAAATAGAGAATAACTATTAAAATTAACACAAAATTAAAAGTTTTCTATTCGCTTCGAAATGTGTAAAAGTGTGTTTAGTGAGATTTTTATGCTAATTTTGACGATTTGTCGAGAGACTAACTACATTAAGGTTTGCCGCGCGCAACTTGGTTTTGAAGTTACCCCGATTTCGAATGTCAAAAGTGGAATGCTATCCATCAAGTGTGTCAGTATTGGATTTTGATGTGATGATCGGTTTTTGATAGGTTTCCAGGGGAGCCGTAAAACGAAGAAGGTGGGTTTTTATAATTAAAAATCTAACTTTTAGGTTTGTTTTTTTTCTCTCTTGTATCCTGAAGACGAAACAGAGATCTTTGTGTGGAGCATGTGGATCATTAAATGACAACTGCAATCGATTCGGGGGATTTTGTATGCTAATTTCATGCTATATGGTGTTTGGGCAATGCAGAAGCTTGTTTGAGTTGACAGATTGAAGAGGTGATAGTCCGCGGCCGCCTTAAATATCATAAAACGAGACTTCACACTTGTTACTTACAAAAAAAGGGTTGAAAAACCAAAAAATATTTAATCATGAGTCTTGTATGGAATTTTTGTGACGCTATGATGTCTCATTGTTTATGGGACAATAACTAATTTTCAATCGAAACAAGAAATAATGAAGATTTTTTTGTGACTCGAAAATGTTCGCTAAAAATGTTTTTTTTTATTATTCCAACTACTGTAAATAAGTTAATAACTCCATAAATATGAAAAGGTTTTCATCTCATCGCAAATTTCATGAAATACTTCAGACTTAGAGCTTTCAAACGATTTTAAGTTAATTTGTTAAACCGTGTCTCCACCGGGCACTAATCCGTATAAATCTTCATTAAATCCTCCGATGTTTCCGTTGTAAACATCCAAATCTAAATCGTATTTCTGACTGATCTGTCATAAGTGAACAATTTTAGTGTCGATTCTCAAACTGTTTTTAAGGTGTGCGAAAAGCTTTGAAAGTGTTTTGTGAAAAGGGTGAACGAGGTTTATGAGGGGATTTATTTTTATTCGCTTTCCGAGAGGATTTAAATTAGTATGGTTAATCGCATAATTTGTAGAGGATTTTATGAAGATTTTATTAACCGTGGATAAGTGGCCGGTATAAACATGGTATTAATTTGGTCAACCTAAGAAAAAAAGTACATATTTAAAAAAATTTTCTTTAGATATTTTGGTAGTTTTTTGCTGGTTTTGGTAGTTTTTTCAAAACTTTTAGGTAGCAAAATTTGCTTGGAGTGGCAATCATGCTCACAAACTCACAAGGGTTGTCGGACAAGGTAATTTAGTTTAATTCATTGGGGGAGATTGTGATTCCTATAGTTCAGGGTTCAGGTGTATTTTCTTGTATGAAGATGATGTGACCCGGGTCAAAGCTGGAACCAAAGAAAATTGTTGGAAATTTGCTGTGCTTAATAGGTTTCCACCGGACACTAATCCGCGATTAAGACAAATCATCCTAAAATCTCCTCTAAATCAAGTTTCTTAAATAAAACCGAAGAGAATTCTACGTGTTCTGTGTGTTTTCTGATGAAACAATACAAACACACCTCTTATTGACACCTGGGTATCATCAACTCAGCAGTGTTTCTTGTGTGGTTTAAAGGGATGCGCAAACGGCTGATAATGCTGTTAATGTGGTTGTTCCTGTCAAAAAATTAACTGCAAAAAGGCGTGCACACTGCAAAATAATGATGGATGTTAATGTTTATACTGCTGGTTTATGTTGTTTAAGTTGGTCTTCTATCGAATTTGTGCACCAAAATCCCAACAACTTATTTTACGTTTGTTTTTCTATTTTTGAGTTGTTTCGTTTCGTAAACCAAAAAAATCGGTGGCAATTAAAAATGTCGTAGAGTGGAGTCGAAATATTAGCGGACGGAAATGTCGAAAGAAAAAAGCGTGTGTGACTCACCGGCAGGGTACGATCCTGCAACCCTTACTTGTCGCGAGTAATGCTCTCGGGTGTCCAAATAGCCTACATGATCTCTCTGCATAGATAATGTACATAAACCAAAAAACTGAAATTAAAAATTATTTTAATCATTTCTGAATCAGAGTTGCCCGAGAGATAAAAAAATTCACATTTACAAGGAGATGCGCAGATGACGTGATGTCATTGAGAAATGTCATGTAATCTACTCTATTCAGGCGAAAAAACTTTGGGATTAACTTTTAATTTTCCTACGTTAATCTCTGTATTTTAACGTTTTCATTTCATTTAACTTTATGCGAAACACCGTATAAACAAAGACACTTGCCGGCACAGTTTAAATAAGAGATCACTGAAAGTTTCCTTGTTATACCATCGTGTTTTCCTAAAATGATTTGTAGGTAATGCTCGAACCTTAAAATAAGCTGAGCTCTTAACTAATTAACGGTAGAGCAATTCGCATTTCCGACAGTATTTGCGCCCAGACGAGAACAAAGCCCAAGAGAACAAAGCCAAAGACAAGAACCCGCAAGCCCGCGATTAAAGATCTGAAGAAAAGGTTAGACTCTTTTTTTACAGGCAATGGCCAAAGAAATTATGCCTTGGTTGTCTTATAAGACAAAGGATATTATTATCAGAGTAAATCTTTCCTACGATGGTTGCAGTCGTATTACAAGATTTAAGATCTTATTAGATCCTTATTTCACAAGTCTTACACAAGCTAACTCCACAAGTCTTATAACAAGAGTCTTATAAGAGGTAAATATACTCTTGTTATAAGAGTTGAATTCTATTGGAGTGATATTCCTTTAACAGCACTCTACAAGATCAGAAAAATAAAAAGCTTTTGGATCTTCTAAGAAAATGTTACGCTCGAAGAGTATCAAGAGGGTTATAAGAGTCTTAAAAGAGCTATTTTGACGTTTATAGAGTGTAGCTCTTGAGTGTAGTTGGGGAACTGCGCCGGCCAGTCAACTCAGGAAGGCTGAGTTTGGAGTTGAAGCTAAGATTTTTAATTTAGCGTTCGTTCCAGCCTATAATATGGTCCTAAAATTAGGATCATAGTCGAAAGAATTAGATTGCGGGTGTAGCTGCTGAAAAAAGATATCCAAGGTGCATTGGAAAAAGTGTGTACCATCGATAGCAAATAATCAGACAGTTTTCAGCAGTAGAAGTGCTAAAAGAAGGTCTTTAAAGTATCGAATGGGCTGCAATGGGATAAAGTTTTCCTTCAATACATCCCGAACTGACTTTGCTATAATATTTCCCATACAACTTAGAGAAGCTATGGCAGACCCCTCACATATATTCTTACACGCATGAGGGATTGTAGATGCCGTGGTGCAGTGGTTAGTGTGTAATGCGCAGGAGGTCCCGGGTTCGAATCTCGAGGGGGGTAATTAAAGTTTTTTCACGGTGTCCCACCTCAGCAAGCGTTTGACAAACGAGGGTTCAAAGTATCATAATGCAATGAGACACCTCGCTGTTCGGAATCAGCGACAAATTGTAGGTCAATTTAATGTGTGCAAAAACACCTGTAACGCATACAGCAGTCATAATTGTAAGAGAGGTAAGGCAATGGCTCTCTTCTGAGCTGCATGTGCCACAAAGTTTTTGAAGAAACAGTGCGTATGTAAAAACTTCAGTCCGTGTGCGACGCATTGCAAAATACCCTACCCTACCCGGAAAAAAAACTCCCACGCATCCAAAGAGTAGGTGGGATGTAAAAGTATATAACTTTTGAATGCTTTATACTATGTGGTTGGATACATTTTCGACTAAAACCCCTCATTTTTAACTAAAAATCCACACACAAAAGTGGGCAAAGACACATATGTAAAATTTACATCTTAGAACCCCCGCCCTGCGCAAAGACTAGGTTTGGCCCTGGCATTTTACGCCAGCTTTTACATTTTTTCAGGGCTGACATAAAGTTGTTTATTTTTTTTTTAATAAATCTGTAACTGAACAGAAAACAGAGGAGCGCTGACATTTTCGACGGTCAAAATAAATTTATGCTTAGCAAAAAGTTATTCTTTTTTACAAGCATCTTATTTTTTTGAGCTAAGAGTGTTTATCTATATCATAAGCGGCTCCATTGCTCGTGTCTACTGACACGAAAGTTGAAAAAAGCTGAGAATATTTTAACGAATATGAAAAAAAGCCTTTATACTATCCAATCAATAAATTGAGGCTGAACCTAGCACGCACACACTAATTTTTATGCTACTTTTTCCACAAACTTAGGTATTATACATTATACGATACCATAACAGAGCCGGCGTGCTTAAGTTCTAACCAGATATCATAATTTTCTTATATTTTTGACACATTCATAACACGATAGCGGTACATCTTTGACGTTTCGGTATAAACTTTCCGCCAATAAAAGAGGGTAATTTCAGCCTACTGTGCAAGCATGTTGCTTATAGGAGAGATTCAAGCTACGCCGTAAAAGAAAAAAACCAAATGTAAGTTTAACGCAACTTCCAAAACCTTAAAAAAAAGCCCATTGCTGGTGATGAAATACCTTGTAGCATCTTTCATTTGTTAGCAAGGCTATAAACCAAACTCAGAAATAGAAATCTCAAATCCGCTCTGAACCTTTGGCCAAATTTTATTGGCAATCGCGTGACCCATTGTTATCTCTCAATGGTCCATAACGAAAAACGCCATAATACCAGCCCAAAAGAATTATAAGTGCCACTCAGCAGGTGTTAATTTTATAATTTTTTACCACACAGCATCGTAAAACAATGAAGGTAAATGCGCGCGCGCATACCAACTGAACCACGCCTCCCAGCAGCGGTGTTCTTTTAGTACAGCCGTTGCGTTGCATTGATCGACCTATTTAAGCCGAACATTGCCTGCATTCCACGACTGGTGTTGCTGACGATCGACAATAGTGTGGAATAGTAAGAAGCAGAAGAACGCTCCGATTCACCGATAAATTCCCTGATTGCTTCCTCTTCCCGTGGGATGTAAACAATTAGCCCGATCGGGAGTGTCTGCCTGCACTCTGCGCGGGCTGCGATCGTTTAAGTTTTAGTGCTTTATTGGCCTCTCATCTGTAGCAAGTCGAAAAGGAACTTGTTTTAGAGGAAGCGCACGACAGGGTTGCGCTGCTGTGCTCTGCCTTCGGTCACGTGCGAGGCGCAGTCTTTATTGTAAGTGCGGTTTCGCAATGTCGTCACCGTACGTTGCCGTCGTCGCCGATTGGCCTTCTACTGTCAATTAGTAACGATTTGTAACTGTTCGGTGGTTAATTGGGAATATTTATGGTCACGTCGATCGCCGCCGCCTGCGGACTGTGAGGATGTTTTACAGCGTGAAGGATGTCCTACTCAACAAGACGATTATTGGTATTTGCTTTGCAATAATAATGATAATAATTATAATTGCTATTGATGTCGACCTTAATGATTCATTAGTGTGGTAAATTAGATTACCCATCAGGGAGGATATGGTGCCTGGTGATTATTTTAATCAAAATGCTTAATGAGTGTGTGAGAAAATTCTCAGGGTGCAGTCGAGAATTTCTAGGGGACTCGAAGAAGAAGAATTTAAAGGTCTTAGAGTTGCGAGTTGAAAATTTAATAAATGTACATTTTCCTTAGCTTAGTAAGGAATTTTATAAATTTTTGAAGACTGTTTAATAGCTTGGGTAATATGTTCCCTTTTTGGTTTTAAATACTTTTTTCTATTTACTAAAAAAATGTCAGCTAAACGCTGTACAATTTAGCGGGTGAAAAACTGTCAATAAAAGGGTGTCAAGTATAAAACATAGGCGCCTGCAAGGGGGCAAGAAGGGGCACCAAATTTTGTAAAACATGAACTGCTCCACAAATTTTGGTTTCTTTTCTCACAAACAATTCAATCTTTTTCGCTTTGCTGTTTCAGACAAATATTTTTTTGTTTCCAGCCAGTATTTTTTGGCAAGTATTTTCTTCAGGCCCAAAATTCTTGTGGGCGCCGTGCTGCGCTGGTTAGTGTGTAAGACCACTGTTCTCGAGGTCCCGGGTTCGAGTCCCGACCGGGGCAATAAAAGTTTTTATCGCTCCCTTATCGCACCTCCGCAGGAGCCGAGAGTATAATTTGTCATGAAAGACCTCTCAACTCGCCATAGTGGGCGGATTTCACTAGTTTTAACATTTTGTCCGTGTAACATAAAAACCAAGCTGTGCTATAAGTTTCAGCTCTCTAGCTTAATTTTTAAGACCTTAAATCTTCACACATACTGATGGATGGACGTGGCCTAATCAACTCACCTGTCGCACACCTGTAAAAGGTCTTAGGGTTCTACGGTCATAACTTCGTTTTGCTACAAACGATGCATAAAGATCAATATACCCTGGGCCTGGGAAGGGTATCAAAATGGCTTCAATAATACCAAAAAGTTTTTTTTTCAAAATTTGAATACATATTGGGGTGAAAATTAAGTGGTTTGTGCTTGTGTCACATTTAGTAAATAAAAAAGCTGTTAGGTACTTAAACTGGAAATACAAATTAAGTCAGTCAAACTAAACGTTTGTGAGCATGCATAGGGGGAACATAGGGTGTTTTACATTGCTCCTTTTATATCTCGGTCCGAGCGCTATTTTTCTGAGCAAAAAAGGAAAAATGCAAAAATCTATCGTTCCATGAAATGTCCTCTTTAAGCTATTTCCTTAGAAGTTTCGGAAATGAGGAGGGGGATAAAACCAAGGTTCAACTTCTGCGCAGCTGTCCCGGCTCCTGTGGACCTTAAAAAGGGAAAACTCTAGGTAAATACTTCTACGAAGGTCTAAACGATCTAGCGAAATTCAATTTAAAGAACTCCAGTTTCGCATACCTTCCGGGAACTCAATCGTAGATCACATACAGCAAACGCCAAATGCCCCATCACCCACCCTCCCACCATACCCTAAGGTCTATCCTTCCATGACTGGTCTGGTACGGGCTGATACAGCTTCGGTTACCCTCACCTCTCCGTCCTTACCGGAACACCCGGTGGTACAAGGGTACATACTGCTTCGGTTCCACTATCTCTAACATTCTCTCGAGATTATTCTATCTTGTGTCACCTGAAGTACGAGCTAAGACCGAAAATTGTTACCCAGATTCAGTGTCTCGCAATGGTTCATATCAAAATCGGTTGCCCTGAGCCTTCCCACCCTTGAAGCTTATTCTTACTTGTGGGGCAATAGTAAGAAAATGCCGAACTAATACCGAATTCGGTTGCCCTTGCCTCTTATTAGGACAACTTCTTTTTGATTAAGAAGAAGTAGTCCTACCCGCATTAACAAGGTACCTCCCATACCCCCGACCTCAAGTTATTCCCTCTACCCTTTTCGGTAAAGTCCCTAACCAATCGACCATCAATTGGTGACCTTTTGAGCAGGCTTGTACCGAGACTGATTGTCTCGGTACCTTACCACCAATATCGGATAGTCATCAATTAGGTCCCCGGACTGGTATCTCCGATCTTACCAAAAGCTTTATCTCTATGGAACTATTTTTACCTTAGTTTACACTGCTGAGCGAGGACAGCCACTATAAAATCGCAATTAGTTATCGTCAATAACAATTTTTCTTTTTCTTTTCAGGCAAAAACCTTGAGTCACTACTTTGAATACACAGCACAAGTAAGGTGATTATATAGGTACGTACTTTAAATTAATACCGTTATATTATTTCTTGTCAGTAATTGAAGTGTTGAGTTTAGTTTCTACAAAAACTTTTGTAGAAAGGTATTTTTTTGTGTTGCCCTGAAACAAAAAAAGTCCCTGTTTTGGGACTGAAAACAAATCTTCAAGAAATTCCAATGGTTTTTTGGTAATTCCCGATTTATATACCCGATCGTGGAAATAAGAGGTACCTATAGATACACCCACGTGAAAGAAACAACCATACCTCCTACAGAACAAGTGCGAGGACCCATAGTAAAAGATGTTTTCGCTTTCGAAATAACACTTTTTCTCAACGTATGGCCTCCACTTCGATTTACCTTCCGGAATCATCCTTTGAAAGTTTGCACATACCGAGATTATTAACAGAGGTAAACTGTTCTCCTTTCTTTTTATACGTAAAACTTACATAAGTCGAATTTTTCTCGTTGAGAAGTATTCGCCAAGTCTTCGTCCAGACCTAAATTTTGCCCAATGTTCGTTGGACCTCTAAAGATTCAGCTGAGCCATCTGTTGCCAGGATAGCTGTATCGTCGACTACTAACCTGGTCCTGACATTAATATGAATTTAAATTAATTTCGAGTTTCGGTACCGTATCTAATGCCTTCTACACACTCCGGACCAAAAACTATTTAACTTAGTTTATAATTAGACTAAGTAATTAAAATTTAGTTACAAATTTAGCTTTACCATAATTTTTTTTAAATTTTCTGTTTTGCAAGAACCTTTGTTTTTTTTTGTAGCTTTCGTTCAAATCACTGAAAGTCACGAGTATCAAATTGCGAGAATTGAGATTTCACGTCACTTTTTTCTCAACTTTGGATGCTAAAATCTGCGAAACCGAATGCACCAACTGAAATCTGCTTGTAGTTTTGAGGTCAGTGTAAAATTCTTGATATTTCTCTCATCTTATGGATCTTAAAAATTAGTACTATCTAAAATATGACAACTGATCGGCGCGGGTTTAAAAAGTGTGAAAACTCAGTTTTTGTTCAGAAAATACCCGAACCAGGGTAAATCAATTTTAATGCATAGTTTGTTCTGTAACACAGTGAAATAATCACCGTGTCCCTATCGATTAAACCATGTCCGTCTGTCCGTATATGTGAAGTTTTTAGGTTTTAAAAATTTAGCTAGGATGCTGTAACTTGGAGTATATTGGTTCTTATTTTGTACAGAAAATTGATACGATTCGCCGACAGCGACGCCCACAATTGACATGGATGTAGGACAACCTCATATTTACATATTTTTTAAGGGTTGAGCTCCGCCCACTTTTAGGGGGCCTTTTTTTGGAAAAAACTGTTTTTTTTAGGCATTCAGTTTCGCTTTTAGCGAATTTTCTCATGATTCTAACGAAATAAGATTTCGAAATAAGATAATTTTTTTTATTTCATTCTATTTTTCAGCTCACGCCCATTTGTGGAGGCCTGACCAATACAAATTATTGGCATAAAGTACATGAATTCAGGCCAAAAACTTTAAATTTTGGTGTTACAGGGTAAAGAGGGTCGGGTGTACGGTCGGCTTGCCAATGCCGACGATCGATATGTTCCGGTCAAGCCCTCTGCATCGACTGACTCTCGAGCATGAAGGCACACGACACAACCAAAACAAGAGATAAGATCTGCCGTCTGCATAGCGGCGGGCGTGTACTCCAATACATGCTCCCAATCTGCATGTGTACTTACCGTGAGTACTTAGTCTCAACTCTTGATCACCCATGCTCTCTTTGACTGCAATATCGTCAATACACTACAGTCGGGTATTAAGAAGTTCGGTACATACGAACTCTTGCACCTACTTTCTTGTTTTGGTGTATGTTGCTCCGATATTCTGTAAAACATAATTCGATAAAGTTTGCTGTAGCTTGGGTGTGCTTTAAGCATTCAGGCCATAACTTATCAAAAGCTTGCAATGCATCAAGGAATGCACTAGAACTTTTGCAATTGTTGGACGAACTCATTGCAATTGTTGGACGAATAAAGCTCAATATTTTCGTTCACTTTCGTCAAAACTTAACGAATCATTTTATTTAGGGATCCAGCAGAATTTTTTTAAGTTCAAATTTTAATTTATCCACCACTTACTCGTAGAATTTAACACTTTGTTTCAATTTTAACCGCTTGTTACTTTCGGTTTTGGTGTTCCCAATTTAAAGATTCAAAAACAACAATCACTGTCAGAGTCTGCTCATAAGCTAATAATTAAAATGGAGCAAGTTTCCGAAATGTCTCTCTTCATAATTTTTCACTGGTAACAGTAGAAAACTGGAAGAGAAATTTCGTGATTGAAATTAGAAATTTGAAAATCGAAGCAAGTTAGCGGACTGAATGACAATGTTCAATGGGTAAATTCGGTAAGTGAGTCAATGGATGAGCTCAGTCTTTTTTCTCTTTTTTCGCTTTATGTGACAGCTTGCCACCACATCACATTGTTCCGCTCTTAGTTTTGTTAGTACTAGTAGTAGTCATATGGGCTCGCCAGACATTTGATTTTATGAACTCCGGTTTCTCAACTTCTTCGTCATGGCTTTGTTTTTTTTAGAAAAATCTGTACCCAAAGCTAGTCCCCACTGCTTTATAGCAGTCCTCTTTAAACATCCTCTTCTATTGTGTTAAATTTTATTATTTTATTAAAAAAAAATATAAATATAATTTAATAAAATTATATTTATTAAATTTTATCTTTTTAAAACAATTTAAAATTCTCTCAATTGTGTTAAAGTATTGTGCTCTCTTGCTATATGCCTTTGGACTTTGCCCCATGGCAAAATTTGGCGACCGCTAAGATTACAAACATTTCCTGCGTTCTCGACATTCAAATGATTACCCATACGCCATACCCCACCCTACGGCAGTCATTTAATTTTTAATTAGCCACAACGAAATGTTGGTTTTCCTTCATTTGGCCAGACAAACAAAACCCATTATAACGGATGTTAACCATAACAACACAAGCAGCCAGCAGAATCCGCAGATAAATCCCAAAAATTAAATTTTCACCAACAAAATAAATTGCTTACAACCATACTGACGAGTGTCGACCAACAAAAATGTTGATTCGCGTCCCGGTCCACGCCCTGTACTGTCGGTGGTTCGGAAATTCGCAGAAAGAGAAACACATTCACACCACCTCTTGGCAATAGTGTACTGGAAAACAGCACTTTTCGGGCATTATTTGAGGTCGAGACGCAACTATCATACTTGTTAGCCATTAATTACACCCCAAAGTCATGCACGCACACAAATGTGCGAATCACAAAGAGATATGTGTTGTGGCTCTGCAGAATGATGCTGGATGCTCTGCAATCCATCAGATACATAGTTCGAAAGGTGAAAATTTCACAAAAGACACGACGCGTTAAAAAGCCATTTAAAATGTTTATTCACCTGCGTTGTGCAGTCGTTGGCCAGATAAAAAAGAAAACATTACAACCGGTGACAACAACACGCTCAAACGCTTGGCCTAAACAGGTGATTGCTGATCTGGAGCTGGAGCCTCCTCAGACAAATTTAATGGCGTTTATTAGTCTTGTCAAACTTGGACTGCACTTGTGGCCAATTAAAAGTAGCCCAGCAGCTTGGAGCTGCGAAATGGGCTACCTGTTGCATGTCTCAGGGTTTGTACGGAGCTTGCTAGAAAATTAATCATTTTAATGCTACTTTTAGGGACTCCCTGCTCGTGGGGTCCGTATGTGGGGAATTTCGTGAAATGCCAAAGTTTTGGGCCACAAGCACGAGGAAGAATTTTGCTGTAGATATTATCGAGGCGCAAACTTTTAGATTAATGAGTCCTTTTAGGATGAACATTGCTACTGAATTAAGATACGGTGTTCTTGTTCAGGTTCGTGGCTGCATATAATAATGGAACATGGAACGTATGCGTAGTCAACTCTCGAGGACATAAACCAAACCGGAAATCGCAATTCATTAGTGGTTATAGCCATAAAAATGATTTCGAGCTTCTGGTGTTGAGATCTTTCAACAGCTCAGACAGGCACTAGATGTATGCGGTGCGGCGCAGTGCAATCAATCAATTAAATTATCTTAACCTTGGAAGGTGGTTTAAAGCTGCATATTTAAGTTGCTTTTTTCTCCTTCTTTTTTTAAATAGCATATTGGCCTTGCAGGGTGATAGAGCCTTTTAACAGCTTGTGCACGATAGATTATCAGAGTTTCAATAGACAAGTCTGGAATACTTGGTAACGTGATTTGAAATTATGTGCAAACATTGACAATAGAGAGTTAACCATTTTTTTGAAGCCATCGCCAATGTCATCTATTGTAGATGTCCTTGCTCAGCTTTAAGTTAAAACTTTTACTATCAAAGTTTATAATGATCAAAATAAACGTGGGAACCGATTGACCAATATTTGACGTTATACCGGAAATATTTTCACCTGATAATTATTTTGTAAACTTAGGTATTTACCCGCCTGTGTTGTTTCGTTGTTTTGAGGGATTGAGGTAGTGATTGAGGGAGTGATTCAATCACGGTGAACGGGTAGCCTTCGTTCTTAGGGTGCTTTGATGATTTCTCAGTAAAATAATTTAAAGTACCTACGTTTTTTCAATATAAATGTTAAAAGCTTCCCCACCTTTTATGAAAGGCGAAACGGAAATAACAACGCACATTTATCATGCATAGCTTAGGAATGAATTATCGAGTCTATCGAAAAAGGAACAATATTTTTGCGCTTTCCACTAGGGGCCAGTTTTTCAGAACGAGATCATCCGAGTTTCCGAGTTAAACTGAGATTTGAAATTAACCCAAAAATTAATTTCGTCTTAACTCTCCAAATTTGGTGAGTCCATCTCGGATCAACTCTGGTGAACAGTATGAACTTCTTATTATGTTTTTTCTATGTGAAATAGCAGTGGCTTTGCGTGTTTATTTTGAATATCTGAAAATGACTCGAACTTCTTTTCTTGGTTTTTCTACGTGAAGCGAGAGCTGGTAGAGTCAATAATTTCGAGAGTCGAAGATTTTGACAACTTTACTGACGGAGCTAACTATGCACTGAAAAACTGTTCGCTGGGTAGGCTCTAGATTCGTTCTGTTCCAGGAAATAACAGATCTTGGTCTAAGATTGGCTTAGCTCAGCACTGAAAAACCAGCCCTAAATCGGCTACTTAAGGAACTTATCCTTGAGTACAAGCATTTCTTTTCATTCTGTTGAGCTAGAAACTTTGATAGGTGCCTATTTTAAGACTTTTCAAATGAAATCTAGTAAAAACAAGAGCGAATAACAAAATATGAGAATCGAAAAGAACAAAAATGAACAAAGGGCTTCAGCAGAAATGATTGCAAAGAAGTATAAAATAATGGTGCACATTTCAAAATCTTTCGCAAGTGCTCTGCGTGTTTTTCTTTGGATGCAGGTACTCCCGAGTCTTTACTCACCAGTACCTATACTCAATCAGCTAAAGGAAATGGTGTATGTCTTAAGCAGCTGCTGGCTTTGACTGAAGGGAAGGCACAGCGTTTTCTTAATGATTGAAAAAAGGAAGGAGGGCATTCATCAAGCTTCCAAAAACTACCAGGTGTATCTGCCTGCAATTAAGTGTAGTATAAATTAAATGGTTAAGAGTGGCCCATTAGAACGGCAAACAAAAACGAGTAAGCGGGTATAATTTTCAATTTCACGAAATGCCCAACTTGCTGCAAAGTCAACATATAACTTCTACATTCAAAAATGTAATGAGTAAAATTATAACAGTTTTAGGCGAACATTTTTACAAGAAGTTAAAACTGCTTGGTCCTCGTGCTGGGTTTGAATCCTTCCTCTGCCACCTTAAAAAAAAGACCCGCTCTTTTCACGACCCCCAACACCACGAGGGTACGACAAACCCTACGCTAGCTACGTTCGCACATTTGTTTCGAAGTTTCGCCAAAAAATAATAGATCCCCTTGTATGTAAAAAATGCCATACACGCAGCATGTATTGTTGATGCAAGCTTACATTTCTTTGGTTTGAGCATATTTTTCGAGCTCAAGAAAAAATTTTCCGTGACACCAAAGATTTTAAAAAATTCGACTTTCCCCATTTTCACTGCTTCAGCATTGCATTGAATTCCTTAGAGCAAGTATAAATTTCCATTTTTGAGATGTTATTTCTCAAACCAAAGTCTTTGATGCTGGGGAATTAATAGTTGTTATTCAAAGTCATGTATACAGCAAACAAAGACACGTTTACCTGTTTTGAGGAAACGTTTCTTAAAACTACTCTCTCTTATAAATTACTACTGCGGTTGTAGCATTGTACTATTGTGTTTTTTTGTGATCCTGGTGTGAATTCCCAATTTTAGCCATCAAAAATAAAATTTTTTCCGTCTGTGAAAAAGTAACAACCGCAATAACGTAATATTCATGATTTAGTTTAGTTAAACCTGGCTCACGTCGAGCTGTGTACGCCGTTGAGAGCACATTTTCTTGATTTGTAGTAGATTTGCTCCCTCTCAATTTAAGGAAATTAACATCTCTGTTTTGAGAAAACGATTACTTGGTGTTTAATTGTTTCTAGTTTTGCTTATTTCAAAGTAATACTTTTTTTTTTTAAATTAGACTTCTTTCAGTTGAATTTTTATTTTTTACTTGTGTTTATTTTTTACTTATGCTTCTTATGCTTAGGTGTTAGAAGAGTATTTAAGCTTATTCACTGCCGATCACTAAGATAAGGCCACCTTTTCTACTTTCGATTTTCATGTAGTTGAATCTGTAGGAATTATTTTATCCATAAAGAAAGAGGAAGAGGAATAAAAACATAGACGACAAACGTCAAGAAGTAGGGCAGTTGTAGGTCACCATCTTCCGTGATACTACAAAACGTGAGGACACGCCGAAGCGTCAAAGCGAATACGTGACAGACGAAGAAGAGCTTGCACGTGAAACTAATCCGGCTCTCAAGAAAAGATCTACCAAAAAACGAAAAATTGGGTCTTCGCCAGTAGTTGAGGCCGTATATAAACACGACGAAACACCAACCGTGTCAAAAAAAGCGACAGCGAAAATTGAAGAAAAAATTCGCCGACCGCCTGCAATAAATGTCGTTGGGGTCGCAGACTACGGAAAGCTGCGAAATATCTTAAAAAATACTCTGGGGACAAAGTATAATTTAATTTCTCTTCGAAATAATGTATGGAAAATCAATGTCGATGACTCTGAAGCCTATCGCGCACTTTCGCAAAAATTAAATACCGAGAATGTACAATGGTATACTTACGAAAACAAATTCGAGAAGCCGCTTCGGGTTTTCGCTAGGGGACTTCACCCAACCTGCACGAAGGAAGAAATTGTTGAAGATGTTCAAGCCCAAGGCTTTAAAATTCTTGATGCCGTGAACATACTTAAGAAAGAAAAACAACGTACGGAAGGAGAAAAAGACACCGTGGTCAAGCGCGGTCTTCCTATTTTCATGCTGACGTTCGATAGGATTGAAAACATAAACGAAATATATAAAATAAAAACAATCCTAAATATCAGGGTAAAAATTGAGCCCAAGCGAAAGGGCAATAGACTAGTACCTCAATGTAAGCGATGCCAAGGCTTCCGACATACTCAAGCGTACTGCCAAAAAGAACCGCGATGTGTCAAATGCGCCGGTGGACATCTTTCAAAAGATTGCAACGTAAGCAGTCAGGCCCCAGCGACTTGCGCCAATTGTAATGGAAGTCACCCGGCGAGCTACCGAGGTTGCGAAATCGCAATAGAGCTACAAAAACGTCACGAAACTGTTAAGCAACATATTGTAGATAGGGCCACAACCCCAAAACGTTCTAGAGCTGACAAGCCGAAAACTCCCAAATCGGTCAGAAATACGAGATTGACGAGGAAAAATATACAAACTCCGCAAGAAAACGTCGCCGGTCCAAGTACAAAGGGAAAATCATCACTCATCGGCCCAAGATCGTACGCTGAAGTCGCGTCACACAAAAGCAAACCTCCAGAACCTACCACAACAGATTCGGTATCTCAAATATTATTTATGATATTGGAAAAGCTTGAGCAACAAACTAAAGTTAATCAAGTAATATTTGACAAACTGAGCGAGCTAGAGTTTAAACCTCGCAAAACCAATAACAAATCATGAATATGAAGCTCATTAACATACTAACATGGAATGCAAATGGCCTTTTAAAGAAAATCGACGAACTAGAAGTATTTCTACGGGAAAAAAATATTGACCTATGCCTGATTTCAGAAACACACTTTAAGAAGGGATCAGGACCCAAAATTAGAGGTTACATCGACTACCACGCGCATCATCCATCAGAAAATTCGAGAGGCGGATCCTCTCTCTACATCAAAGACTGCATTAAGCATTACAAAAACGAAGAAATTGAGCTTGACTCTATGCAAATAACTTCAGTATCGGTAAAAATAGGTCACCTAGATTATAATATTGCCTCGAGTTATTTTCCTCCACAGTATAGGCTAGCGGACGACGATCTTACTCCCCTCTTTGACTTACTTGGGTCGAATTTTATTATCGGCGGGGACTTTAATGCGAAAAACACCTTTTGGGGATCACGGTGCAATTCAACAAGAGGTAGAGTACTCTTCAAAGCTAGCATGAAACGTGGCGTGGTTTTCCTTTCGACGGGAAAGCCAACGTATTGGCCAACCGACAGAAACAAAGTTCCTGACCTTGTCGACTTCTTTATCGCAAAAGGGGTTCCCCGCCACCTCACAAATGTAGAAGAAGGCTATGATCTCTGTTCGGATCACTCGGCAGTCGTTTTGAAAATCGGCGGAAGTCTAGCAAAAAATGAGAGAGCGCCTAGGCTAACGAATAACAACACCGATTGGGGTGGCTTTAGGAAATACTGTAAAGAAAATGTATCTCTACATGTACCACTTACAACCCCTTTAGAAATAGAAGACGAAGTCGATAAACTCGTTAGAACTATCCAAGACGCTGCTTGGAACAATACTTCTTTCCGGAAGACTGGAGTAAGGAAAAGCGGATCAATTTACCCGCGCGAAATTGAAGAGCTCATACGCGAAAAGAGAAAGGCTCGAAAGAGGTGGCATTTGTCTCGAGCTCCTCCTGATAAAACCATTCTGAATGGGCTATCTAACAAATTAAAGCACTTACTTCAAGATTTTAAAAGTCGCGAGACTACCAACTACCTCGAAAACTTGACTGCCGATAGAGGGTCAAACTATTCACTTTGGAAAGCCGTGAAGTCCATTAAAAAGCCCATAGTACACTCGGCGCCAATAAGAAAAGATAACGGTGAATGGGTAAAAGGCGACAAAGAGAAAGCAGATGTATTTGCAGAACATCTAGAAGAAACATTCAAACCGTTTGACGGGGAGCCGTTGGTTGACGATCTGTATCGCAATGCGGAATTAGACAATTATCGAATGAAAACCGTGACACTGTCTGAACTTCGTCAAACAATCCGAAATTTGAAGAATAACAAAGCTCCAGGCTATGACCTAATTACTGGGGAAATTTTGAAGGAGCTACCGATAAGAGCGTTAGTCAAGCTTCTCTACATCATAAACGCATCAATGAGAATTTCATACGTTCCACGGCAATGGAAAATCGCAGAGGTAATAATGGTTCCGAAACCAGGGAAATGCCCGAACGACAAAAAATCATATAGACCGATTTCGCTTCTGCCGATTATATCTAAAGTCTTCGAGAAACTTGTGCTCAAACGACTGCAACCAATAATTGAAGAAAGACGATTGATTCCGGATCACCAATTCGGCTTTAGGGTCAAACATTCAACACTTGACCAGGTCTATCGAATAACTAATGAAATTGAGAAAGCCTTAGAAGCGAAAATGATATGTTCTACCGCTTTTCTTGACGTATCCCAAGCCTTTGATAAAGTTTGGCACGAAGGCCTAAAATATAAGCTACGGAAAGTTTTGCCAGAAAAAATGTATGAACTCTTAGAGTCTTATCTTGACAACAGACTATTTCGAGTGAAATACGGGAGCGAATACTCAGAATTCAAAGAAATACAAGCCGGCGTTCCACAAGGTAGCGTCCTCGGTCCAACACTGTTTTTACTTTTTACAAGAGATGTACCTCAAGTAGAGACAACGACTATAGCCACGTTCGCTGACGACACGGCTATCCTCGCTACGGATAAGACAGTCGAACTATCAACGGGAAAACTCCAACGCGCTTTGAATAAAATATGCGAATGGACAAAGGCCTGGCGAATCCTCCTAAATGAGACAAAATCAACGCATGTAAATTTTACTTACAAGAGGGTAATCAACTTACCTCTATTTATAAACTCGGTACAAATTCCGTACGCAAACGAGGCGAAATATTTAGGCATGACCCTAGACGCAAAACTTAAGTGGAAGCCACACGTTAAAAAGAAACGCGATGAACTTGAAATCAAGCTACGAGAACTGAATTGGCTTATCGGACGTTATTCGAAACTAAGCGTATATAACAAACTGCTATTGTATAAGCAAGTGCTAAAACCATCTTGGACGTACGGTATACAACTTTGGGGTTGTACCAAACCAAGCAACATATCTATTTTAGAAACTTTTCAGAATAAGACACTAAGAGCAATCGTAAATGCTCCATGGTATATAAGAAATAGCGATTTACATCGAGATCTAGGCATCGCAACCGTGACCGACGAAGTAAGAAACTTTGCTCGCAAACTTCACACTCGCCTTCACGGCCATTGCAACCACGAAATAATCCGAACTCTGGATCAGACAAATCTTGCACGCCGACTACAACGAACAAGACCGTTGGATCTAGCGTCGTAAGAGGAAACCGCACATAATGACGGTATTGCAGGTGCTTTCGTTGGAAGGTAGCCTGCCAAACGCGATTACTATACAGAAGCATGAACTACTTGTTAAGGAAACTTAGTCGTAGTCTTACAAAGATTGGGAGGTTTTTTAGTGAGTAAGAATCTCACACTACTATGAGCACGGGCGCTCGATTCTCATAGTGCCTATGAAGGTTTTTACCTACCCACGGAAAAAAAAAAAAAAAAAAAAAAAATCTTCCGGATCACATATGACTATTAATAAAAAGTCCTCGGCTGGCCTTATTCTTTCACTTTACTGATTAGATACTGACTATCTAGTCGGTATGCTCGGCAGACGACTGCGTTGAACGACTTTGGGTATCATCATTTTCTGTGACCGCTTATCCTTGGAAGGGTTGTGGAGCGAAGGCGGTTAACTGGTTCTTCCATTATTCTAGATTCTCCGCTACCACCTCAAGAGATATAGGCACGTTTCCCAGACGGGTCTCGGAGATGTTCTTACCTGATTTGGGGGCCTGTTTTTTGGGGGCCAGCTTCGCCAATCCTACAGAATAACTCAGTATCACTTCTCCAGCTTTCGTGAAAAAGACCCCGAGTTACTTAAACTTCTCTAGTTACCTGTTTCCATGGGACTCCATTTCTGTTCATGGTACACTTCACATGAGTTCGGAAAACAACCATCACTTCGGATTTGCTCACGTTTACCTTCATCACAGCCTCACCACAGATGTCAAGCTAGAATTTTTGCTAGGAGAGTTTTTTGAACTGTCAAATGAAATCTAGAAATAACACGAATGAATAACAAAATGTGAGAATCGAAAAGAACAAATATGAACAAAAGTTTGCAGGAGAAATGGTTTTTTTGTAATTCACCCGCGTTCAAGAGGTTGTCTATCCTTATACTTACTGAGTTAACATAACCCGAAGGATCAGAGGAGAGGAATTGAGAGGACAAGAACGGTAAGAAAGAGGAGATGGTTTGGATTTTTGGTTTTAAACTGCTGGGGACTGTAGTGACGAGGAAAGACCTTCTGCGGAAGCCTGTTTCATATCCGTGTTGTTCTGTTAAAAAAGAACTCCAATACAATGCGGTTCGTCCGAAATTGGGCACAATGGTGTACTGATGAGTATTCCTTCCTGCGCGGGTATTTTAATACTTAAAGGGCCAGTTTTTAAGTGCGAGATTATCCGAGTTTCGGAGTTAAACTGAGATTAACACCAGAAATTAGTTTTTCAGTGAATCTAGATCCGGGGCTAGTTTCGGCTTAACTCTAGAAATTTGGTGACTTAATCCCGGATCAACTCTGGAAAACAGTATGAACTTCTTTGAATGTTTTTTCTGTGTAGAATGGCTATTGATTTGCGTATTTGCATTTTAGAACACCTCGAACTTCCTTTCCTGTGTTTTTCTATGCGAAGTGTGAGTTGGAAGAGTCCATAATTTCAAGAGTCGAAGATTTTGGGAACTTTCCTAACGGAGTTAACTCTGCACTCAAAGACTGTGTTGGGCTTACTCCAGATTCGTATTGTAACGGGATTGACAGATTTTGGTTTAAGCTGGGCTTAACTCAGCACTGAAAAAACGTGGCCTAAGGGTTGGAATTCAGCTGGCTATTTCACTGGAGCACTCTTTATAAAAAAAGCGATATAACGATGAAAGACAATGATTTGAAGATAAGTTCAAAAGGCTTAAGGACTCAGAACTAGTTTTTGATTAAAGGTGAAATTCAACTGTACAACCGATAACTCTAACATTAATACGAAGACAGCAACCCTCATCATAATGCGCTTAGCGACAATAGTAACTAACCTAAGGTGTACAAATTGCAATTATTTTCCAAGCCTCTGTAAATTTTGTTGCTTCATGTTTTAAGCCAATTATTCTCCTTTCAATCGTTTTAAAGCAAAATAGTAAAAATAATACACAACACGACAATTTGCCGCACATTTCAAAATATTTGTAATCGTTTTAAGGTAAACTTCTAGCATTTTTATGTCAATCAAACTAAAAGACCGTTTTACTATGCCATTCAGCTTATGGACCATTCTTCATAAAACGGTCCAATCCAAGCTACTAATGAGAATATAAAACAAAAGGCTGCTGCTGAGGTCTTTGAAGTCTCTTCAGGTGATTAAATCTGTGTTTTTCGAAATTCCTTCGTCTTCTATGGAATTCCTAGCTACACAGGAGGGTGATAAAAAAAGGGTTCCGTCGCAGCTAATAGCCTTCGTAATGTGGTGATAATTAAATAGGTACCTGATGATGTATCAGGGAGAATGACAACAGTCTTTAGTGAGGAATATGAAATAATAATTCAGGCTATACCTACGAATTGATGGAGGGAAAATCGTGAATGAGTTGGATTTCGTAAGAAAGCGATACTATAGCCAGTGTATGCTGTATACCTTCTTAAGAGGCTGTTAAGTGCAGCGCACTGCTTGGACCCATCGGAATGAGAGTATAAAAAAATGCACCACCAGCTGGGGTAATTGTGGGACAATTATGTTGACACATTAGGGGACATGTGCGGCGGCTTTATTGCATGAAATATGATGAGTGGAAGTTGCTTCGTGGAAATTTAAAAAATATTTTTTAAACGTATTTGTTGTAAGAATACGTTGATTTTTAATTAAATGCTTGATTCGATGTACCTACCTTGATTCGATGACCTTAAGGACAACAACTGCTTTTAGATTTAAGATGATTTTTTTTGAAAGAGGAGGGTTAATCAAAATCACTGATTTTAAAAAAGATAAAAAATTTATCTCAAAATAAATCTCTTCAACGAATGAATTTTCAAATTAAACCGTATAGAATTCTACATGTCCTGTTCGTTTTTCGACGAAACAAACCAAACAAACCTTTGTTTTGGACAGCTGGGTGTCATCTTATCAGCTTTTGTTGTATTGTGTAAATGATGCTTCGGTTGGTTGACATTAATGTTGATGCTACTGGTTGATGTTCATCAAGTTTGTTTATCTTTAAACTTTGACCTACGTTTTTCTATTCTTTTGAGCTTTATTATGGATTTGAAGAATCAAAAATTCGGCGGCAATCGAAAATAAATTCAATTATTTCTGAATCTTTCTTTGAAAGTTTCTTTTTAACGAACTTTCATTGTGTGGTTGGTGGAAAATTATCATCGAATCATGTAAGTGTAATAAGGTTATATATGGCGTTCGCAGTATGTAATATCTGCATACAAATCGGGATTCGACGAGTCAAATCCCGATTACATTTTTGCTCTTAGACTTAACCAGAGCCTCCTAAGAGTTATGTCCAAGAGTAAAGCTCTTAAAGTGTTCGCTTTTGTAGAGTGTTATAAGAGTCTTATAAGGGCCTTACAAGCGTTAAACGGGCTAGATAATAGTTGTTAAGCTCTGATAAGTAAACTATAACTCTCGTTGTAAGAGGTCTATTCTCATTGCTACCTCTGCTAAAAAGATATAATGCTGCCAGACCAATTTTTGTATATTTTCATAAGAACATAAAGACGGAAAGAGACCAAAATACTCAAAAAAATCGAAATTCAGAATTTGTGTCATTGTGGCATCACTTACTTATCAACTTTTCAAAAAGGTTTTTCTTATATTATGGTGCACTTAAACTTGGTGCTGTTTAAAATATATGAACCAGCTTAAGTAATAAAGGGAAATAAAGGTTATTAAAAATATCTGATATTATTTAAAGACCATTGTTTAAATAAACTAAAGACCTTGCTAACCATGCCGCCAAAAATTAATAAAATAAATAAATAGAGTGGCGCAACAGCTCGAGGTGAACCAAGGCCAACTTCTCAACAATGTATGCTGGTGTGCTAATTTCTTTACATACAAGGGGACCTACAATTTTTTGCCAAATCCGAACGGCACTTTGAGAAGTTTTTTAAGACAATTGATACTCTGGGAGGGCTTGTCAGACCCTCGCGGAGGTGGGGGCCGTGAAAAGAACAAATCTTTTTTTTCAGGTGACGATGGCAGGATTCGAACCCAGACCTCCGGCGTAGTAAGCACACACACTAACCACTACGCCACGGCACCACACGCCGCCAAAAATTAGTTGGTAATAATTTTAATTTTTTTCGGTCTGTTTTGAGGTGAAAGGTATTTGCTAATCCTTTAAGGAAGAAAAAGTTGGAGTCTTTTTAAAAGGCAATGGCCGAAGAAGTGAAATGCTCTTATAAGATTTTATTATCAGAGGAAATCTCTGCTTAGTTGAGAGTTGCACTCTTTTTGCGAGATTTAGGCTCTTATAAGAGCCTAAACAAAATTTGGTACAAAAGCGTTGTTACAAAATTTAAACTCAATAAGACTTATTACAAGAGTCTTATAAGAGCTAAATATACTCTTGTAATAAGAGCTAAGCGCTATGAAGTAATACTCCTTTAAGAAGAGTGCTACAAGATCATATTTGAATCTAGTAGCTACATGTTTGCTCGAAGAGTAACCAGAGCATTATAAGAGCCGTTTTGACATTTGACGTACACTTAGAGTGTAACTCTCAAGTATGTTAGGAAGTCTTATAACAAGAGTCTTATAAAAGTTGTTTTGCCGCTTTAAAGTGTTACTCTCAAGAGTATGTGTTAGTTGAGAAGATCGAGCTCGGACACATCAACATCACTTATTCTGCGCAGGGCTTAAATGCTGTTTGTTTAATTGTTAAATTTAGTTGTTGTTCTTTTTTTTCCGACAGAAATAATTTGAGATTAACTTTTAATCTTTTAACGTTAATCTCTGGTAAAAGTGCTGTGGAAATACCCTTTTAATTGGTTGCGGAATATAACAATATGGGATAGGATGCGGTTTTTAACTGGTTGATCTAAATTTAGTGCTTTGGTACCTTTTATTTTTTTTATGCCACATCCTAGCTAAAATTTATCGCTTTTTGTGATTTTACGTTGACCACAAGTTAGTTGTTGATAGAATAGGTAGAAAGACCATCGCAAAAATGCTTTCGAACCATTTCGTTATGCTAAACTGAAAAGTAGCGGGTCTCTAGCGTAATTCGATAAATTTTTTAGTTTCTTTTAGTAGATTTTTACCCCATTAGCTTGAAGCAAAATTAGTTGGATATCTCTCAAGACAAGAAGCACTGCTACTAAAAACACTTAGTAGACCGGCATGACGAATCGGGACACCAGCCACCCTAAGTAAGCTGGATCGAGAAATTGATTGGTGTGAGAGTTGAAGCAGAAGGGAACTAGGTGTCACTTTTAAGATGCCATCAGTTTGGCAATTAAGGGTTTAATTAAGCACATAGCATAAAAAGTTTTCTTAGCCGAAACATGTATCGTTTGTGCAATGGTCAGCAGCACACGCTGCTTAAGCTCGAAAAGGCTGCATTTGAAACTTCTTTCGTATCCTCGTCTTTTGTCGCCAATATGAACTGAGATCGCTAAAGTTAAGGAAGTGTGACAAGTTGTAACAGACTCTGGGTGCTCGACACTATTTTTCGGTTTTCATTATCTTCACATGGCAGAAGCCGTTCATGCAAACGTTTTGTGCAAGATACCTAACAGCTTCTAAATAACTAATACCCCCTGCCCGCATTCAAAGAGTTTCCTGGCCGCATATTGACGGACATAGTTGATCCTAATTCAAACGAGCTAGCACCCGCCGACATCCTACTGGGTTGCGATCACTTGGGGCAATTTCTTCTAGATGGATTCACCCTAGGCCCGCTAAATATTCGCGTTGCGCAGTGATCTATACTTAGATTGCATCCAAGGCAATGCATTGCAATGGTGTTTTCCACCACCGTGCATCGCCAACTACTTAGACTGATCTTTGACGGAGGCTGCTTCCAAGGTCTGGCAGCTGATGGATGAACTCCTAGAGTCACGGCTTCTCACCGACAAAGAACTCATGTGCGAGGAAATTTTCGCCAAGAAACATTATAGGTAACCAGATGAACGCTACATAGTTATGGGCTTTCATTTAAGGTAGGCGTACCTCTTGTAAGATCAAGTGTATAGCAGCTATTTGACCCTAAATTCGCATGGAGAGAATTCGCCGAGGATCCTCCCTCAGCCTTAAACAGACTACATACAGTCTCTACACAGACTTTATACATGAGTTCATTAACATGGGGCACATGGAAGAAATCGCTGACATCCCTAAGCCGGGCGAGCATTCTTACATGCCTCATAAAATGGTCACCAAGGAATCTTAATGTAGATCCAAATGGTTAGCCCGTAGCTTCAATCTGAATTGTTTATCATCTTGCCTCGCTTTCTAACTCATCGGTTTGCGCCGACACGTTGAAGCACTATCAAATAAGCCCGAGGCACCTCACTTCAGGAATCAAACTATTCGTGATTGAAAGAATGAAACTTTCATGTGTTTCACGATTTGCCTATAGCCCTAACGTTGAAGGATCGACTTTGGCCCTTTATCTAAAGATTATGCACCAATTCAAGAGTCAGAGCATTCGGCGCTCTTCAATAAATTTAATGTTGCTCTGGATAGAGTGGCAGACATGGACTTCTTTTTTCTTTCGGCTGATCGCAATGCTCATGTGTGGCTGCCGATAGCGATATGTAAAAGTGTGTAATTGGGAGCCTATGCATCTTTAAAGAAATAAGTTGAAATTGGTACAAGAGGGTGAATGTTAGATCCAAGGGAATGATGTCTTACGCCGATGAAGCTAACAGGTCATTGCGAAAACTATGGCTAGGCCACCGCTGTCGATTTTAAGGTGGTTGGTAAGAAGTTCAATATTGATGAAGCCACTGCCGCGCTTTCATCGCTAAAAGTTTGCAAGCCTGTTACGGAGTTGTGAAATCCGCTCAGATATGCTCAAGGTTTTAAATGGCTAACACGAGTCATTAAAGGGTGGGCTGCGGCAACGTGAAAGCACCTTGTGGAAACAGGAGTAATCGGTAATAGTTTCCATTTTCAAAAAAAGGTGTCAAGAAAGATTGTTCGAACTATAGAGGTATATCTCTCTTAAGTCTTTAGGAAAGTATTCACGAAGATAAATGTGTTGGAAACGCGTTAAAAAGCTTTAATAGACCCAATGTTAGGCGAAAAGGTGAGCCCTTGATAGGAACAGGAAGGGAGTAAATAACAGTTGCCAGATGGATGCAGGAACTGCTGATCGCAAGATCAGTGGAGACGCATACATCGCAGGAAATTATCAAGGTCAGAACAACAAGAGGGTGCCCACAAGGAGAAGTACTGTCACCTCTCATGTGGAGCCTAGCTGTGGATGAACTAATCGATACATTAACCAACCTAAGTTTTAGCTGTCACTGTGAGGCATATGCTGATGATGTAGTATTAATTGTCAAGGGAAAGTT
Source organism: Neoascia interrupta (assembly GCA_947623515.1). Lineage (NCBI taxonomy): Eukaryota > Metazoa > Arthropoda > Insecta > Diptera > Syrphidae > Neoascia > Neoascia interrupta. Next base: position 62,114,973 of record OX392462.1, on the reverse strand, counting down.
TAAAGGAACGCATTGCGAAATTATTCAAGGACAAAACAGTCACATTTTGCAATCCTGTGGGTTTTTGAACCATAAAAGAATAAAATGTCCCACCTACCAGCCAATACCAGATACCAGACAGAGAGATACCCACCATCCTAGCCACGTGAAACTGCACTAGAGAATGTGCTAAAAGGATGAGTTCTTTCAGCCAAGGAAAAATATGAGCACATACCCTCGGTATAATTTAGTAATGAATTATAGTGTAAGGGGAGATCCTTTGAGGAAATTAACCTCTCCAAGGCTTAGTAGGGGGTACAATAGACCAACAGGTTGCAATGAAAAACCCAACTTAACAATAATAATGATAGGTGAAAGGCAATAAAAGCACAACTGCCCAGGATTTCGCCCTTAAGGTTATTCTCGAGAGGGCATTTGACCAGACAAGGCTTATGACTGGTTCCTCAGGTTAAACTCTAGTGAGTTTTGCAGGACTATGGACTTCGAACTTCATAAACGTTGTTCGAATAAATGGCGACAAATCCCGTTTTTATATATATTGGACTCAACAAGGTTGTGTTTTGTCACGTACGCTCATGGCATATTCGGCATATTCCTTGCCGAAGTATGTTTAAACTGGCATTCATAAGAGTAAGCTTCATCTTCCGAAGACGAACTTCAACAAGCACTGGATGGGTTTGTCGCTGTCTGTGATTATACTGGGATGAAGGTTGTTTCCCAAACTGAGTTCATTGTACCCTTTACATAAAAGTCGTCTAAAATAGGTGAAGAAGCTTAAGCAAGACCCCGAGTCTTTCCGAAAAGATAGGAGGAGTAATTTTGAGTTAGTCTATAGACTTGGCCAAGCTGGCGCAAAACTTCAACGGCTACACAGGGGACGCGGCGGGTTGATTAAAGTTTTTTTTGGCTTTTTTGTTACGCCAACCCCGCTTCAATCTATCTTGACTCGGTTCCGAGAAAAACAAGATTTCGGTAGGTTCAGATAAAATATTGACCCGGTTCACTTTTTGCGGCAACCGGGCGACAACCCAGCATTGTTACGTATATTAGAAATTTGTAGCTTGACCCGGTTCCGAGAAAAAAAGATCAAGAAAATGATCCTGAAATTTGTAAAACGGACGAAAGAATTAGACCTGCAGTACGAGCTGCAGAAATAAGATTTTTGAGGAACGTTGCTGGTGTTACTCGCTGGGGATAGAATGAGACACGTCGGCTTCGTGGGAATCTCAGTTTTAAGGAGCTGTGTGGAACGGTCAATACTTGAATCGTTTGGACAAATTTTTCGTATGCCTCCCGAAAGACTTCCTTGATAAATCACGTTAGTCAAGATAAAAGCAGACCGCTCTATTATTGTAGACCTAGGGACAAGTGCTTGGACCAGGTCGAGGATCTTGGCTGGACGCATGGAGATTTTTTTTGTCACAAAGGCTTACTGCTTTTTTTGTCAATGCTCTTGATTACTGTATGCCTTTTATATAGGTGTTCCTCTATTGCAGTTAAAGTTAACGTTGTTTAGGTAAGAAAATTTCCAAAATAGTTAAACAATATAAAGGTTGTATTTTTCTTCCGTTGTTCAAAAATTCATACTCCATTGAAAGTGAAGCTATGCAAATATAACTTAATAGCTATTACGTGACCATAATATGTACCTATCTACAATCCATTAAGCACGTCCTTCAATCGGCTAATTTCTTATCACAAATATCACGATCAGCTTTGATTCAAATTGAATAATCCGTAATAGCCACTCTAATTACCTTGATTTCCGAATCTTTTAAAACGACGCCAGTGCCCACGACACAGCTATTTAAAAATAACGTAAAAAAGGAAAGAAAAAACATTTCATTAGTTATTTAACCCCAATAAAAGATACAAAACTTCGTATACGAAAGTATAAGTTCGTTTCATTCTTCGAAACTTAAATCTACAACAAGTATCGGGTTTTACTGTTTTCCTTAGTTTTTTTTATCTATTATTTGTTAGTTCTCCAGCTACAGCTTCTGTATGTATTTTAGAGGCATTAACCAACACCTGTCATTCGACCAAAGCGCACTAACCGCTCCAACTTATGGTGGTCCACGGAAGTCCACATCCCACAAACGGAATGTTTTTTTCTTATTTTTATCTCCCAGTCTATATAAGCTTTGTTGTTGCTACAGAGCCGTGCAATTCAAATGAATTCCACAGAATGTGCCATTAATCAAGCCAACACCAGTCTATTGGTCTTTATAACGTTTGTTTCTAGGAAATTAAACACCCAGCAGAGATCACCTTTGGTGATCGGTATCGTTTTACCTTAGACCGCTATAAAGCATAGTTCACCCTGTTTTAAGGCATCAACTTGGCCCCCCGGATGGGGAGGAGCCTAAACGGTGCCGTAGTGTGCATTTTTATTTGGCCAATCACACGGACTGTCTGTTAATCTGCAGCGCCAACACCACATTCGCACAGCGCCTTTATAGGTACTCAAAAAAATGAATAAAGTTGACCAGTCAGTATAAGTAAAGTCTGTATCTGTGTCGCTGTGGCCACAAGGAAACACAAAACAAGTAAAAATTAATTAAAAAAAAACTTTATGCGCATATTTCATTTGGCTTAATGTTTGGGTAAGTACCGGCCCATAAAACACCTTTTTCGAGAAATGTATCATTGCGCAGTGTGCAACGGGCTCTGTTACTTATCTCCTATTTTTGATCTTAACTGTGTTGTAGAACATATACAAAGCAAACTCGAGACTGGATCCAGCCTCTTCTCACGTCTGATCATTAGCAAGTGTATTAGAAAAGGTATACACGAATTTGTGTCGTCTTCTCTGCTGGGGTAACCTATGACCTAGTCCCAACACCTGCTAAAAAGATTCAACGGGTAAATGCTCTTTTTTTGGGTTGTGTAGGTTTTTTTAATGTATTTTTTTGTACGGACTAGCGACACCGAGTACAACAGCAGATGAATTTGGGCTAATGTGAAGCTTAAAAATGCTATCAATATGAGGTTTAATTATTTTTAAGTTTAAGTAACTTAAACTTATTGTTGTTCAGCTCTTTTTTTTCAATTTTAGTTTTTTTTATGTTGGGGCTGAGAAGTAGATATTCTCCATGAATGTCAGCTGTCTTGAGAATTTTAGCAGTAGAACATTTTTGAACCCATTGGACCCTTTGTGGTTGAACATGCTCCGGAAGTTGCGGGCTTTGAGGGGCAAAAAGGGAAAGGAAAGTAGCTGAACGAAGAGATGCGCATAGAAGCTTCGAGGGCTGAAGGCCAAGGCTCTTTAGTCAGCTCTTTGGCGGTTTTCGATCGCCTCGTGTTCTGCTAAACACAAAAACAAGAAGAATCAACCCAAGCTCGTTATGAGACTAAATCCTCCTCAGGCCAATGAGTCTGACAGCGCACGACTTTCAAGTGAAGGCGGTTCGGCTCCTATCGAGAGCTGTACTGACAGATGGCAATCGGACGGCGTCGTGGGCTCTCCTACGGGCATGAGTCCAGGAATCGCACTAATTGTTGGAACTGCCCGTAAACTGGTAATGGATACTGGAGCTGTAACCAATGTAGGGAGCAGCATCAGCGGACAGAACTTGATCGACATGGTTGGCTCTGGTGGGAGGTGTACTCCTGTTTGGTGCATACAATCTACAGCACTGTAAAGCTGCAACTGCTATTGAACAGTGGGCTCTTGGCCTGTAGAATTGAAAAGCACGTAGCTTCCATTCAAGGTGTTGAAATGGGACATTTGTGTTCTTGGTGGATAAAAGGCTTCTTATAACGCTCTCTACGATAAGCAGCCCGGTAGACCTAAGAGATTTTATTATTAAAGCAAAATTCTTCGAGGCAGCTAAGAATCGAAAGTTTTTCTACCCAAGATGTGGTTGCTGTGCTACCGAGGAACCCGGTCATAGACCTTTTCCAAATCTACAGAACACGCTCAGACCGGTTCGGCATATTCCCAGGCGTTCTCAAGAATAACCTTCAGAGTAAAAAGCTGGCCCCTGCCTGGCCGAAAGCTGCATTGCTCTTCTCCCAACAAAGGCCTGATTAAAGCTCTGCAACGCGCTTCCAACACCCTCTATAAAAAGATAGATATATATATATTTTTTTTAATACCAACTTTAAAGTCAGATATCTCAAAAATAACAAAACGGATTTAACAAATAGTTTTCTTGTGTAATATACTCGAGCTTGAGGTCATGATTTCATTTGGAAACTTGACCACACTCATCAATGTACGTTCTGGGCCCATAAGCTCTTCAAACACAAGTTGCTGGAATAGACAGGCAAAAAATTATGAACCGCTGTCCAGAGCTTGATCCGGGATTAGCCCACCAAGTGAGTTTAACGGAAATCAAAATTTACTAAAAAACTAAGTTTTGGTGTTAATCTCCGTTTAACTCCGAACCTCGGATGATATCCCACTTGAAAACTAGCCCTAATAAGAATAGTAATGTGGGTTCTAAGTGTAACGACGGAACTGTCGCCTTCGACACACTTAACTAACATTGAGATTTTTGTAAGAATGGGTCTTATATAGCGACAGATGTAGACAATAATTGAGGTCTGATCAAGCTCAATGTCGGTTAGCCCGGGTTAGGTGTGAAAAGTTTAATTAGGTACCAAGAAACCTGGAATAGCAAGCAACGCTGTAATAAAGACTTTCGTCTTCGTTTATATGCTAGAAAACTCTTTTTTTGCGTAAAAATTGCCCGTCAGCTGAAATTGGGCCTTAAACCGCAGTTGTGCGTGCGGCACTCACTTGTACCTCAATAAATATAAGAGACGAATAATGATGTTTCAAATGACAGCAGTTACAGCAAAGCTAAATTGAATTAGAAGGAGATTAACCCATAACCAAAAAGATGGTGGGGTTGGTACTCCCATTTTTAAAAGAGACACGTGCGATGGACCCCACCAGAAAGACAATGCCCAATAGACGCCACAAAAAAAGCTTAGGAAAGAAAGATGTATAGTTATACATTTATACAGATCTAAATTAACCCCCAATTCTCCTTCATTCTGAGTAGGTACAGGTGGCTTAGGTACCTATGTGGAAAAGCTCCTTTTTAGCTCAGTCGATTTGTATGTATTTGTCCATTCTAGGACTAACTCCTTTTAACAAGCAGATATAACTTGCTGGCACATGCGAAAGTAAAAAAGGAAAGAAAATGGAAAAAGGAAAAAATCAAACACAGCAAATTATATCCGAAACTTAAAAACACTGCGAATAAACACTAAGGCTTTCTCCCGCAAGTGTTATGCCTTCACAGAAAAACACATAGCTCTAAACAGGGAGCTTGTCAATTACAGCCCAAATTGCCTTGATTAGAATGTTCTTTCTCCATCCTCCGCCAGCGTCTTCTTTTTTCTGCTTTTGTTTTGCACACGCTATCCTTCGTTCCTCTTTTATGGGACACAGGACTCAATTCCTCTTTCATTTTTAATTTCTCATTGGTTATAGGTCTGTTTTGTCCTGGAAAACACGACCAAAAATACGAGGCCTCTTTGCAGGTGGGACCAAAAATCACCAGGAAGATTTCCCTCTAGAAGCAGCCTTCAGTCAGCGTATTATCCAGCTTTGGTAGGGTCCATGCGTCTGTACCGTGAATCAGGGCGGGTGGATGAAGATAAGGGTCATATAAATGGACACTTTCGTTTCTCGAGAGAGAGCTTTGTATTCGGTTGTATTCTTACCCCAAACAAACCGCGTTTAACAAAGTCTTTGGTTTTAACCTTCGTGATGATCGTTTTCTGAATTTTAGCGGAATCTTTTCCTGGTCTAAGATAAAGTCGCAAACAACGCCAAAATTACAGCTGTCAATGGTGCTGTTTTCTGCAAATCGGCGGGGCTGAGCCTGAGTGTCTCATTTACTGCTAGAACAAGACCGTATATACCTATTCGCCGTTTCCGTCCCGATTCTAACGAAGGCTTCCCTGACATCGCGATGTGTTTTTTCGATTATTTCAATGTTATCTGCGTATGTGAGTAATTGTGCGGACTTTGGTACACTAGGAACTAGGTATATGCCTCTGTTATTACGGCTGAAACTCTGCACAATTCCCTCATACAATCATACAACTCATGTGTCGGTCAAGTTGGATAAATGTCTTCGTTTATATGCGAAAATTGAGGGTTTGAGTTGATTTGAGTCTGAATTTCGATCTAGGTTTTTCTAGGTAATAATTAGATATTCATCTTGAGTCCCTCTTACCCTCCAACACCCATTTGTTTACGTTTTTTATAAGGCCCTTAAAGCTTTTTTAAAGCTTTAAATTTCCGTGTCGGTGAATACGTGTAAGAAGATACAACAACAATTTACTTTACGCGATCACCTGATGTAAAAGCTGCAAAACAAAATTGCATGGAAATGACGAATTTATGAATTTACTCACATTTGTAAACAAATGTCGGAGAAAGGGTAAATTCATCAATTTCAGCTCGTGGGCAAAGCTTTTACACGTCCGAAGTTGAATATCTAGTTTTTCAGTAATTTATGATATGACGAAGAGGGTTGAGTTGAGTCGAGTAGTTGAAATAACAGAAATGAAAAATTCAAACCGAAACAATTTAGTTCCTTTTTTGCATATTTAAGCTGCAAATATGCCTAATCAACACCAAAAAACATACAAAAACCAAACAAACAGCAAATTGTGCATAGTTAAAAAATGCTCTGAACGTTAACCCAGGTATATCGGCAAAATTTCCACACCACCCTGCAGAGCAAGTGCGATCGAGTCAACTCGACTCAACTCCAACTCGATCCGCGTTTATATGAGGTCGAACCTGGCTTGAAGCTTGCTTGAACTCTGCGTATAAACGAAGTTAATATCATTTCTCCCCTGTAGAATAACTTGTGCTTGACAAATACGACGCCAGATAAACTCCAAATTCAAGAAAAACGTGTTTGGCTGTTCGGGTGTACAGCCCCAATCCGGGAGTAGAACGCCCAGATCAGGGATCGCCAACCGAAAAGGCCATTTCATCGTCATCCTGCCCAAACTATAACGAGTATGGCAGAGATGTAAAAACTGACATAGACATATATTGCTCGTCTCTTTCAATGCTGCCATAAGTGGCCTTCAAATCTATTAAAAGGTGGTGGGTATCGATTTGTAATTTTTTAATTTTTCAGGATCAGCCGCAGTGTAAATATTCGATTAATGGTGAGATTTCCTGGTCGAAATCCACACTGATATGGACCGATCATATTGTTGCTAAATGGTTTTAGGTGTCCGCACAGTACAGCAGAAGATATGTTGTAGGCGATGATGTTAAGAAGACTGATGCCTCTGTAGTTGGCGTAATTTAGAGGGTCACCTTTCTTGAGGATGGGGCAAACAATGCCGAGGTCCCATTCATCGGGCATGCTTTCCTCCGATCAAACATTTCTTGCAGGAGGGTTGGTGCATACTCGTAACCGGATCATTGCGTGCGGATTTGACAGATAGTCCGCCAGCTACCGCTTCCTTATTGCACTTAACCTAAGACACAGCTACTTTCACTTCATCCAGGTGGGATGGGCGGTATCGTTCGTGTTCTTTGTCGGTATCGTTCGTGTTCTTTGTCGGTGACTTCTTCACCCAGAATAAATGGCTTGTCCTACCTGACGAAGGCCGGGACTCGGTTAGTCTTCACCATTCTACAGTCTTCAAAAATAGTTTTCCCAGGTCCTCAGCACTGACTGTGGTTCCACTTCGCTGTTCCCTTGATCGTCCTAAAAGGCTTAAGCTCGAACTTTATACTCTTGCCAGTTTCCTCAATAACTTTGCAAAAATTTTCAAGTCTCGTCTGTTGTGGAGAACTGCCCTCCCAGGTTTAAAGTGCGTCTTAACATATTCATTGAATTTGTTTACAATTTAGCAGAAGGCCTCGTTGTTTTACATTCGTTAGGCAAGGCTATAAGTTTCTAGTTTAATTTTGTTGCGAGTCTTGGTTAAGCATACAATTTTTTAACAAAGTTACAATGACCACAAGCTTCAAAGCAACCAAAGGTCCTGTAGTTTGCCTTGAGGGTTCATTTTATGTCTCATTTTTTTTTTTTGATCCTTCTCAATGGACTTTTTTCGTATTGCTTAGAATACCTTTAATAAAGATTTTCAGTTTTTGTGTTGAATAAGCATTTACCAAAGTTTAAATCGAATACAAAATATTTCGAGAATATTTTCCACTGCAGTTAACAAGTGTCAGTTCAAAATATCAAATTTAATATTTAAATCAATTAAAGTCATAACGTTAATCTTGTCAAATTGGTATCTTAAAACATGCAGGTCAGACGCAATTAACATTTTAAAGCGTCCTAAGTGCGCACGCTGCAATTCTCTGTTCATTTAAAACTGCTAATTACCTCCTTAATGAGGTTGTTGCCTCTTTTGCAACCTGAGAAAATGCCACACATGCATTCCACGGGTGACTCTAGAAATTTCCATGAATCACATGCATCAAGATAAGATCGTGCAAAACAAGCCTGCACACACATCCGTTCACACTTTGTTAACTTACTGGAATATGTCGTAAAAAACCCCTTTTAATTGTAACTGTATTAAAATGTTCAAGATTTTCATCTAATCATTACTCATCCCAATCATCGTACTCCTTCCTCATCATGTTGTGTGACATATGACAAATTGCATTGGCAACTTATTGCACATTTGCTGCAACAGTCATTTCAATTTATTTCAATTTAATTACACCTGGGCATGGTTAATAGACAAACGATGCCAGTGCACTGAACTCTGAAATGATGAGATGTATATTCCATGTGAAACAGAGATATGATGCAGATAGATGCTGGAGATGTTGAATGCAAATTTTGAGATGAACTTCTAGGCGGGAATGTTCTTTGTTTGAATGAATGTGCAAAGTGCAGAAGAATGTATCTCAAGGTCTCTGCAGGGTATCTCTACTGGAATAACTGGATATCGGTTGGAGGTAGCTATTGTTTGTTGCGGTGATATATTGCAATCATTTTTATATGTTTTGTGTTTATTTCTCGTTGAAACAATATCAAGATCTGTTGTATCATGTTTTGGTTAATTGAGGTAATTAAGTATAAGAAAAGAAATCTAGTACAGTTTACACTGTTAAATAGGCATAGCTAAACGTGTTATGTTTTGCGGTATTTGCTGACCCTCAACCCTTGCGCTTTCTTATCGTAACTAACAAATAGGTTTAGACGTTTTCGGGTCAAGGAACGAAATAGCACAGAAACGAGTTCTACACATTACATGAGCTAGTTTTAAGAAACTAGCAAATGAACACAGTGGATAGGAAGACAACTTTCCAGTTTTATAAATTTTTAACCTCTCAGTGCGATGTTACTTAAAATACACTTGATAATCGGCGCCACTTAATAAATGTTCAGAAATTTGTGAGTTATAGTTAGCCCGCTTTTTTTTTGATTTTTAGTTAGATTTGCCTCAACTCTAAAACATTTTGTTCGTATAGAACAATTAAAATGCGTTTCGTCGCTGCCTCCGCCATGACTCATCAACAAGATCTTTTATAGTAAGTCTGCAAACATATTTTTTTGGTACATTGACGCAGTCTTTATACCCGACCCAGGGTATATTTAGTTTGTTGTATAGTTTGTAACGCAGTATTATAATCACTGTACGCCTCTTTTATACTACATTTACACCGACCACTTAATTCTGAATTTAGTAAAAAAAATTTCGAAATCCAATTTTGCCGTTTATACTGGAGTTGCAGCGTTTCAAATGACAATCGGAGTCAAAATCTAAAATATCAAGTGCTCCATACAGCTAAAATTGTCGTTATTACTTGCTTATTTTTTTGTTTTAAAATATTCCCAGAGCACTTTTATCGAGTTATGTCAAATTAAAAGCGTTTTGTTTGAGTATTTTCTGTCCACTGCCCTGAATTCTCTTAAATATTTTTAATCGGAAGTTTGAGAGGTTTGTTCCATTCGACAAGCTTCTAAATGCCCAGGCGAAATTCAGCAGTTAACTGAAATTCAATGTTGAATTTAGCTTAAATGCTGAAATAAGGCTCGGTGTAAATGTACTATTAGTCATTTTAGAGATATGAATGGGACCGACAGGAGAATCGATTAAGCCATGTCCGTTCGTCCATCCGTCCGTCCGAATGTAAATAACTTTTAGGCCTTAAATTTTAAGGTAGAGAGCTGATTGGTGGGTTGGCTGAAAGTCCAGTCCCTCAGATCAAGTTTGAAAATTAGCTGAATCCTCCCACAGACTCGCCCACTACAGGCCTGTATGTGCGACTATCTCTAATTTAAAAAAATACTTTTTCCAAATTTTAGCTATGTTACAATGGTGCTAGCGTATTCATTTTTGGTATATAACATTGCCTTGTAATTGTCTTCGAAGAAGCCAAAAATTTTTTAGCCTTTGCATTAATCACTCCCACTTTTTAAGGGATTTTAGCTTAAAATGACTGTTTTTCAATAAATATATATGAAATTTGACAAAAAATTTCTAAATCAAATCAAATTTCAAAAAACCTAACTTTTATGTGTATATTGTATGTGCCTCCGCCCACTTTTGTGGGCGTGGCGTTAAAAAAAGTGATTTTTATAGTTAAAAAGGCCGAGTTTAAGGCCAAAATGTATGCAACCACCTAGTTTAAAGCATTCAACAGTTGTATTTTTATATCCCGCCCACTTTTTGGAGGCGTAGCAGTTTCTTTTTTGGTCGGGTATTTTGCAATCCGTCATAGATGGACTGAAGCTTTTGCATACGCACTGTTGCACTTTCCCACTTGTTTTTTATTCATTTAAAATTTTTCAATTAACAACAAATAATTGCAACTTTTATACTAGCAATAATAGAAATGTTAAAATCTTAAAAACGTTCATGGTGCTTTTCAACCTTACAATAATCTTATGCTTTTTGCTTTGGATCTTTAAGACGTTCGAATAGTTTTGGCACTTAAGTAGTGCAGCTGTTCAAGTTTCAAGTTTGTTAAAGAACATATGGTATGTTCATTAAGACATAGGTCTCTTTTAGTACTTAGGCTTAAGAGTTTAAAAAAAAAACTTATTATATAAGGTGCAATTACAATGTATGATATGTTAAATTTTGACTTATTTTAGCAAGGTTTACATGCAAAAGTATATATATATATAATTTAAAGTCACTAAATGACAAAAAGCAAAATCAAGAAATAAAAATGAATAGAAAAGAAAAGAAAAGTCAACGAAGATGAAAAGTAGGTAAGAATTGAAGAAAAGAAAGAGAAAGAAACAGAGAAAGAGTAGTTTAATATTCATTAATCTGAAGCTGAATAGAAAAATGCCTAAATATTGCAGTTTTAAAGCTTGCGGCATTGCTTATTCCCTTGATATTATAGGGCAGAGAATTCCATAACCTGACGGCATGAATGAAGAATAACCTTGACGAGTTAGGATATTTAAATTTTGGTAAATTTATGTTAAGTGTTCTGTGAGAAGAAGAAAACTCAAGCTTGCAATACAGATAATTTGGAGTTTTAGTCATTAAAAGTTTGTGTAAAAATATACAATTTCTTGCATCCATGTATTGTACTAAGGTGCAACCCAAGAAACCTTTCACAAAGACCGATATCCGATCGTTTGCGCGTAGTCCATGAATGTATCGAACTGCATCATTGAAGGCCACCTGTAACTTATTGCGTGACAACAAATCCATGGTACTAAAAACAACATCGGCATATGTTATTATGGGAAGTATAAGGGCTTGGATGAGCTTCCGTCGTGTTTCAAAGGGTGTGAAGTTTGCAGCCAACCACAGTCTACGCAAACAACCATACATACGACCAATGATATAGTTTATATGGTTGTTGCAGGACAGATTGCGGGTTCGTTACCCAAGGCTAGTAGCCGACTCCACTATCGCCAATTTCGATTCTGATATTTTTATATTTGGCATTAGACTCAGTTCAAAACTACTTTTTGATATGGGTAGAACCTGACACTTGGAAGGATTTAGCAGTAACCCGTTTTTGCTTGCCCAGTCATTAATCGCTGACAAATCCCTGTTTAAACAAAAAAATATTTCGTCAAGTCGATTCAAAGGCCTAGACATGTACAGTTGTACGTTATCTGCGTACATATGCATACGAGTGTGTAAGCATACCAATGGCAAATCGTTGAGAAACATTGAAAATAAAATCGGTCCAAGTATGGAACCTTGTGGAACACCTTGTAATAAAGGCAAAACAGAGGAAAACCTACCACCAATAACAACCCTTTGAAATCGGTTCGACAAGTAGCTTTTCAAAAGTTTAACAGCTCTGTCGCCAAACCCGAAAAGGTGTTTAAGCTTCCACAAAAGAATTTTGTGATTCACTTTGTCAAAAGCTTTCGAAAAATCAAGAAAACAAAGTAATATCACGAGCCCTTTGTCATAGTCTTGCCTTACATCATCCAAGATCTTCACCATAGCAGACTGACAACTATGTCCTTCTCGAAAACCTGACTGAGAAGAAATCAATAGAGAGTTGAAGGATAAGTGGGATTTGATCTGGCGGGATAAGACTCTCTTAAATACTTTTGACAGGCATGGCAGAATGCTTATTGGCCTAAAATCGTTAACAGAATTTGCGTTGGATTTTTTGGCAATCGGAATAACCCGTGCATGTTTCCAAGCCTGGGGAAAGGGTAAAGTCATAATACACGAATTTATTATGTGGGTTATATGGCTAACGATGCATGGTAAAATTATTTTTAGAAATTTAACTGGTATACCATCTTCACCGATTGCATTTGATTTGATGGAGGCAATTATTGATATTACTTCAGACTCAGTTGTTACCTCAAACTCGGCTTGCCTTTGCACTGATGTAAAGGTGTTTGGAGGCGAGTCAAATATATCATCAGCAACTACATTGTCACAAAATGAGCGTTTAGCTCATTTGCATATAACGAACAGTTATCATTCCCTCCTTTGCTAACACCAATTTTTCGAAGGTTCCTCCACAGTTCCTTTGGGGGCAAGGACATAATAAGTTTAGAGGAGAAGTTATTTCGTTTCGAATCCCGCACAATGCTAGTGGCTGTGTTACGAGCATTTTTATAAGCGACCCAATTAAACGAAGAACGATAACGCTTCCATTTACTGTAAAGCTTGTTCCTGATTTTGAGCGCATTTAAAACTTCCGCAATAAACCAAGGGAAAGCCCAATTGCGAACAAAAACTGTCTTTAAAGGCACGAAATCTTCAAAGAGTTGGGCAACACATAGCTGAAAATGATTAATTTTCTCATTAGAATCTGGACTCTGTCTGCAAAGAAACCAGGGAGTTGTTGTTTGCGCCGCAACTAGCAGAGCATTGATGTTAATAGATTTAAAATCTTTAAATTCAAAGGTCGTAGATTTACTGGCATGAGAAAAATGAATATCGTACGTGCAAAGCAACAAGTCATGGTCAGAAACACCACCAAGGCAAATTTGGTCAAATAGAAGAACTGCTGATTGATCTGAAACAAGTCCAACATCAAGAAGACTCGGTGGTGCATTAGCAGATTCGAAACCGAGGCCTCTTGCACAGTAGCCCGACACCGTTGCCCATATCGCCCGTCGCACCAAACTGTTTGCTTTATTTAACATTTCATTAAAAGTTCAAAACTAAGAGGTCGACAAAGCGTTTAGCTTCTTTTTACAACAAGGCGAGAAAGTCCCCAAAATCTCTTCTGCTTACGGACTTAACTCAGGACTACGACAATTAGTCGCGAGACTCGTTGCGAATAAATTCCTGCATAAACTTGGTACGCGGCTTGGTTCTTCTGTTGCCCAGACAAAGTGTAAAAATTGGCTCAATCCGACAACGGCCACGCCCACTACTGGCTTCAATGTGAGATAACCTCTATTTCATATTTTCTTTCAAAATGCATGATAGTATCACTCTTGAGATTAAGGAAGGACCTAGCGTTTCGATGCACCGACCTAAACTAACTGATCCAAGAGCTTCATTATCCGCAGCTAGCTCAACTACGAAATCTTAAAATGAAATTTCCCACCTTTGAACGTGATGGATTGTAAAGTCTGTTGGAATGCCTTTGATGTTAATAGTGCCTGAAACCGAGGCTCTTATATTTTCCGGAGAAATTAATTAAATGCTTGATTGATTAATCTTTATTATTTTATACAATGTATTAATATTTTGAAGTCTTTTTAAGCCCTCTTAACATTTCTACTGACGAAAGGTTGATCTTCCGATTGAAGCTAAGTTAATTTCCTCTCTACTTTTAAGGACTTACTTACTTACTTGCTACACTCCTGGGTGGACATGGGCCTCAGTTAACAAGCTTCGTCAGTTTTGTATCTGTTTTAAGGACACCTGATTTTAATTCCTCATTAATCATTGAAAATGAAGACCTAACCATAATAGACTTTGATGAGCTTAAGTCGGCTTTCCGAAATGATACTACTACACGCGATTCATATGCCACGACTATAATAGCCTTTTGCTCGATTTCATAAAGTTTTCGTTAACTTGTGTTGGCTTAAAATTTTGTTTTTGCTTGTCATTAGTTCATTATTATCACATTTAAGCCCATGAATGAAGGTTAAATACATTTTAGATTGCACAATCGGTTTCGGAAATATTAACATCCAAAGTTGAAGAAAAAGTGACATAATTTTCAAATTTGATTTAAAATTCTCAAGGCAACGTGATACTCGAGGCGTTTACAGTGAAATTTCATGATTTTTAAATCTTTGGCTTAAGTCAATTATGGGCACCACAATCTTTTGGCAGAACTGGAGTGGGATTTTCGTTGTATTGGCATTAGATTAATTCCGCTTAAGCCTATTTAGCGGAATAGAAGAAGAGGGAGTAGAACACCCTAAGCAAAGCTGGAAGGAATTATGCAGTTATGAATCGGCAAGACATAGCTTAGGTATTCTTCTTCTTCCTTAGGTGGCCTCAACCAACAAGCCTCACCATTTAGCTCGGTTGGATTCTCAGTGCTACTATACTGCGCGGTCCCTGCGGAGTGGATCAAACCGGTACTAACCGGGTTGGTTTATATCTTTAAATAATAGATTTAAAAAAAATAGGGAGGCGCAACAACTCGAGGTGAACCAGGGCCAACTTCGCAACAATGTATGCTGTGTGTGTTTATTTCTTCACATACAAGGGACCTACAACTTTTTGCCGAATCTGAACAGCACTTTGAGAAATTTTTCAAGACAAATGATACTCTTGAAGGGGTTTGTCAGACCCTTGCGGAGGCGGGGACCGTGAAAAAGAAAGTGCCTTTTTCCGGATGACGATAAAAGGATTCGAACCTAGACCTCCGGCATAGTAAGCACACACACTTACCACTATTCTTCGGCATCCCATAAAAAAAAATATATATATACAATAATCAACGGTATTCAACGGTTCTTTTATCGGACTGTATCTTCTGCGTACACACTATAGCACATGCTCACTGTTTTCTAATAAACCTTTGTTCCCAACGTATGTAAAGAGCTGTGAGCAGATCTAGTCCTTCTGTGGAGAGCAGCTTTAAACGCTTCGTGTTTAGCCGGCATTAAGCGTCAAACCAGGGTTTTCGTTGTGGTAGCCGTGTGAAACCTAGATCATCGGAGGCGGGATCAAATACCTGAATCCGTTATCGGAAGTCATTTCGTATAAGGTGCCACCAAATAAGTCTTCTACTTCACAGGCATTCAAGTCGCCTATAGGACACTGTTGCTGTCGTAGCTAAGCTAGCTCATACGTTTTGTCTAAGAGCTCGTATAACCTATCTCTAATGCCACCATCTTTCTCTTATGTGGGGGGCATGCGCGCATATGAAGCTAACGTTGGGGCGAATCTAGGCTTCACGCCAATCATTGAGAGAAGCTTGTTCATGTACTACCAGCTTTTCACCTTTATGGTTTATTCATATGTGAAGATTTGAAAAATGTCAGCCATCATGCGTTACGATGACTCGAACAGGCTTATTACTTGCTCTGAATAAACTCTGAATAATTTTGCGGGAATATGAACAAAATTGACCTTATTTAGGTAGGAGTCATTGATTCAATGTTAGTCCTTAAAGGAAAACTTCAAAAGCTAGCGTACAGCTTTTGCAGTCTTATTACAATTTAATTTTTAGTCATTTACCAGTCATCTTGAAAGCTGAGCTTGGAAAAGAATCGAAGATTTATGTTGTTAATTTAGTTTTTATATTCACACGGAACGGGTGAACTGATTCGCTTACGTCACTGGTCTTACTTGTAGAAATACAACCAGAAACGGCAGTATTTGTAACAATCTAAACATTTAGCAGGTTATTTCCACTGATGAGACTATAGTCTGATCAGTGGTTATTCCTTGAGTGGAACGATCAGTCTGTGAGTGTAAAGCTTGGAGACGTTCATCGCATGCCACTCAATGGAGTTCTGGAAATCCGCATCAAATAAATAAAAACTTATTTTGTGCAATTTTTTTTATTTTCAAAATTATAAGACTTTTACTTTATTCATAAACTTTTTAACACAAAACAAAGTATTATAGTAATAAAGAAAGGTAACTCCTCTCCCCTTAATTATTTCACTTAATTCGCTATATATTTACAAAATAAAACAAAAACTTTTTCTTTCTTATTTTTGTAATTGATTTCAGCTGAACAATAATTATAATAGTTAAAATATCAGTTTAGTTTAGTGTCATAGATAAAAATGCTAAAAAAAGGCCAGATGCATTTTGTGTATTAGTATTTTTGTTCTTTTCGCCAAAACTCTAAGAAAATGTCGCCTTAAAATAAAAAAATTCATGACGAAAACATTGTCACCTGCAGCCCGATTGATTAGTTTTTCATTACTTTTTTTTAAATATTAAAATCTGAATAAAATTAGCTCTACACCAGAACTAGAAGTGAAATTTTTGTGTTTTTAAATTTTATAAATTTTCCAATCTAGAATTTGAATTTACTCTTTCAAATTTTGAAAAAAATTAAAACTTAATTGCTTTGGTTTATTTTTTTAAATGCATTCTAAATGCTAAGTTTTCTAAAAAATATAACAAGTATCCTGTCATTTTAGATGAGCTTTTTTTCTGTGTATATCTTCTTCTGCTTCTGATGGACTTGTTTGTGCTTTACATGTTAAGATGGATGGAATCTATTTACAATGCGCAGATCGACTGTAAATGGAATTTTTGTTTTAAAATGATCCTGCTGCTGATCCTCCTGTCGGAGGAGATCTCGGTGATGGTCGAATGTCATCTACTTGTATGAGTTTTTCAATTGGAATAAGGGAAAGCTCGCCGCCAGGTGGCGGTATTGGTGGAATTCTCGCCAGAGCCTAGAAAGTTCGATCTTTTAAAAATGAAAGTGATATTATGAGAAAAGTATGTCAACCTTAGCGTGCTCTATTGCGATGTTGGCAGCCTTTTCTGCCTCTCGTTGTCGTCGTTCTTTCAGTTTCAGCGAAAATATCGCTACCGATCGGGCACTTTTAACCAGCTTCTGCTTCAAGCGCGATTTCTTGGCTGCTAGCTCAGCGGCAGCTGTAAAAAAGTAACATTGACAACCACACATTTGGTTGACTGTGAAATGCAATACACTTTACCTTTCGCCTCATCGTCTGTAGTTGAGGACCGTCCTTCGGATTTTCCATCCTTGGCTGATGGTTGATTTTGATGCTCCTTGTCCATTTGATGTGAGGAAGACGATGATGATGATGTTCCACTTACACTAGCTCTTGCCGGCTGTGCTATTGTTGTAACTGCAGGTGGCGTTAATATCGTCGGTGTTGCCTCAGCTCCAGTTTTGACTACTGGAACGGGCTTGCTGCTGGCAACATTGCTCCACGAAGGGGCAGGCTTTAAAATATCCGTTTCTGAGTTGTTTGCCAATTCCTGTACGCACGTATTTATGTTTTTATATAGAATAGTTATGTACAGTAGTGCGGGTGTATTTTTGTGCAGATTTTGCAATTTAGGCAACGTATTATTGTTTATTGGAAAAAGAGCAAGAAAATTCCAAGAAAGGTTTTAAAAAGTTTATGTAAGAAATAAAAATAGCAAATTTCAAAAGCTACATTAGGGTTTACAAAATTCACATTCTTTAGAGGTGGACTGAGTGGTTTATCTCTTACTTGTAAATTTAGTTTATGGTCACCGTGCATTATGACTACTTTTAGGGAATAAGATAAAATCGCGTGCAAAAAATATCACACAAAACTGGGACTTTCTACTTTTATTGGGGGAGCTAAAGTTATCATGATTTTTTTAGAAGCCGGCGTTACACATCCCTGATATGAAATAATCTTATATATGCATCCTGAAATATCTTCCGGACAACATACTTTACCTGGAGCAGAGGCACATAATATACCTCTCAGGATTAAACGAAAAAGTTGTGTTTTGGAATTCATCAATGAATTTTTTTTTTTGGATATTATTATGCCTAACACTGGTTAGAAATTTTAATATTTCCCTTGGTTTCAAAAAGCCAAAAAATTTAATTGAATTCCGTACATGCTATGTTTAAGTGTTGCCATACCTTTACGTTTTCTTTAATTCGTAAAGAATGTGATTTGTATAATTATAAAAAAATGTTGCAATAGCGACAAGTCTAATAAAAATTTATTGATTCATTTTTAATTTTTAAACATTATTGCAACATTTAGTACATTTCTTTTAAATTCCACAGTAATAAAGTACCTTTATTGCTATGCAATCAATACTCCTGTGGATATTTATCGGTTCGTTTACTTTTAAACGTGACATCCATTCGGGCACATGATGATGATGTGCTGCTGCTTTATCCTTTATGATTTATTGTATTTTTTTTTAGGTATTACTTACAGTATTAAAAATAATTAGGAGTGTGTCTAAGTGTCTTTTTAAAACTAAAAGGTATTTGAAATAAGTCGAAATGATGGTCCAATTTGGCTAAACCGAAAATGAGCTGATAGAAGGAAACTAAGGCTTTTGTGGTGTCTAAATTGTGAGTAGGTAGTACAAACTACTTTTGATGTTGGACAAAAAAAAATGTTCAATGTTAAGATATTGTCAACAAATCCATGAGTACTTTTTAAGCACCTTAAGAATAATATAATTTTCAGAAAGTTCTAGAAGCAAGAAATTTAAGGGAATAATCAGCAAGAATTTGCTGAATGTTTTTTTAAAAATTTCAGATTAAGTTGAAAATATCAACACAAAGCAACAACAACATAAAATTCGAAAAAAATCCAATTGGGGTGTTTACAAATCAAACTACCGATCTAGTACAAACTATTTAACTAAAAAATGTCTCTGCGTAGAGTTTATAGAGTTTATGGTCGAGCCTTACACTTATCGGCAAATGTGATGCACTCTCTGCCGACGCTTTCCGGGGCTTGAAGGGTGGAATTTCTTGAATTTTGGGTGGCGTCGATTGAAGGAATCGCGACGGAGTTGATCTGGGACTACTGCTCGTACTGGTGCAATCGTTTGATTCATTCGATTTTTTCCTAAACGGTGGAATTTCTGGTATTTGTATGGGTTTAGAGAATGCAGCCAGTGTTCCAGCACTTCCTGACGTTGGTCTTTTTTATGTTAATTTTTTTAAATTTTGTATTTGTTTAATTTTTGCGAAAAAAAGAGGAAAAAAAATGTTTGATTTACTTATGAATTATAGTATTAATTAAAATGTGCTCAACACGTATTTTGGTAAAATTTTCACAGTAAAGCGATAATTTAATATTTGTGCCAATTTTTTTTATTATAAACATTTTCATACATATTTTACTGATTGTTGTTGGAAAAATGAAATAAAAAGAAAATCAAACTGAAGAGATAAAACATTCGCTGAAATATTTTGTCTACACAACGTTAATCATACATTTTAGTCTTTATTAAACATAAAAAAAAATATAAAAAAAAATTAATCACATACACTGACAAACAAATACACGCATTTACATTTTTTGTATAAAAAAAATTACCCTGAAAAAGCGTGCATTCTTTGAGATTGAATTGAGCTTAAATTTCGCACCGAATATCCTCTAAACGAAGGGATTTCCGGAATTTTCATTTTCTGCTTACAATTCTTACATGCGCTAAAATTACGTTTACATTTAATTTCAAATGGAAAAAATTCATTACTTTATAAAAATATACAAATTAGTTCTTATTTCGAAGAGGAAAAGTTGAAAACAAAAATATTAAGTAGAAAAGTTCAACAAATGAAAATTAGAAAATATCTATTTTGATTTTAAATATTCTATAAAGATGAGTGTAAGAGTCTTATAAACAAAGCATTTTTGGGTCTTTTAAGCTGGGAGTTAGGGTCTGTTTGTTGTAAATTGCTACTTTTTGTTTTAGAAAACTTTTTGAACTTTCGCGACTAGTTAAAAAAGTTAGTTTTAGTGACCATAATAATATTTGATATCAGTAGGCTTAAAGATGATTATTCACCCGGTCTACCGGCGATAGTTCTTAATACATTAACTTTTTAGCACCCCTTTAACTGCCTTATTTTGTCTGTCGAATACATCCATTGCCAGTGATTTCAGCAAGTCTTCCCAATCATTATTATCCTAAAGCTTATAAAGCTCGGTTTCCCCTATAACTTCGTTAATTGGGTTAAATCATAGTTAGAAGATCAACAGTACATGATGCTCTTTAGATCTCCAGTTTCTAACCCAATTAGACATCTTCTGGTGTCCTTCAAGGTAGACATCATCTCGGCCCAATTGTTTTCATTCTTGCAATCAACGACATTGACATGGTCCTGACTCGAACTTCCAAAACCTCTGTCTTCGCAGAGGATATGCGAATCTCAAAAATCATTTCTGCGCCCTCTGATTTCCACGACTTGCAATATTATCTAAATAGATTTGCAGTTTGGTGTAATAAAAACTATTTAGACCTTAACGTCAGCAAATGCAAGGTAATAACCTACTCCCGTCGACATTCCCCCAACTTATGAGAACCTACCTCATCTATGATGAGCCTATTTCAGCATCAACCGAAATTCGTGATTCAAGGTGTTTTTGTGACTATAGGAACTGACCTTTCCTCCTCACACTTCTCACAAGAGATGGTCTAAGAGGCTCTCTGAACCTGATGTCACCAAAGACCTCAATACATATTAGTTTCGTTAGACCTCGAAGGCTCTAACGAACGAGAGGTTAGACTTCTCGAATAGGCTGGTCAAGTTTGGTCTCCAAACCATCAAACCCGCATACATAGAATTGAAGCAGTCCAGCGAAGGCTTCTCCGTTTTGCTCTTCGTGGTCTCGGCTGGCCCGCTCCGCCGTATGCATACTGACTTAACCTAATTGGCATGCAATCACTAAAAAAACGTCGAGAGGTAGCCGACATCCTCTTCATTCAGCCATTTTTAAACGGAAACATTGACAGCCTACAACTTTTTCAATTGATTACTTCAGATCAGATCTGTACCCTTGTTCCGCCTTGTTACCCACTGCACTAATTATGATAATTTTGAGCCAATAACTAGAAGGCTACGAATAACAATAACTTCGGTCGCTGAACAGGCGATTCGTTGTAAGGCATTATACACCACACCCCTGTTTAACCTAACCTAAAGCATTATATAAAAGCCCTCTTCCAAAGCATACGGACAAGCTTATGTCCTTACTAATTTTAAAATTACTTTCGAACCAAAACCTTTAATTAATATACCCTGGGTAGGGTATAAAAATCCATTAGGTCTTCATCTAATTGGGAGAAACGAGCACCAATTCTGAGCTGTCAAATCGATCGATCAAATCTTGTATTCACTGTATCACAGTCCCCAAGTTGACCAATGAAAAGTTAAGCATAAGATAAACTTTCATATTATCATCCCTCTCATGTATCGAATTATGATATTCTTGATCTGATACACGACGGACTAAACCGATGGACCGAATCATGTGGCCTTAGTATCAACCAGTCAAAAGCTTGTCATCTTCAGGAACAGGAGGTCAATCCCAGATAAAGAGCTGCTAACACTCGAGCTAAAAAAGCTCTTCAGCTTTTTTAAAGTGCTAAATGTCTGGGTATTACCCTACACAGTAAGCTCAGCTGAAATCCAAACATGAAAGAAGGAATTCAAAAAGGCGCACGCAGCGTCATGTACTGAATTTGCAGGAAAGAAAGGGCTCTAAACAGCTTTAGTAAGAACTATACTCACGTATGGACGATGCATCTAGTGGCCAGTTATAACCAAGCAGAAAAATCTCAGAGCCATAACTAATCCTTAACCAATCCTAAACCTTCACCTAGGTAGGTAGCCTTTCGCCTATAGAAGCGCAATAAAACTTCAAGGCTTAGGCAACTGGAGAACACCACCCACAGGACACAGTTCAATCAGATTTACACCATATTAATGTGTAGGAATAACAGACCACATAACAGCTTAGCATCTTAGGAAAATGGGCATAACTGAGGAAGGTCTCTGCAGATTCTTTGACGAGCCCGGAGAAACTTCCAGAATATCTGCTGGGTTCCTGTAAGGCACTTAACCATAAAAGACATAAATATTTGGGCAAACACCAATTATCAGTTGACGAAGTACCATTACTAGAGCCATCTCTCATTCAAGGTTCTTCAAATAAACTGGTTTGGAGAGATTGCTTTAAACAGATTTCTTCCGTCAAGGTTCAGAATCTTCAAAAGTTGAAGATTACAAGACAATAGACCAAAAGGCTGAAGTGCAATACCTTGACTTCAATCAAGACTACTCAATTCTTTCATATAGCAGAGAAGACCGTAGGCTGGATAACGTTGTAATCCACTCCGAGATAGCAATGACAAACGGTTCTCAAGTGAGGATACTGGAGCAGGTGTATACTCTGAGAAACTCAGTATACTAACAAGCAGAAGACTGTTACTATTCTCAACTATCTTTCAAGCTAAAATTCTAGCAATACTTGCTAGAATACTTAAGCCGCTGAAAAGGCCAGCGTATTCGCTATCACAGGAGAATATTTATGTTTACGTAGACAGCCAAGTAGGCAAAATCAAAAGTAAATCTCGTGTAATAGGACTTGTCGCTCAGAAATTAGGTCTCTCTCTCTAAGCAGGCAGAATAATGTGCGCATTTCGTTGGGAAATGAATGGACTGACGAGCTTGCTAAGCACGACTCATATCTATGTATTAGTACAGCGAGCAAAAGGTCAAAAAGCATACAGAATACAGCCCAAAAACGATAGTTAAATCTACAGAGTTGCGGGCCTACAAATGCGTTAGGGCTATTAATAGACAGCAACAAGTCAAAAAAGCTTATAGAATTAAAAAGCCTAAAAAAACACTCAGCTTGCTTAAGTTTACCGGTGGCGGATATCGTGAAGTTCAGCTTGGAGTCCTACTGGGCCATATTTCCCTAACTAAACATATTTTTTTTACTGAAATTTTTATACCTTACGTGTTGTCTCCATAAGGTGACCCTAAGAACCCTCGTAGGCCTATGCAGGCTGGTGGCTTTGGCTGCTACCAACCCTAATAATCTGACCTAAGTCGATACATTTTAACAATGTAAATATTAAGTTTTAATAACTAAATGTTACAATTAATTTCATCAATTGAATTTTGGCTCCGGACTATATGGTTTGGTTGAAAATATGATGACCCCTTGATGTTGAATTGAAAACCAAAAATTGACAATCGGACTATCGTTATGTTGAACATTTTAATGGTGATGCGATCGAAAATTATACGTCATATTGACAACCAAATTTCCAATTATCAACCAGCGATTGTTGATATGACAACCAATAATTTTTCCAGTGTTCGCACTCTTCTAAATATCTTAACTAAAATTTTTCTCCAATTAGGTTCTTCGAGAGTATTGTGCAAATTATTTCCAATATATTGTCTGTTGGAAATTTTCTCTTTTAGAGTGTCATTAGAGCATTATAAGATGGGTTTAAATGGGGTTTAAATGGCCCACTTATAGGAGTTATTTTGATTTAAAAAAAAAAACTAAAAACTCTTCTTACAAGAGTTATTTATTATAAGTTTTCTTATGGAAGTGAAAAATGAAAAAGAGACTGTGTACTGTATAATGTTGTAAACAATAAAAGAACAAGGTATATTTATAAATGAAAATTTGATGTTTGATTCGACCTTGCTAAATAGAAGCCAGACGGAGTTATATATCCTCCTTTATGGGGTAAAGATCTATGCCGCGATTGCCTCTTAGCTGTTCTCTCCTGGGTCTGCTCTGGTATTGATGCCGGTAATATGGGTTTTCCGTGAATTTTCCTAAAACTACAGATCACGAGAAAGAGAAACACACTTTCCCAAACTCCTATTTAGTCAAACTATGTGGCTTATCCTTCATGGAAAACTTCCATTGCCTAAAGCTTTTAAGCGTGCCTTCGGCCACTAAGTTTTAACTTGACATCAGCGAAACTACCTGTGGAGAGTCGACGGTTTGGCGTTACACTTTTCTGTAATTGTGCTATCTTTTCTCGCATCATTTGGCGGATTTTTGTCACTAAAGGTAATGCTGGCTGTCCCTCCTTGGTAAGCGGGAGAACTAAGATTATTAAATAAATAAATAGAGTGGCGCAACAACTCGAGGTGAACCAGGGCCAACTTCTCAACAATGTATGCTGTTGTGTTAATTTCTTTACATACAAGTGGACCTACAATTTTTTGTCGAATGGCACTTGAGAAGTTTTTTCAAGACAAATGATACTCTCGGAGGGCTTGTCAGACCCTCGCAGAGGTGGGGGCCATGAAAAAGAACAAGTCTTTTTTTTCAGGTGACGATGGCAGGATTCGAACCCAGACCTCCGGCGTAGTAAGCACACACACTAACCACTACGCCACGGCACCCCGCCAAGATTATTGCGTAGGCTAAAATTAGGTGTCTGCATTTTAGTAAAATGAACCAGTAATGTGTCTCATCCAATGGCAGTAACCTCCGAAAAAATAATTTTTCTATTTTTTCTCTGATTCATCGTAAAATATTTTAGACTTATTGCGAGTCAGCTTAAAAAAAGGAATTTGAGCTGTATTTTAAACGTTCTTTCTTATTTTGCACTTCCTTTTTTCTAAGTTAAAATAAAAATTTCTTATTTTTTTCAGAAGTAAACTGTAATCTGATGTTGTCAACCGGAACTTTTCTTGTAACTAAATATTGAAGTATTTTAAAAATTGAGCTAGGATCCTTGTTCAAAAGTTTCTACGCCACAAATTAATTCAAGGGAACACAGATACTCACTCAGGTAATACTTTTGTCTCACTTAAAAAATTTATTTATAATTTTCTTGGGCGCCAACCTATTTTTATTTAATAATGACATCGGGAATATAAATTTTAATTTTATTATTTTTTGCTAATAAGACTCACTTAGCAATAAATTAACATATGTTTATGGCTACTTTTGAAGTTGACCCATATGTATTTTTAATAAAAAGTTAGTGTAACTAACTTGGATTTCTTTTAAAAATGTTCCCTTAGTCGAACGTTGGGTGTTTTAAACATATATACACAAAAATATTAAAAAAAGTTGTTGAAGCCCTTTTGTTAAAGAAATAAGCAATTTTGCTTGAAAAACATTTGAAAGCATAAAGAGTCCAAACTTAATCTTCAAAGAAACCTTAGTGAATAATAAAAACTAAAAAGGAAAAATTGTTGAAAAACGTATTAAAATACGAAAGAAGAAAGCAATATATTAGCTCTCAATAAGCATATCCAAGCCCTCCCCACCATTACCATAATAGCCCCAACTATCTTACCCAGCTCCAGCGGCTGCCAACTCCTGTTGAAGGCTCAACACTGATATTCCACTGTTTGGCGGTGTTGTCTCGTGTAATGGACGAATAAGTATTGTACTTGTCTTTGTGGACAACTGTGAAAATTTGCAGAAGGTGGACCTTTAGAAAACACAAACCATACCCGGCCAGTCTTACCTGTGACGGCGGTGAGTCTGGTGATGAATCTCGGTTCTCGTAGATATTTACATCAGCTTCGATGCTTTGGCCATGTCGACCATGACCATGACCGAATGGAATCTCTTCGAATTGTAGCAAAGCGCTGGCATGCTGCTCAGGTGATTGATACATTATGTCGTCGGCCAGCTGACTCTCCAGTGACTGATCGTTTGTGGTTGCCGCGTCCATTGGGGTCATCTGCTCGTGATCTGGCTGTGAAAGGGATGTAGTCGATGGGGGTGTTGGTGGTGTCGGTCTGGGTGATGTACCTTTGCATTGCATCTCACGGCGACAATGTTCCGCGCGAGCAATTTCCGCTGCCAACCACGATGGCAATTCGGGTAGAAGCCACGTGAGTGCTGATCGTAGACCCAACATTATGTGCTGGGAGGGGAAAAAAATTGCAATTAGCAATACGTACTTACATTATTTTTTTGAAAAAAGTCTGGGCTGATTCATACTGTTTTTGACTCTTATAGCCAAGTTTAGTCAGGACCCAAGAGTGATCGATGCTTTTGTTCATGATCAGTTTCGGCATTATTTCAACTTGACCTTATATTAAATAAATTTAAGCTCATGTTCTAGCTTTTCAAGCTTTTTAGACAGAAAATTTTAAAACGAGGATTCTGTCACCAAATCATCAAAGAAACCCAGAGACTTCTGCCTTAGAGATAATATGATCAAAGAAGAAACCTTTTACAATAAGAAGACTTCATGAAGGACTCTAGTGGCGAAGAAAGGATGGAGCGTTAGATTTATATGTTTTTTTTTTTACTTAGACACACTCAACGACAAAACTAAAGACGAGAAGCAAAGACCATGTACAAAAACTAATATATAAGGACGAGTTAAGACATATAAGGGTTCCTTGGGGAGACCCTTATGAGAGAGTCTAACAGGTGTCAAATCTAGGAAATTACGACACCTCTTAAGAGATCAAGCGAATCGCTGTCTTTGGAAAAATTGCTGTCTTTTCCATGGCAAATAAGTAGTAGCACAGAAGGTTAATACAAGACCTTAACCATTGGGGTCCTGTTGTATATGTCGCCATGAATGAGCTCTGTTTAATACGGATGATTATATACTTTGTCGATTTGAAAGAAGGATTCTTCGCAAGCTAATATTTGAACCCATTTTGTTATTGAACCCAACTTTATTATTTGTATACAGCGACATCCGACAATAAGCTGTATACGGCGTCTGATATGACAGGTAGAGCTATTGGCCACCAACGCTTCAGTCGGAAGAGTCTTTAAAACTATTCCGGAGGAGCAGTACAATAGAAGATGACCTTGCTTGACAATATTGACTGACGAAATGTTAACTAGCCCATAAATATTAAGGTTTAATCGCAAATGGGTTAAGTCAATTACAAAGGAGGTCATCCATAGTACCCCTTCGCCTCGAGTATAGACGAGATCTGAACACAATTTTTGCACACTTCATGGAAATGTATCTTAAATGATCTGACGTAGAAAACCAGCCTGGTTTACTTGGACGACTTCATCGTAGTGGGAAAACCTTTAACACTTGCAAAAAAAAAGCGCTCTTCAGCGCAAAAAAATAGTATTTTGAGGCACGTGACACGGTTTAACGAAGTGAAAACGGATCCAAGAAAACTGAAGCTTTCAAAATTGTTGAGTTTCCAACAAACACCAGCTGATGAGTTTTCTCGGTCTCGTTTCGTGCTACAGGAGGATCACGAAGAATTTCTCCTGAATCGCTTGCAAAGTGTCTGCACCTGCTTACTGAAAATGGTCAGGTGAGTTCCAAAGAATCTTACAACATTATGTAGCAGCGATTTCATTAGGCACCGATTTAAGTTGAGCCCACTGTCAAAGGCAAGAAGAAACTGTAGCGCATAATTCCCATTCAGGCAAGAAAGAAATTAACGCGTTAAGAGATTGGAACTTCTTGCTCTAATGTTCTCAACCCCTTAGCAGCTCCAAAATATTTGCTTAAGTTAGAAAGTTTTGAGGAGCAAGATCGAAAGATTGCAATTACAGGAAGACTGCTGTGCAATATGGTATACGGACGCTCCATCCCAGAGATCATTTGAGTCCAATTGCAAACATTGCGTGCAAAAAGAGCAAAAGGACGAAGGTGTTTCTAGCCATAGATTAAGAGATAAGCCTGTAGAAGGTTTATTTTTAATCTTTGGATTGAGCAAACTCGAAAAGCACAATACGGATAGCTCTTCGAGGAAGTCCTTGCTAAGAACGAATCTATGGAGAATCCAAGTGCAAGAGACATCTCTGAAAGAAGATCCCTACACGTTCATGATGGTGTTCTACTGAGAAAATGGGTAATGTCGAATGCATAATCCATCAAGATGCAGCTTGTATACCCAACCCATAGTTCTACTGTCAATTTCAAATGCATTATTTCCTACGGCAAATTCGCGATGGGATATCTGATGGTCACTTAGGAATCAACAAGGCAACGGATTGGCTTAGTGCCAAAAAACGAGGGCCAGAGCTGATGTTAAAAGAGCATTACGTGCGCAACTATTTAGGCACTCCAAGTTGAAAAGAGGTCAAATGCACCAAAAAATATGAGTGCGCTACTTGCGACGATCGCCATTGACATCGTAGACCCATTTCCAGAAACTGAAAACGTAATCGTTACATCCTTGTTATTGTGACGGTTTACTTTAGCTAGTGGCCTGCCCTGAGGGGTTTGCGATCCCAAAAACAAAGGAGCTGAAACCTTTGCGCAGATAGTGGGCCAACGAATGCATTCTGATTACGCACTTCAAATCGAAGATGTTTCACAACAATTGAACTGCAGAAGACACAAACAACGGCCGTTCGGCCTCAGCGAGGCCTTCCCAGCGGCTGCAACAGGGCCTTCCCAGTAACTACCATTTAACCATTTAGTTACGGGCATCAATGTTGTTGTTTTTCGATTACAACGGGGACCAAGAGCAAAATAATTTTTGTGTGTGTGGCTCCCCTGGAGTATTACCACGGAAGCAGTAATCATCTGCTTGTTTGGAACAGACAAAAGTAAGAGGGGGATCATGTGATGCAGTATGTAATGTGCCTGTAGACCGGAAAATTAACCCAATGAACTACCTTACCAACAACCAATCGACATAAGCCAACTGGCTTTTTAAAATAGCCCATCCTTTCAACTAGCGTCCACTTGTGATGCATGATGCCTCACTTGAGCTCATAACCAACCGTAAAAGGAGATTAGGTTAAACATCTGGGTATCATCCTCGACAGCAAGTTCAACTGGAATCTGAACACAGAAGAAGCAGCCAAGAATTCATATAAAGCTTTATCTACAGGCAACCGAATTTATGGAGAAAGGTAAGGTCCTCCCCCTAATAATAAACTGGCTTTACACAGCTATAGTAAAAACCATACTGACACATGGATGTTCTGTCTGGTGGCGAGGAAAAAACTTGCAGAAAACTCTTTGAACCTTAACTTTGTCGCAAAGGATTAAACTTGTATCGTCACTACAGGTACTC
Source organism: Neoascia interrupta (assembly GCA_947623515.1). NCBI lineage: Eukaryota > Metazoa > Arthropoda > Insecta > Diptera > Syrphidae > Neoascia > Neoascia interrupta. Next base: position 62,085,668 of record OX392462.1, on the reverse strand, counting down.
TTAAACCTATTCCTTGGGCCTGCAGACAATTCTAACCCTTACGTCTATTTTTTTTTTATAATACCATTCAAGTGTGTATGGCTACCCTTTTAATGTTGATAACATAACGTGAGTGAAATGGGTTAGAGGAGGAAGAAGAGAGGTACTTATGCACGTCTGTTTTAAATTGTTGTGGGCTAAACCGACAAGAGGAAAGATCTCCTAGTCGAAGCCTGTTCCACATTAATGTTGTTCTGCTAAAAAAAAAAGATCTCTTGTACAACACGGTATGCCTGAAAAAAGACTTTAGGATAAACTGATAGGCACGCGTACTTGTACGAGTATAACGGTTGAACTTTTTAGGTGGTGTGGAAACCCAGCTAGCTATTTCGATAAAAAAAAAAAAACGATAGAAGAAAGAAACAAAGAGAGGAAAATATTATACTCTGGCAAGCTCAGTATCCGAACAAGCAGAAGACAACTAAACTCTTGCAGTGTCCTCCCGCAAAAATTCTAGCAATACTTAAAGCCGCCAAATAGTTAAGAGTGTTTTAATTTCCATTTAAGTAGACGAAACAAGCAATTATTAAGGCCCTACCAACAGGAACAGCAAAATCTCGCTAAGAACTTAGGGCTCTAAGGAGACAGAATAATGTCCTCACTGTTTTGATCATTGTGACTTTATCAAAAATGACACACAAAACTAAGAGGGCGATAATGTGATGTGGCGACTACGTGTGATCGGTTTTGCAGTTTGAACTTTGTCTGAGCTCATTAGACGATAAAAATAACTGAACTCAATGGACTGGGGAGCTAGGGAAGTATGGTTGTTAGCTATTAGCTTTCTATTGAGACAAGTATTAAGTAAGTAGTAAGTAGCCCAAAACAGATGGAAAAATCTGCAAAGTTGAGGTCATAGATAGTGTTTTGGGCATCTATTGGATGGAAAAGTTCACAGTAGAAAAAGTTCATAGCAATCTAAAGACTATTACTGGCCATAATTATTAAAGTGTTAACAGAGGCGACAACCTGTTGGGAAAACGCAAGATTAAGGGTACCAATACCATTAAGATTTGCAGATGCTGCCATGATCTCGATTCTCGAAGCATAAAAAGATGTGGAACTTTTGAATCCTCTCATCCTGGTTTTGTCTGCCAGGATGAGAGAATTCGTCTCAAAGTCTGCAAGCAGGCTTTAGTGAGATGCTATAACCTGTTTGTTAAGGGCGGCAATGTACTTTGAATATTTCTGTTAGGATTTTTAGATTACTTTTGTCCAGCTCGAGGGTATTCGATGAATATATGGAGGAAAAGCTTCGAATACTAGTTCTATGTTTTGAGCCAGACTTCCATTCGAGCCAGATTTCCAGCATATACTACTGAAAACTTTTTAAATAATCCCGCATAAGAGTTCAGGACCCAGGCTTTTCTGTTGCACCGACGTTCGCTAAAGATTTCTACTGGCAATTAGCTGGGATCCAGGAAAGAATGACGAGGTTGTTCTTAGTTTTTCGGGATACGTTTTGATTTTAAGTCGGATGAGCCAATTGCCTTGCGTGTTCTTGGAGTTGCGTGTCTTTAGCCTGGAAAATGAATGAGTTTTTAACAAGACTGAAGGAAAGGTTGACTATTGTCGATTCTCCAACAATTGCATATCTAGTCCCTGACTTCATGAGATATGATTGTGTTTTCCCCGGTCTTCCCTTGAGGGATAATTGTCGAGATATTTTTATTGAAGCTATACTCTGGTAGCATGCCATTCAAAGAAGCATGTTGAATGGCCTTTTGGGCTCCATAATGTTAAGTTGAGTTAAGTGACTTCCAAGGTAAAGATGGGGGCTTATGCTGTTCAAATGGAACAGTCGATCAATGCTCAGTTGTGCCAAAATTGTGTTTTTGAACAGCCAGGCGCAACATCAAGGATAATGTAGGTTTAGAACGCGTACAATCCGCCTGCAGTTTCGTTCTTAACCCTGCGTTCGGTTTTTCGTTTTGACAGGGTTGACCTCATAAGTCTTTTTCTGCTAAACCATTGCAACATAGACTACCGGTAGTCTTAAAATAACATAGCCATAGCATTTGTGGCCTTAGACCCCATTTGTAATAGCAGATTCGGCGGCAGATTCAAAGGGAATTTATGGTAAACATGGGACAGAAAGAAATGAAAAGTTAAAGGTCAGCGTCTGCCTCTTAGGCTTAATCCCACGGTGGGCAATTCCACAAAAATGGTAAAAAAAACCGTTTACCCGCCCAGGATCAACCTATGTACTATCCAGCACAAGAAATCATCCAGCGCGATATGAAGACACGTTAAGGCGTGAACTTCCTCCTTGCTAGAGCGAGGCCTACCCAACAGGTCTAGAAGCCCAGAAACTCGAAAGGAGGACTTCTTCACCAGCAGATGTTCCACTAGGAAGCCTTCCTCTTTTAGGAAAAAATGAACCAGTCGACAAATCTAAAAACGACCTGGCGCTGGCTTATGGGCACTCTGCCTCCAATGGTACCAGAATATAGCCTCCGGTAGAGCTTCGCAAACCGATGGCCACTGCCAGATGGACCGCCTTAACTGTCCGTGGCCTGGCCACTCTCTAGAATTGCATAAAAAAAGCAGAACTGCAATTCCAATAAGACGCCGACCGACAGCAGCCCAATGTGGACAAACGCACCCCGGATTAACAAGGATCCGCAGGTTCGTTAAGCCCGTCACCTCACCGAAGTGAAGCGCCCCAGCGGGAGGTAAACAGGTAAAGGTAGGAGGTAAACAGGAGGTAAACTCTCAATTTTACCTGGCGATGCATTTGGTTTTGGGGGACTCTTGGATGACAACTGCGATTTCGTATACCAAAACCAATGTCCATTTTTTCTCTGTTAATCAAATCCAGAAGGCTGTCCCTGAAACAGGGACGGCTTACTCCGAAACTGATAATTTGAGTGAAGGTTGCCTAGTCTATTAATCGACACGACGCCCACCTTATTTTCTGGCAGGTCTTCTGGTCAAACATGCTGACATTTATGTAAAGACGATTTCCAGAAACTAAAAATTTTTTTTACCATTGTCATTCCACAACATCTTTAAGTTTCTCGTTGTCCTAAGGCTTCAAGTGTCGAACTTTCAGCATTCAAAGACCTGGACAAAAATACCTACATTTCGTCATTACCTCCCACGTCTTATATTCCCAAATTTAAAGTTGACTTGGATTCTATTGACTCAATATAAATGTGTTTTAATAACTAAAGAGAAGAGATTTAATAGTTTTGTAGAGTACCTATAGACAAATCCGACATATCGACCCTTAATCGATCTAAAAACCGACCACAAAATTGCCTCAACTCTACCAATATCAAAAAGTTGCATCCATCAAAAAGCACTTTCAATAAATATGAAATTAGACTATGAAAACCTTGTATATAACTCACCTCTAAAGTAACAATCAGAATAATTGTCTGGGTAGTTGTCAGTCCAGGCCACAGCCTCGATACCTGCCCCGATAAGCCAATCAAGGCACAATTGACAATCACTGCAGCCAAACTTAAAATGCTCAATGCGTTCTGCCATGTTCCGATGTTGGCCACCCGCTGCCCAAAAGGCCTCTGATGGACATGTGCCAACTTAAATGCATCCGACCGAATTTCCATTAAATTATTGACTAAAGCACACACCCCGGCCAATGGAAAAGCTGCCGAGAACAGCACCACATAACCCATTTGCACCAGCATTTCCAGGTGATCGGAAAACGTCCCATCGTACTGCAATGCGAAGGGTGTGTTAAAGTCACCAGAGATGCCAATTAGTCCGAAAGCTTGAGCATACTCTACCTTGTACAAGGAGCTTTCGATTTCCGCTTGGCCAATATTCCGTTTAGTGGCAGAGGACGACGCCACCGTTGTGGTGGTGGTGGTTGTTGCTGTCAGAGTTGTTATGTCATGTCTGTCTGTGATTTCGTTGGAATTTTTCTTAGCACCAAGGGGCTGTTCCATTTGCGTTTGCTGTTGAAGCTGTGCATCTAGGATGGTTCGATTGACATCCTGTGTGGGGCTTAGTGCGCCCCACATGTTAAAGCTAAGCTTCGCCAGCTTCCATTGCTCGACAAAGTACGGAAGTGCTGATTCTCTTAGGTTGCCGATGATTTGTCGGGAGATTAATAGACCAGCTAATTGCTGAAGTGGATTCAAAAGGATGAAAAGGATATTGTTTTTGTTTTTTTTGTTTTAAATGACACCGTATTAAACTAACCTCTTTTAGTTTTTCCTCATCGCGGAGATAGAACGCAATGTAGAACAATGATAGGAACGAGTTAACAAATTGAAAGAGCGCGACTTTAGCAATTAAGTGGTTTTCATACTTGGACTGCAAGCGATAGTTTTCTATGGAAAAATCGTAAAACAAAAGTTAGTATATTCCAGGGAATTTGATCCTTTTAATTTTCAGTTTAACAAACAAACCCTTGTCATTCAACCAAACCGCCAGCTTGTAGTATGCTTCGTCCATAAGCGTAATGGCTCCGGCGAGTAAAACTTTTGGGATCACACTCAGGCAGCAGAGAACACTTTCCTCGGGTAATTTCTCATCCCACCAGTCCTGTTTAATAATAGAATGAAAAGAAGAAAGAGAGAGGTTGTGTTGAAAAGTTTATTTATTCACCGAAAGAGGGGAGGGATGTGAGTGAGGCTGTTCCATTCAGTGGACAATCGCCCGCATAGGTTTTGTGTAGAGATTTTTCTAGAATTTTTTAATTAAACTTTTTTTTAACCCAGGCGAGATTGCGGATGTCAAAAGCGTTTGAGAGAGAAATGCGTTTCATTAAAGCCAAAAGCAACAAAAGAGCCAAAGTGTTGTATATTTTTTTTTAATGACCTGCATGTATGAGTGAGCGTTGGTAACGTCGTGTTTTTTGAAAGTCCTTTTGATAGGTTTGCCCTAGAATTTGATTTTGTACAAAAATAAAGATGACATTTGTCCAAATGAGATCTTCAAACATTAATCGGATCCCTACCTACAAAATCTCATTAAAATTCTCGAGTCCATCGAATTGTTATCCCCTTGAAAATCAATTGAAATACGCAATCATTCGCCCTAATGCTTTGTGTGTTGCCATGGAATCTAAGTTAATTAACGCTTTGAATACCATAACAATACAACAACAATACGGTGGGACATAAAATCACGTGAACAAGCCCCACGAAGTAGCACAAATGTCGACGCTCCACATTGAAGGACCCACCAGGGCGTACACGTAACATAAGCCACGTAGGGCTGCGTGCAAACACTTTTAAATTAAAATTCATTCTTCTCGGCGAAAGCAAATCCTGTCTTCCTGTACTGGTTGGATAGGTTGCTCCAAATTAACCCCTTTTAATACATATTAATGGGCTCTCCAAAGTTTCACCTACCCCAATAATTATACACCTTTTTACAATAGTGTCAGAGTCATGATAATGTTAAAACTTATCTACGTGTCCTACCTACACGCCGCCGCCGAGACAGCGCAACATTATTTTTTTATCGAAAGGAAAAATCCAGGTCGGTGGACGATGATGACTGTTGTGCCTCCCTTGACGAAGCATGGCGTTTTTCCTCCTTGTTGGGGGCAGAGCAAAAAAAAAACGAAAATAATTGTTTCTTTTCGCATGAGGGTAGTGAACTGGAAAAAAAATGGTGGGGCTTAGGACTTTCTCTCTTCAGTGGACTTATCGATCCAGGTATTATTTGTAAATCAGAGTGATGAAAGTGAAGCTCAAACTGGAGAAGTCCTGTACAAAGATTTTTTAGTTCATCTCCTTTAAACGAGTCTTCAACAGAGCCACAATAATATGAATGAATGAAGCCTTCTATTCATTCGATTGCGTCGAAATCCTTTACAATCCTTTAGTAACTTCAATGGAATTCAAGGCAAACTCGATGGTTTAATATTCTCCTTAAGTAGAAATTCCTCTGAAATCAATTTCCACTTGGAAATGAGGGAATATAATCAGGTATTGAATGCCTCTATATCTATTCCGCTTCAAAGGTCATATTTGCATATTAACCGGAAAAGCATTTAAAGTCTTAAATGCGACGCAAAAGACCGTAAACAAAGTTGGCTATGCAAATAGCATTAATGTCCTGGGTTTTTAATTGAAACGTGCCAACGTGACCAAATATGCTGGTTTAGATTTGGAATTAAATTAACTCCGTTTATTTAAAATTTGTGTGAAGGATAAACTTTGTTCTTCATGATTATAAAAGGACATGATCTGTTGAGTTAGGAGCATCTCATGCTGGTGCCAAAAGTGCACCTTTTTTCTACTGAAGATGCGTTTAATAAGAATAATTTAACGCAAATTTAATAATTTTTTTTTAAGACTTAAGTAAAAATTTAATAATTTTTTTTTTAATGAGAATAAGCCTACAAATTATTTAAAAGTATACAACTCAAAATATGCCCCCTGTACTACTCACTCTCGGAACATGAAAACCTATCCCGCCTCAGTAGATGATATGGGACGGAAACATGGGACACAGCAACGAATTCCGATAAGGACCCTTCCTCCATCCTCTGTTAGAAAGACCGCCTAAATGCATCGAAGGACCTTGCCTGCAAAAGTGCATGGTCAAGTCAGGTCTTTCCGAGAGCTATTGCAACCATGAAGCAAAGGGTTTGGCAAACAATCCTGGAGAATAGCTCAAAACTGTAGACCAGCTCTAAACATCCTCGCACAAACATGAGATACAAGCACAAGGAATGTGTATGTGCGTGCGTCGTTCTTACCAGCGAACAAAAAGAAAGTTCCTATGAAATAGATTTTCGACAAAGAGTTAGATTTTGGGCATGTGGAACATAAGTTTTAAGGCTTTCGCGGTTGTTAATTGACATGACAAGAAACTTCGGGGTGAGTCTAGTATTGTACTCACGTTCGGGGTGAGTCTAGTATTGTACTCACTAAAAATAGTTATTAACGCGGTAAATCCGAAAAGTTTCTTGTCATGTGGAACATTCTTAACAAACAATCGAAACAAACGGTCAGCCATTTGAAACAAGACACATCGGTCTTAAGGCCTGATATTTTGGGCGATGTGTTTTGTAAAACAGTGTTGGCTTTTGATGCTCATCAGTGGATGGGACTAGTAAGTGGGATTAATATTTAAAGATGCTATGCCAGACCAAGCTTGAGTGCTAGCAAATGTCATGCTCTACAATTTAGAAGCGGGCGCGCACAGCAGAGCTCCAGTACTCGCAGGAGTTAGAAGTCGACTTCAGTGTGTGGGCTACAAATTGGGGCGCCAAGCTTACCGAAAATAGGGAGAAAAGATTTTGCTGGAAACATTTGCCCCCTGCCGGTAAGCATCGCTAACGAATGACGAGCAAATACCTAGCGTTACTATATGACATTGACCATAGCATATGATGCATCAAGGCTGAGAACAGTAAACGGCAGCAAGATAAAGTCGTGCTTCCTAGGAAACGAGGTGATAAAGGAGCTCAGGTCAAAATGCTTTCAATTCAGCCACAAATTCCAGCGTTCAGCATTGAGAATAGACCTTCAACTATGACTACATGGTGGCCCTAGATGTATTGGATGTAATCTGGAAAATTTTAGGTTTTTCTTCAATTCTGCCTCCAAATGTGGGCGTGGCCCAAAGTCTTGTACGCTTAGTTCTAACAAAATGTAGAACTAAGCGTTCTTTACATAAAATATAAAGCGACATTTTTTCTATTTCAAGGAAAAATATTGAGTAAACTCCATTTGAAAATTGACCCTTAAAATATATGCTACGCCCACTAGAGGAGGTTTACCCATTAAGTTTTTCTTTTTTGTGTTACGGACGGATTGACGTTTATGGCTTATTCGATTCAGAATTCGGTCTCAAACATATGCCCTTCAGGTATTGGGGGCCTACCATTATTATTTCACCGTGTTACAAACTAGGTGACAAGCTTAATATACCTCCTTTTCTTTGGGATGGGCTATTAAAATTCTTCAACAGGAGAACGATAAGGAAACCAGGACCAGCCAGGGGTGGGATCGGCTATGGTGATCTGTGATTTTCACGTTTTGTGACAGTCAATGTGATCAAACAAAATAGTCCGTCTGCATTAGATGATCACAAAAATATTGGGCATAAGTTTACCGTAGGTCCAAGTGGAATGTATTGGATTTTTTTATCTTAGTATATGGATTTGGGTGTCCTGATTCCGAATGTGCTATTAAAAATTGTCGGTCTCGATTAGTTTAGAAGTTATAAGCCAAAGAAGTTCAAAAGGAGTGCAACCTTAATATACCCGTAAATGGCCACAGGCGCCTGCCAGACAACTGGCACCTACCCTTAGCGGAGCGACGAAGCATACTATAGCATACTCTTAGGCAGAAATTAAAAGTCAAAGATGAGGTATTTTGTATGGAAAAATTGAAACTTTGAATAGCTATAACTTTTAAACTAAACAAGACCGACAATTTTTAATAGCATATTCGTAATCAGGACACTGAAATACACATAAGCATAAAAATAACAATTAAATCCCACTTGGACCTACGGTAAACTTGTTCCAACTACTGTTCCGAATCGTTGCTTTATTTAGGCTTGTGATATAAGAACACTGATTTTTATTCGTACATGCAGAACATCAGCCTCAGAGTAGGCAAAAACATCAACTTACCAGAAAGTTTGAAAACTGGTGACTACCTGATTTTGACGGTGATTGATCCGGAGCTGTCACAAAAAAATTGTGATGATCACGGTTAACGCAGACAATTTTTTGTGATTTGTGACATCACTTATCATAGATCACCTTAGCCGATTCCACCTCAGGTTTCTGGCCATTTCACACGAATACAGGTCTTTCTCGGAGCAACAACGAGTTCTTAGAAAAAACCTATTTACAAGAGTAGCACATATCCCTCTTGAGGTATCTGATCCCCAACATTTGAACCAAATGGTCAATAGGGGAATGGTCAGATATAATGTGGTGTGTTGGCATCTGTTACCCAGCTTAGGGTCGGTCGATGGTTACGCCTGGCAGCTGGATAACAATGCAGTTTCCCTCTTTCACTTAATTTTGTTTTTGGCTAAAGCTAAATATTTGCTGCTAATAAATACTCTGCTGGTCATATCATTGTTTTTGCCCGCAAAGGCATAACACTTGCAGGAGAAAACTTTGGTTCGGGCAAGGCTTTTATATTCAGATCTTACCGTGCAATGTTTATCTTAGCTCGAGTTACCTCAATCTATTTCCTTCATCAATAACTCAGCCGAGCTAAAAATGTCGCAAGACTTTCATTTGTACCAAGTTGCCCATATGGCAAAAATAAGTCCTATTAAAATGGTGACCAATGCGGTACCCCACGGATTCTACATCCTTTGGGATTGATTTCAAAGTCTGCTAGAGAACAAATAGGATTTCAAGTTTATGACTTTAACAAGTCTTATTCATACCCTTGAAGGTGCGATCACCCTAATCTTTTAATCGCCTTTCGCTTTTAGTCCTTAAAGTTTTTTTAGGCCTTAAAATTGTTCAAAGATTTTAATGGTTCTTTGGATTACTGAAAGCGGCTAGCAGAACAGTACTGTGAAATAACGCTGAATTCCTGAATTCAGTCCTATATAACTTTTTCAAAGCGAAATAACGCCGATTTTGGGAATTCGTCCTGATTTCACTTTGAAATATAAGGAATAATAAAAAATGAAATATAAAAAATTCGCCCATATTTTTGAACTATGATTTTCTTTTTTCTGTCCTCTTCTGTTTTCTGAGTTCAATGAATCGCCCGAATTTTGGAACTATTTATTTTCTCCTTTCCTTTCCTTTCCTTTTCCTTTCCTATTATTTAAAATCAAAAATAAAACTAAAAAGGTAGTTCACAGTATTTTTGAACAAAAATTCATTCGCATTTTGCTCACAAACGTTGGTTTAAACGTTAAACGGCAATTTAAGCCCTCAACGGCGCTCGTTTAAGTTAAACCGTGCGTGCGTCGCGTCGTTTAAGCTGCTTCTTAGGTTTAAACCAGCACTGAAAACAATTTTTTGTTTTGATCGTTATGTTAATCTTCGAATGTTGCTAAACGGAGCTTAAACTAGCACTGCGAAACCGGGCCTAAATATTTTCATAAAAAAAATTAAAAAATTTTAGAGTTATTTTTTATTTAAAGTCAACAGTTACTTGACTTAAGTCTAATTTTCACCCATTAAATTTTGTTTTTCCACGACTAATCGCTTGGATTAGTCCTTGGAGGACCTAAGCAGGTTAGGTCTAATTGACTCCGCTGACTCAAGCAATAGCTTACTCGATTTTAGTGCAAACAAATATTTTATCACGTAATTGGGAGCGGTCAAAATTCAGCTTGAAAATTTTGCTCTCAAAATTCTGAGTAAAGTTAAACTCTGCTTCTTTTGAAACTTTCAAAGTCAAAAACTTTTAACTTTATTAAAGTATATTTCACTGTGTCCCTTTGTAAAAGTGTCATTTTCAGAATTTCGTAAAAAGAATTTTAAGCCCAATCCACGAAATTTTCTGGAAAAGGTGGAGGTACATAGGCTGAAAAGACCACTAACAAATGAAGTGTAGGAACGGAAAGAGCATCTATAAAAGTTGACAAAAATTTTAAATGAACAAAATTCCTATCTTTTTTCGAAGTATTCGATGGTCGACACTAAGAATCGTATTTTTCACAAGCTTCGTGCTAATCTTAAAGCTTTACTCTTAATTTACAATACAAGCATTTGAGCTCGCTTTAAGTGTGTATGCGTGGCTTCATAAAGCTGGGGTAATAAATAAATCCGCTATAAAGCTGAAATATAAAGCAAATAAAACTTAACAATAAAAAGTAACGAAAGTTATGTTACATTTTTGTGTATAAAAATCAAATAAATTAACCAAAATTTTGTGTAAATTATATAAACCTTTTGCATAGTGTTCATGCAATGAACAAGTCCACTTTCGGAGAATATGTTTAAGTCCAGCCAATCCTAAAAAGATATGAGAGAATATGTTTTTTGTGTTTCTCGATGTGTGTGCGAAATCATTTTTTTGCAATCAAGCACAATAAATAGTCAGGCAGAAAAACAAAAAAAACCACGCGAAATACTATCGCGTGTCAATTAAGGCTCTCATGCAAGTCCTAGACATAAATTAACAATTCATTACATGCTGTGCCGACGGCAAACTACACTACAACTACAATGACCGATGAAGATTAAAGCCTCGGGACACGCAAGCAATTTGGCACTATTGGCGCAAATACAACAAACAAACAGAAGAAAAAAAAATGTCCTAAAAACCATCCATCATCACACACCAGCAAACACCTTTGGGATGATGACTATTTTGTGTGTCGTGTACTTTTTTCGGGGTCAACTCACCTGAAATCGTAGCATGAGGAACATCACAACAAATACCAAAAACAAACACAACCCGATAATAGGAAAACTGACCAAGTACCGAAAGGCACGACGCTTCCACGCAGGAGCCTCCTTCGGCTCCAAACGTCCTGTCACATTGCTCTCGACCAGAGGACCCTAGGAAGGAATATTGAATTTAGTTATTATTGGAGGTGTGCGAGCCTTGTATACTTACTTTATAAAGTGGTCTTGGTGGTTCCAGTAGTTCCGGCGGCGTCGACAGCGTTCCCCAACGGAACGCCAGCTCCACTGAGTATCGTTTCCAAGCTTCGAGATATAATGAAGCCCAGGCGACGTTGAACAGTGAGAAGAGAACATGTCCCATGTCCTGTGCCGTTTGGCCCTTACCCCACAAAATAGCATAAAGGATAGTCCCAAACACAGCAGGAACTCCAAGAGCACAAGTATAATGGCCAAGCCAGGCAAAGTAAAGTGCCACCTTGACGCCAAAATATTCAGCAATGTCATCTGCAAGTTGGATAAGACGTTGACTTCGAATACTGGAATTGTGGAGAGGTTTGAACTTACCTAAAGGCTGTGGAGCGAATATTTGTTTCACCCAACTGGATTGCAGGTGCGTTAAAGCACTCGTTTCATGCAATGGAAAAACCTGAGTGATGAGTCCAAGCTCTTGCCAAGCGGCAACTGAAACAAAAGCCTTTGAAATCACTGAAAAAAGGCAACACCCTCATGTTGCTTACCGATACTTTGTCCTTCTTCGACAGCAGCTCTGCCCTGCAGCGCCTCTAAATCACTCTGTCCCGCCCGCAGACCTTGTAGCACCTGAAGGACCAACCATTGACGCTCCTGTGAAGTAAACAAAGCTGAGCTGCCGTCGTCGTTTTTGATTTGTGCAAAACAGTGTGACTCGCGTGTTGTGAATTCCCGTAAGGCACCTCCTAGATCGGCTCTCAGACGCTTGGGAAGGCGGGCATCTTCGGCGGCTTTGTAAAGGCTGAAACATTTGACCGATTATTACCCCTCATAACTAATTAGGCTTGCTCCACTTACATATTCGTTGGGGCGCTTATGTAAAACGCATTACGTTTTGTACTCTCGTGTGCTTTCACTTGTGCCACAAGCCCCAAGCCGGACGGCGGCTGTGATCGGATACGTGCGAGCAGCCATCGAAGTGCCTCATCGGGAGCATCTTCTGTGCACAGGCGAAATCACGTAAAAGCCAATAAAATTGAAGAAGTTACAAACGAAAGTTAATTACCTGGAAACTCAATTACAACATCGCATTGTGTTGGGATTTTATTTAGCCACAATCTACGTGGTGTCATTAAATGTCCAGCATAGGGGACCTTGCGGCGCAACTGACGGGAAGCTGCAAAGAAATAATAAAAATAGGATTAGGCGTACTTACAGATGCGGAATATTTATGGCGGGTTTTGTATGCAAGGGCTTTTAATTTCATATAAAAAGCAGTGTTGTTAGCTTAATTGAGTACTGGGCGAAATGTTGTTTAAAAATAGAAAGTTTGTGTTAAATATAGGAAAAATCTTTAAGGGATTATCACGACTAGGTACAATCCAACTCGAAAAATTTAAGCTCAACAGTCGTCGACTTTTGCGTGAATCAGGACTCATGGTATTGGTTGTCCCACTCGACGACAGCCTGTCAATATTCTATGACTCTTGTATCCTGGGTATATTTCGCCGCAGACAAAGCCACGAATTCTTGGAACATTTATGGCTCCTTATCGCGGATTGTCAAAATAAATCATCTTCATAATTTTAAAATGAAATCAACCCTCCCACAAGTGTACCCCAAGGAGTCGACCAACGTATTATATAATCCTCTAAAATCGCGAAAATCTCCCTCTAATGGTAGGCAAAAAAAAACCCGAAGATAAGTATCCACTTTAGGCCTCGAGTCCTTTTCACTTTGTTCACTGTTTGGCAATATTTTCAACGCGTAATTGTCGTCCGTTTGTCTTTGTATACATATTTTCCTCTGGGCGCAATCAAACTCATTTTCGTCACTAAATTGCCCACCCACAAAAAACTTCCTCTCCAAAGATGAATTTCGCAAGGAGTGAAAAGTGATTTCCATCCATCCTTGAGTAGGTTTACGTTTCTCCTTCTTATATTCCTCGCTATGAACATCCTTTGGCGAAAGGATAAAGGTGACATTCTGCGACGACGTTTTGTGTGGGATGAACATTCTGAACCAAAATTGAACGGAAATATCTAAGACTTTAAGCTTAACGCGTTACCCACCTTTATGTCGAGTAGGTATGATTTTGAGGATAATAATCATTTGCTATTTTCGAATATACTCAACTTGTGCTCAGGATCACGACCCACTCAAGGATGATGTGACATTTTTGATACCTACCGGAAAAGAAGATGTTTTTTGCTTAAGTCTTTGCAGTGTGAGGACTTTTTTTTCGTGTAAATGAGAAGCAGACAAAATGATTTGTTTTTAAATATCCATAAGACTTGTCGGCTTATGTTAATTACAAAAAAGATGATAAGGAAAATATAATCTGGGCTCAGAAATTAAATTGCTTCATGTGTTTTTAATTAAAAAATTTGCTGAATTACAGAAAAGAAGTGAGTAAATGCAGGAGTTCATCTGTGACAAACTTCTATACACCCGACCCTAAATACCGTGTAACACCAAACCTTAAAATGTTTTGTCCCGAATTCATATATTATTTGTGTAGGCCACGCCCCCAAAAGTGGACCTGGGGGCGAAAAAATGAAAATCAATTAATTGTAATTTCGTTAGAATCATGACGAAATGCTTTAAAACCGCAATTTATTCGGAAAAATACCGTTTTTCCTAAAAACGTCTCCTAAAAGTGGGCGGAGCTGTATAGAAAAACTAAGCAAAGAGAAATATTCTTATAATAATAATAAATAAATAAAAATAAATAATAAATATACAATATTCGCCGTAGAATTTGTTTTTCGATTTGGAGTGAACTTTAGAAGAAAACAGGTTTTTAAAGATCTAACATGTTAAAAGAGGGCATGGTCGATATTGTGGGCGGTTCAATTTTCGCTTTCTTAGAGGTTTTGGGCCATTATTGCTCTATACAAAAATTTGAGTTCCTACGCTTTGTCTAACTTGAGGACAAAGGCATTTTGAAAGGAAATTTGAAATGGAGGTCGTCTTACAATTTTCACACTTTATTCGTACAATATAAGAACCAAGACACACTCCAATTTTGAGCGTCCTAGCTCAATTTTAAAGACCTAAGAACTTCACACGTACAGACAGACGGACGGACAGACGAACATAGTTTAATCGATTCACCTGTCGGTTTCGGTCATCTCTCTTAACGGTCTTAGGGGTCACTGTGTTACAAAGTATGCATTATAATTAATATACTCTGGATCAGATATAAAGAAGAAAATGAGTTCCAACTTCTGTGCCAACTTGCATATCCAATTGGCTGGGTCAGCACCTTCCCGCCCCAACTAACATTTTATCTCGTATGCGACTCTAAAAGAGCCTTATAAGAGTTATGTCCAAGAGTAAAGCTATTAGAATTTCACTCTTGTAGAGTGTTATAACTTATAAGAGTCTAATAAGAGCCTTACAAGCGTTAAATGGCGTACTTATTTAACTCTGTAGGTAGGTAAAATTAAACTCTTGTTGTAAGAGCTGTATTCTCATTGCTATCTATACCAAAAGGAACAAAGGTATAATGCTGCAAGAGCAATTTTCGTATATTTTCATAAGACCATAAGGACGAAAAGATAACAAGATACATAAAAAAAATTAAATTCGATTGCCAACCTCGCGTGAGAAACTGGAGACGACTAGCTGGAGACAGAGCTGGCAGAAGAAGCTCGTTGGCCGAGGCCCAGGTGCATTCCGGACTGTAGCGCCCGCCACCCTAAGTTAAGTTTGCCCGCAAGGGCGCTTCACTTGAATAAGTGACGACCCCGCGGACCCTATTTTGTTACCGGTGTTCAACCCTAAAACCCCCAAAATCACAATGGCTCCGATACTCTGGCAGACAACACCCGAAGGTAGGTATGTTGAGCTTTTTGCAGTGTCTAACAACTTAACCCAGCTTGTTAATGAGCCTACGCGGGTCCCTGACATTTACAATCATGCCGCCAACACTCTGGACTTGTTCCCACCTCCCACCTGGAAAAATATGTAATCAACGTCCTATCGCCACTAGGTTCATCGGACCATTGTGCCATAGCAGCGTCTTTTTCGCTCTGTAATAATACGAGCAGAGTTCCAACTTCTAAAAGAGCAGTTTAGCAATATGATCGAGTAAATGGTACGGCTTAAATAACTTCTTTAAACTTTTCAATTGGTCACTTTGCTTTATTCACCGTGATGTGAACGCCGCAGGTGATATGCTCACAGGAATAATTCTTCTTGGTATGAAATCTTTTGTTCCCAACCGAATCAAAAGTATCAGGTATAAGGAGAACTCATGGGTTCAACTCGAACTGCAAAGAGGCCATCAAGTTGAAGGAGGTGAGTTTTCGATCATACAAAAACAACCCAAACGGGAAAACCCGTATGAATATCAAACAAGCCAGAAATTAATGCAATGCAGTGATCCGTCGAGTTAAATTTTTACATGACCAGAAATTGAGGCAATAAATTCTACAATGTCCCAAAGGTAGTAAAAATTTCTTGTCCTTAATCAAAAACATTAAAAATTGTGCCTCATCTTCCATCCCAACGCTCATTTGCAATCACATCACAGCTGTCTGTTGTCTGCTCCTTAGACAAAGCCAATCTGCTTGCGGCTAACTTTGCTGCCAGCTTTACGCTTCCTGATTGTGCGTTGCCACCGCCTGTACTTGAGCGCGTCGAATATGGGACCATAGAATATGGGACCACTCCACTTTCGTACTCGTACAGTTGCAGGAGTCCTTAATCTCGACATGCACAAATCTGCTGGTCCAGATGGCTCATCCCCCATAGTTCAGAAGAAGTATTAACCCACGCTGGCAAAACCTTTGCGTAAGCTTTTCTATCTATCCTATACTTCTGGTCTCTTTCCGAGTAGATGAAAAAGGCTATTCTTCTTCTCCGACCAACTGCGCTAACATCCATTCTTTGCAAGGCCATTGAAACACTGATTAATTATCAGCTGATGAAATATCTGGCATCACGAAAGCTTTTAAATGACCGGCAATACGGCTTTCGTAGCAAAAGATCCACTGGTGATCTGATGGCCTATCTCACCGAAAAGTGGAACCGCTCCTTACATCTTCATGGTAAAAACAAGGCTGTTTGCGCTCGATATTTCAAAAGCATTTGATAGAGTGTGGCATCAGGCTCTCTTGGCAAAAATGGGTGCATTTAGAGTCGATGAGTCTTTTATTCTTTGGATTAGAAATTCCCTTTCGAACCGTTCAATCCAAGTGGTTCTGGATGGCTTCAAGTCTGATATCCACCGTATAAATGCTGGTGTGCCTCAGGGCTCAGTTTTATCTCCAACGCTCTTCTTGATATTCCTGCATGATTTCTTGTCTGCCACATCTAATCGAATTCATTCTTTCGCTGATGACAGCACACTCAATTTTTCATACTCGTTCCCAGGAAGACGTCCCAGCACTTCGGATGTTGAAATAGAACAGTTACGTATGTCAAATTTATTAAATTCTGACCTTGACAGCATTAAAACATGGGGGAAAGTAAATAGAGTAGAATTTAATGCTTCTAAAAAACAATGGTGTCTGCTATCAACCAAGCGAATTAAAAACCTCGAGCCATTATCCATGAATGGCACTTGCATCACTGTAAGTGAAAAGCTTTCCGTACTCGGTATGTGTGTGAATGACAACCCTTGTTGGAACGACCACATATTCGACGTATTATTAGGATTCCTTAAGCGATGCAAGAAATATTTTTCACCTTCCGATCTGGCTAAAATTTACAAAGCATACTTACGCCCAAAACTGGAGTATAATTCTCACTTCCGGGCCGGTGCGCCTAAGACCACCTTGTACCTACTCGACAGGCTCCAAAAAGAGCATCGTCGCTATGTCTCCTGTCTTTCTTTGTTTCATCGCTACTACTACAAAGAATGCTCCCGTGAAATAGCCAGCTGCATCCCACCTCCCAAACTATTCAACGGAAATACCCGCGCTGGAAGGAATGCTCATCAATTTACCTTAGAGCCCTACTTCGGACGTACCGCGTTGTATTGGAATTCTTTCTTTACCAAAACATCACGGATGTGGAACAAACTTCCACGTAAGGTTTTTCCGCGCCATTAAACTCTAAACAAATTTAAGCAAAAGATCACATCAATTGAGTATCAAAGTACTCTGTTGAGCAAATGGATTTATGGTCCCATCCGCATAGTCTGAGAGTGAAGGGAGATATAGCATTAAACGAAGCGGGCGATACCGACTAAGCTAGAAGAGTCTGTGATAGCTGAATCATCTTGAGCGGACGGAAGTCCAGCCGGAAAAATCTTTGAATCCACCCAGCATGGACGGTGCAGTAGAATTGCACTCAGGGGGCGCACCGCATTTTGAAGGGGCCCTATGCAAACTTTCTGTGCAAAACTGGGACGGCTAGCTGGAGACAGAGCTTGCTGGCGAATATTGTTGGGTGAGGCCCAGGTCCATCCCGGCTTTTAGCATAAAGATGCGTGATGCGTCATTCACCATAAAGATGCGTGATTCTCTTTTCAGTGAAAAAGAGTACGAACATATCGCCTGAAGGCCTTCTGACAGTAATTAAGAAGGTCATGGATAGAACTAGTATAATTCGAAGAAGAATAATAATCGCTTTATTTTGCATGCAGTAGCAGTGCTTTTTTCATCTAAGAAGAGGAAGAATTATTAATGCAACACATTTTTACAACTTTTTGAAATATACCATCTGGAAAGACTTTTAGGAACTCTTTCTTGAGAACAAACGATAGATCAGTGCAGTATATCTATATTAATAATAATCATAATTAATAATCTACACTTCAATTTTGTGGAAAAAAAACTCATAAAGTACTAAACGGACCTGCACGATATCTACATCAAATTAATGGTTGAATTATATCGACGGACACAATGTTTCACTTTTTTATTTTTGCTTAGTACTTTCGGAGATAAGGGTAATTAAAGAAGTTTGCTTTTTACAGCGAAACGTACCCAAATTAAAGCAACATGTGGTGAGGTGACTATACTCGAACAGAAAAAGTACCTGTGCACTTGACTCTTTACGTAACTTATGAAAAAATAAATCGAACAAACTCTCTCTGTCAAGCTTTTAACTTCCCAGACAAAATACTTACCTGTCCTGACAAAAATCAATATTATAAACTTATTTGCAAAAATCTTATATAACCCTCTTTGGGACAAGATGTGAAAATGTTATGTTTGCCTTGAATTTAGTCGTGACGGATAAGTGTCATGTGCAATCGCACGCTTAGGTCTTCTAAACATACACTTAACGACACAACCCCAAATACATTTAATGTTTAAGTCCCATCCTGTGTGTGTTTCCTGACGGCTAGCCCAATCCCTCATTTTGGGGTTTAGATTGTGTTTTGGTTAAAACAATGCAAACACCTTCGGTTGTGTGAAAAATATCCTTTCAACCTTGAAAGTAGGAGTATGTGGGATGCTCTTTATTCAAGTCACACTTTTGTTTATATTATTTTTACACACCGACGGGTATAGGGATTTTATGTATCATTCCGTAGCGTTATCCTAAATTCAGGCACCCAGAAATTTATCTTTGTTCATTTTCTGAAACGTCCTTGACATTCAAATACGACCTTCTTGTGTCTCATTGCAGCACCAAGGCAATTAGTCAACAATGTATGTAAATGTGGCGAAATAAAAGAAGGAAATTACGTTCTTATTTTGTTTTCGATAGGAATGAGTAGAGTCCTTGAAATAATGTAAGACCAAGCTGTCCTTTTTTTCATATTAAACGTATTTCAACACTAATTCACTCCATCTAGCCCATTAATGTAAAATTTCTTATCCTTCCATCTTAGTCTGGAAAATGTTAAGCTTTATAATGTAAGGATATTTTTTATTTTGGCGCAGTGCGTGTAAAAAAAAGCTTCCCTCCTCGAAAACGTAAATTTTTAGTGAAACGAACGATGAATACATAATGAGGAGCTTATCTGTTCTTATATTTCGAGTACAAAAAAAAAATATAGTTTCAGCGTGGTTGTATTTTGGCAATGATGGAAATTAGGAATATTGAAATATTCTATGCACTGGAATTGGCTTAAAGAGGTTTCTTTCACTGTTATTGGCAAAAGACGTGTATTTGGAAAAGTGCAATGAGATTCAGTCCTCTTTTAGTTCCATAAAAGTTTATCGATTCTGCTGTCAATTTTATTGTTTCTTTAAAAAGTTGCGGTCACTGGATTTTATGATGGATTTTCCTACTGTTTGCATCTTTCATTCGGTACTTTCAGCTCTGGAAAGTACCGAAAACTATTATACAACTACTTCACACTCACTCTGGTCTGGTCGGCATCCAGTTGGTTCTTAGGCATCGAAATTACCCTTATAAGTGATGGAATGAACATATGCCTGTTTCACAACAAGAGCGAGAGAGCGAACTAGAGTCTCGTGGGGGCTGTCAAATGGGGAGAGACCGATAACGTTGTCAGTTGTTCGTCGCACGCCGGACTTTTCAAAAAATTTATAAACTATCGCCGACGTAAACGATTATACTTCCACATTCGCTGTCCTGAATTGTGACTGTGAGGCACAGTTGAATAGACGTTTTTTTAACCTTTTTTTTTTGTTGTGAAGAATAAACCATACGTGTGTAATTACGTCGTAAATTTGTCACTTTGCTGTCAAAACAGTAGTCAGGGTTTTTCGCTTTTATTGTGTAGTACCGAACGATTTTTCTAGTCTCGCATCGACGCTGCCGCTCTTGTTTGAAGCTGAGGAGCTTGTTGTGAAACATCTATCAACCCAGAACCGAAAGCATTTTATAACGTTTTGCGCGCGATCACTCTATTTGCTAGAACGATAAATATCTAGAATGGACAAATCTCGAAAATTGGTCCAAAAAACTGTAAGGCACAAAATTCCGAATAGGATGAAATCTAGAAACAAAAAAATCTCGATTTTTGTTTTCTTGATATCGGATGGTGAGTGTCTCAGCGACCCCCGAGAGCAGTAATGAAAGAAATCCAGATGCGTGTCTTTCGAGATGAGTGGCTTCCTTGTCGGCGTCAACTATAAAGTCAACTATAAAGCTGCCAGATAGATATAGTTTAGATAGATATAGATAGATATAGTCTATAACAATAGGGTTTTTGCCCTTCAAACTGCAAAACAAATAACAGAATCGTGCACTGCTCGACTTAACAGAGGATAGAGAAAAAAGCTAACCCTAACAAAAAGTGGGGGAAAACGAATGAAAAAAGAAATGAAAAACATATGTCCAAACTTCTTATCGTCAACCTGGAGGAATAACGGAAACGGGGACACGCGAACTAATACAAGCTTACCTTTAACTAACCTAGAAGGAACCTTCCCAAAAACCCATACACTTATCCTTAGGCAAGCTTAATAGGGCGTTCGCACCGCACATAAAACAGAGATTATAGGAAGATTAAAAGTGAATCCCAAAGTGTTACTACGAGAAAAAGAAAAAAGATGCTTAACTTAACGTATGCTTTCATTTTTGACATTTTTCAACGATATTCTGTGGTGTCAAATGACCTATTTTCTGGTCGTCTGTTTTTTCTCTCTCATCTCCTAGTAAACGTGAGTGTTTTTCACTTTCTGGCAGCTCGGATATTCTGTCCGATTCAGAAATAATAAGATTGATTTTTAATCCTCAACGAATATTTGATTTGAATATTTGAAGCGAAGTTTTTGCATAGCTTCGCTTCGTTATAAAAAAAAAAAGCGCTTCGCTTCAACATAGAAAAAAAAACGGCACATAAATTGATGGGATTTCATTCATGCGTAGAATATATTTACTACGGGATAAATTTTTAAAATTCAAATGATAAATCTCGAGATTAAGGGGTGATTCGTGGTAGATTTCTTAAATGCACACAAGTGAGGAGCGCCTCTTCCTCTTCCACTGGGCTTAAACATGACACGAGATCTTGATTTCTTGATTTGAAAACTCAGTGTAGCAACCGATCTGCTAATAAGTTGGTTTGACAGGCTTTTCTCGCTGCTCAGGTTCGCTGTCCCTGCGGGGACTCAAAGATTTCCGGGCCCTTGCGTAGGTGTCCATCCGCTATAAACTACCCATCCATCGCAGCAGTTTTATTCTGACTTTTCACTTCACCGGTGCCGCTGTACTGTCAGTTATCTCAGTTATGTTCGATGTTATACCTTCACACACTGTCTATATAGAGTGAATCAAAAATCTCCAAAGATTTTCCTCGTAAGCTTTACCCTGTAAGCCTAACTCCCAACATGACAATTAATATGAAAATCCGAGATTAGGGCGGAAAACAGTCCCACAACAGTTGGATTCGCTAAAAGTTGGCACTCAGCTGCGGAGTCAATGAAATCCGGCTGGGATAGTGCTCACGACGATGGGTAAAAACGATACTGGCCACAACATTAAGGTGGTCTGAAAAAGAATGAAGCACCTAGTTATAAACAAGCTGCATTGTGACCGAACAAGCGTGAGCTAGCAAGCTAGGGACCGAGCGCCAGCCGCGGAGCGAAGTCACAGGATCGTCTGTATTCTTCTTCTTCTATAACTTATGGGTTAGAAGTACAAGTGCATCAAATTTGATGGCATCCCGAAGATCATGCCTGTTGACGACTTTATATTTAAGTTGGGACTGTTAGGCAGCGGAACGACCTAAGTAAGAACAACCTTCTGGCCAATTTTCACCCCTTGGCCAAAAAGAATGCAAAGATTAGAAAATTGTGTTGGGAGTTCCGACAGGAAAATGAAGGCAACCTTAATATCATCCAAATAATCTCAGACAGACGATGTTTACAGCGACGTACGAGCGATTACTCTACAGAGCGAGAGAAACCTCTAGAGCGGAGCCTAGTGAAGGTTCTTAGGCAGAACATTAAGCCAAGGGTGGCGGATCTAATCTTTGGCTATACCATCGATTCAGTTAGAGACCTAAGGGAGTTGTGCCGCAGAGCTGAAAAGCATCTTGGAGCAAAAAACGCAAGAATGAGGCGTCAGGTTAGTGAATTAGGTAGAAATAGAGGCGAAAGGGATTCTAGGTCATGAGAAAGGTTCTAGGTCATGAGAATAAGATTGAGATGATGTTGATGATGTAGATTTGGAAATGGTGGCCATACCTGAAAAGAAGCCGCAGAGATAAGGGAATCAGCGCGATGCTGACAAATTTCAAAAACACCGCCCAAGTAATGTGCATACGGAAAACATAAAAAGTCAAGAAACAAGCTCGCTGGCAAGCCCATCGACCTTACACTCGTTGACCTGCTACAGTTGCAGGCAAGGGAGCTCCTGTGGTGCTGATGAGGAAGCCTGGTTGGGCTTACCTGAACGAAAAAAAAGCGTTCCTCCTCCTCAAGTTGAAGGCCACCTGAGTCTGAGTGGTCTTCAGCATACCACCTTTATTTCCACCATTGACCTGAAGAATGACTTTTAGCAGATTCCTTTGATGCGCAATTCAAGAGCTTTTATAGTCCCTTGGTGGCCGTTTGGATTATAACTACAATGCCGCCCAAATTAAGCAACACGGCATATTAACGTGTAGGCTATAATGGTCAATGTCTTTCCCGCTAGTCTGACAGAATATGTGTTTGTCTATCTGGTTCGCATGTGAAGGGTCCTACCTACTGACAAAGTGTCTGAGGGAAGCGGGTTTCACCGCATATATGTGGATAGGAGTAAATTCTGCTACAAATAAATCCGGTAACTAGGTTACATAGTCGGCGACTAATTGCCGGACAGACAACGACAAAGTATCAGCGGTCGCCGAATTTTCGAATCCGCAGACCCCAAAGCAGCTTCGTAGATTCTTAGGAATGACAGGTTGGTACAGAAGGTTCATTCCGAACTTTGCGTCTATATCAGCCCCGATGACTGACTTTCCATACTTCTCTTCGGAAGAAAATGAGGAGTTAAAGGAAGAAAGTAAGTTATAAAAAGGAAAAAAATCCGGATATGCGTGTTTCGGACTGGTATGTGTACAAACAACGGACAGACTTCAGGACTGATGACGACTTACAGGACGACATGACGTGGAAGCTTTGGTTACCTATACGGAGTTACGAAGGGGCCTTCTACAATCTGCTGGCCAATGCACGTACCGTGCTCAGGACAGAAACGAAAGAATAAGATCTCGGGTTCAAGCTGCCAGAAAGAGGTTTCTGCGGTGCTCCTCCACTCTCCGTCTATGCAAACGGGACCATAAATCGCCCGAAAGTAGGGACATTAAGATGTTTCAATTTGTCGCTTTGATGACATTCATATAAATGGCTTTTTCAACTACTGTTTAATGGGAGCGATATAGCTTTCTTCTTGCCTTTCTGTGCTTTTGTCTGTCAATTTGTTATGTCATGTCGCCTTACTTATAATTTACTAATCTCCAAATGGTCAATAGCTTTCCAATCAACCGCCTTAGTAAGTGGCCTTAAACCAACTTTTTCATAAACTTTTCCTTTGGCGACCACACTTTTGTTTGCCATACTTCTGCCGGCTCCCAGCGGAGCAATCAACACAAAACAATTATTGAATGTAAAACATTCAAAGGACAAGGATTCATTGAAATTCATTGGAATATGCGCCCATCAAGACACTCAGAGTTGGCGGCATTCAAAAACAGAGGCGTGCAATGAATGGACGAACATTCCGACACCATGTCTGCCTGTCATTATGTCCTTTTCAGTTCCATATTCCCCAAAGAATAAATGTTTTCATTTCATTGTTGGATCCCACTAGAAGGAATACGAATCCACCCCCAAATGAACACGATGGTGTCGGGTGGGCCCTCCACAATCATGGACCTACATAAAGTTAAGTCTTGCAAATACACGAGTACCAATGTCTGTAGCGTGATTCAGAAGAAAATGGCGCAGAATTTTCTCAAGGATATCGTTTTTCCCTTTTTTAACTTTCGACACCAATAGTCAGTTAAGTCGCCCAACCGACAGTTTCGATGATTTATCGCTTTAAATGGACCATCAAGAGGGTTCGGCTTCGTCTGTCGTTCATTTCAAAACATTTTGACAGAAAAGTGTAAAAGAATCACCCCTGAAGAACGATCCAAGCCTATTAAATCCCCAAAAATCGATTAGGGAAGTTCAGTTTTATTTTTGTTACGGGCAGTTTTTCAAAGTGTTGGTATTTCATCGAACCTCGAGGATATCCATAAGGAATTATTTATTACAAATGGAATTACCCAATTCAAGACCTTTGTATGAACAAAAATAAAGATAGGTTCGCGTCATGGCATGCGTGACTACCAGGATTGAATGTCTTAACTAAATCAAATGTGACGTCTAGCCTCATTATGATATGATTCGGTAAATGAAAGTGGCAGCGAACTAATGCAATCCTAATTCGCACCTTGTAACTTATTATTTTTAATGAAATCGGTAAATTGATCGTGATGTTGATTGGTTTTTGACAGGCCAAATTATGTGTATGCGCCGCATTTAAGGACGAAGCGAAAACAACTTCAAGCTTCTCCAGATCCAAGATTATAGACATGCAAACTTGTGCGGGCGACTTGAAGAACAGGATGTTTAAAAACACACCCAAGTTGTCAATTAGACAAGCAAAGGTTCATAAGCACTCATGCAAGGATAGCAATTAAAAGTAACTTGAAACAAAAACGCGATGAACAAAAACCATGAAGTAATACGACCTCACTGACTTATGTAAATATTTAAAGTTACGTCTTTATTCGAATGCAATGTGAGTCCTGTTGCGAGAGGGAGAGTGTCAACCTTCTTACACAAAAAAAAACCTCTTAGAAAACGAATAAATAAGCATCGAATTGCCTTTTGGCTTTGTGTGTACCTTGCCTGGGGACAACTACATCTTAAATTCCGTATTTAGCTTACATGTGGTATTCGAGCCGAACGTTTGGTACTAAGATTTAAGTGTGCAAAAGATTCAAAGAGCCTTATAACCTGACACCGGCAGCGCAACTGTCGGAAAAAATGTGGACGTCAATATGAGAAAAAGGGATATATAGCCTGCGCTCAGTGGGGAGCATGGAAACTCAAACTATTGGTTTGGTGTTTTCACTGCAGAATTTTTATTACACCTCTCGTTCTTTGTTGCATTTAAAAGGGATTTGATTGTACCATTTTTGTGTCTTGTAGATTCAAGGACCGGTTATAAAACGTTTTTTAAACAAAACTTTGAAGATAGGCATTCACGGTTTTAATCTTGTCTTGCAAAGTAGTTGAAATGCTTTGCACATTTTTTGGCATTTCCCTTCTGGGACTGCTGGTCCTTGATTGGGCGGCTTCCTAGAGGACAGATGAGGGAATGTTCGACTGATTTAAGGAGTAGATACTGGCCTGAGAAAAATTCGGGCCGAATCAAAACCAGCAAGAACATGAAATCCAGGAGCGTCTGTCTTAAAACGAGCGGGCGAGTATAAATCTTTTTTAAATATAATTTCTTTTTCAAACAAAGACCGCATGGCTGAAATTTGGTTCAAGAAAAATATTAAGGCTTTACTTTGCAAGAATAAGGGCCCTGGGTTTACCAGGTATTTTTGCTTAGAAAAGTGCATAATCTTTTGCTCTGAGTCCAGCTATACCGTGATCGTCAAGAATCCAGGGCTCCTGAACGAGGGCGATGTCTTTTCCACCTTCTTGGCGGCGGCGGGTAAAATAATTAGCAGAGGCTGCTTTTGAGTGGTGTAAATTAATCTGTATCAACTGAAGCATCATTGCTATTTGGTACAGACACCACCACAACATGTGATATCGCGATCCTCTGAATCAGAAGATTGCTCACCACCAAACTGCTTCTCCAGAATTTTGGCTTGGGACGGGCCAGCCGATTCCTTAGCTGCGCCAGAAATTGACCAGAAACATATTCTGAACGGTCTTCAGCCTACCTTAAAGCTATTTACAGCTAGGGGCGCAATAGATTCCTGGTTCTGTTAGATTGAAACTAATCGTCCGGCATCAGGGGGGGCCGGACGATTAGTTTCTAGGGCCTGAAAGACATTCAGCTTCTCCATACCGGGTTACACAGCCCCGACCTTTGAGACCACCGTCTTGATGCAGAAGGTGATCAGAGGTCTGATTGCTGCATATGAGGAGCTTGATTCCCGTTTGATGCCAGCCTCCGTTCCTAAAAGTCTAAGGTGGCAGCATAGGATGGGTAAGGCTGTGCTGAAGATGCCTCCTGAGGATAACTGGGACTTTAGAAGTCTCCAGATCTCTGAGGCAATCCTACCCTCATCGTCACCTTAGTCCATGATACACAGGATAACACGGTCCTTCGCAACCTCGCTGACAAGTCTGGACACCGTCTTGGCCTTCTTCGCAGTTTTCGAGGGTCCATCCTGAGACCTGGTGTATTGGACGTCGGGTTCGAGGCTGACGGCTTGTCAATTGCCCTCCTGAAAAACTAGTTGACTGCCATTAGCAGTTGCCCTACCCCTGAGCTTAGCCGATTCAGGCTTATTGGCCGAGCCCTCAGTAGATTTCCATCCCATAACGTGTTTACAACAGGCGATGAGAGCCTCAGCATGTTTTGCAGATTCACGGCGGTCGCTCACACTCCAATTTGCGTCTCCCTTTTTCAGGAAACGCTTCAGAGTATGCTCCGTGGACTTGCGATTTTAAGTAGTTTTCCTCCGCCAAAAGTCCGCTGGAGCAGCCGCAGGAACCGCTGGAGCAAGTTGTTAAGCGTTAGGTTGAATAACGGTGGCGACTTCCGAAACAAAAGGCGCCGAGTCTTTATCCGACAGGGAGATGGAGGTATCATCGGTAATGCTTTGCCCATAGAGCTGTTTCTCCATCTTCCTGGTTGTCGTGTAGCCGTTGTTGTCGTTGTTATCGTCGTCGTTATCGTCGTCGTAGTTGTCGGATTGTACGTTTGCGTTGCGCCCGTTTGGGCTGGGTGAGGACTCGATATTTGTTTCGTTCGATTTGTTTAAATTGCTCATGCAACAAATTGCTCGTCCAACGAGTACGTCGTTAAGAAAAACGTGCATCCGAGCCGGTTTTTCTGGGATAAAGCCTTTAGCCCAATGAATCCGTTGCGTCCGTCACGCTGAAGTACACAACTGACAACTGAGTTAAATATACACGTTCTTATGGAAAGCGGCCCATAGAAGAACTTCGTGACGTACGTCGCTTCGTGTGTATAAGAACGTGTTATTGCCATGAGCTGCTAGTTGTGTACTTTGACGTAACGGATGCAACGGATTCATAGGGCTGAAGGCATAAGACACTATTACGACAAGCCTTGCCAGGGGCACTTGAACGTGTCTGTGTGAACACATAGAATAATACAAATTATATGCGAACTGGGTGACATAGGAGACAGAGAAGATGTTATTTATTTTGTCGGCAGATGTCCAGTACTCAGGGAAACACGAAGGCACTTCTTCGGCTAAGATTTTTTCAGCAGAAGACCAAGCTTTAAGCGCACTTAACGATATGAAACTACTATCTATGGTCCAATTCTGCAGAGTCGCCTTAACGTAACGCTGTAGAATAATAAATGAGAATTTAGAGGTTTGTGGCTTTGTCGAAATTTTCAACCAAAAGTCTAAAGTCACTTGTTAAACTTATTCGTATTTATCTTTATATTTCAGCAGACGGCAATGCCACGCCTTAAAATTATTGAAATATTCATTATGTATGTAGTTGTGATATTGCGATTGCTTTATTTAATGTCAAATGTTTTGGATCCTGCTGGTATTAAAATTGCTTTTATTCGTATGGGCATAATAGGGTGTTTCCACCGGACACTATTCCGCGATTAAGACAAATCTTCCTTTATTCCCCTCTAAATCACGAGGCTTGCCATACGAATTTTAATCTCTTCACAAAGAGATCAAAAATTAGTGGCGTAATTAATCTCTTCCACGCATAAATTCTCGATTCAAACCGTACGTTTTCTGTGAGTTATCTAAACAAATCAAACAAACCTTTATTTCACAGCTTGGTATTATCAATTCAACTGTATTTGCTGTGTTCTGTAAAAGAGCGCACATAACAGTTGATGTTGCTGTTGAAGTGTATGTGGTTGGACCTGTCAAAATGCACTGGGGAGTGTCCACTGCAGTTGGTCGAATTTGTGAACAAAAATCCCAGCTACATATTTGACGTTTTCTTTTTTTGGTTTTTTTTTTCGTGGATTAAAAAAAATTAAAAAAAATTAAAAAAATTGTGTGGCATTAAAATATAGATTCAATTATTTCTAAATCTGAGTTGCCCAGGAGCCGAAAAAAAACTCAAGTTTTCAAGGAGATGTGCAGAGGACGTGGCGGTCAGAAATTGTCGTTTCCAGAATTGTCGGCCAGAAATGTCAAATGTGAAAGCATACGTCAAGTTAATCTCCTCGTCTCCAGTGGAAGCACTTTGGGATTAATTTTTAATCTTCCTATGTTAATCTCTGTTTTATGTGCAAACAGCCTATAACACATGCTTTTGGTGTTTATTCGCAATGTTTTTCTGTAGCGCTCTTGCTCCACAGTGTTTGTGTTGCATCGGAGACTCATTTTCTCCTCTCTTCTCTATTTCTTTCCACTGGCATTTAAAGACTGGTCATAAAAACCCTTTGATCGCGGGCCTATCATTAAAAAATATATTTGTAAAACCTACAAAACTCTTAAAAACCAAACGTTCGAATATGTAAACCTTTGTGGCATTTGTTGACAACAGCTGAGAATAATTTATATCTGATATCATGAATTAATTTACTAAACTACGCACACAGTGAAACCTAACTGAGAACCCTTCATGACCCTTAATCTTTTTCCCATTAATATATAAAACTAATCAATTATTTATTACAACCTGATGAATTGCGCATAATGAGTGACAATCCACTTTTAATAGGCTAGCAAAGAACTCTATTAACGTTGAAGTAGGTTGTTGGTATAGACGGATATACACCTCTGGGGAATAAGGATATTTTCTGCAACAGTTTCTGAGTAATATTTAGGGTAGGTACACTAGGGGTGGGTAGTCAGGTACTGCGTGAATGAATAAGTGCGCAATGAATATGAGAAAAGAAGCTCAACGTGTAAATATGGAGAACGTGTCATGCTAGTGTAATTCCACTGGGAATGGCATAAATGTTATATTTCTTCACCCGAATATGGGGGTATTGTCCGTATCCACTGGAGCAAATTTGTTTTATTTTTTTTAGCATGATGACATTTGCATATCTGCAGAGACATATTCGTAAAGAAAATATGACGTAATATTTTTATGTGAAATATTTTTTAAAATATTTATGCATAACTTTACAAAGCTTTCTAGGGATGACAAAAGTCTTCTTCAGGTGACACAAATAGAAATATCGCTCAAAGGTTTTTAGTTCTACATTTAAATTTTTTATTCTGCGTAGCTGAATATTAAAATTACTTTACTATGAAACTATCGCTTGTGTAGTTTTTATGCAATGAGCTCTCTTCACTTTTCGTTATTGAAAAAACCTGATCTACAAAATGCTCAAGTTAATTCATTTTATTTATTACGCATTTAAATTTAGACGCTTTACCATTATTAATAAGTCCTACCGGTCAAAAATAAAAAATATATTCGATCTGGTTACAGATCTAGCATTGAACGCAGGACTTTCTGATTTCCAATCCGAGGAACTATCATCAGCACCGAAATCCCACTTCCATAACAGGAGCCCGCCGTTTATCTTTCCATTATTTATGTCTAGAGGGCCTAGTATGACACTTTTTCAGTCAGACTAACAAAGCTCAGAGATAGTATATTTTTAACCCTCCAAGCTCTGACATAACGAAAGCTCGAGCGACGTGTTTAAAAATTCAGGTTGACTTTTGTTACATTTGGGGTAAATATGTCTTAGAAAAATAACCTTTTCGAGTTCGATGCTAGTGGAGCTTCCAATAAGGATTTTCGCATTTGAAAATTGGATAACGGTCATAATTTTGAAGCTTAATGTGTCAAATTGACTATCACCTATTCAGCCTGTTTTGCCAAACTACTTTATAGCGTTCAACACCAAAGGCAAACGCCGGAGACATCATCGTTTCATATTTCTTTTAGAATGACTTTGGTCAGGCCGTCACCACTACCGGCGATAAAAATCACCTTATTTTGGCCAGAATTGGAATTACGGATAGCAAAAACATGGGGTTTCTGCATTGCGGCACACAGCTCATGCTTAAAGCTGTTCATGCTAATACAATTTACTTTAACTAAAGTGTCTCCCAATAGGGACTTTAGAACTCTGACAAAAATCATCTTGAATGGACATGGTGTTCAACAACACGTGCCAACGCTGGAAACGTCATCGGTCCATATTTTTTTGAGAACGATGTTGGCCAGGCCATCACCGTCAAGGTCAACGGAGTGCACTTAGGTCAGAATAGGATGAAATGGACACATGAAGACATGTGGTTCAGCAGGACGGCTAGCCCGGCGATAAGCACAGCTCCCGCCCAACTTAACAATTATATAACAAAAAGGAATAAGTACTAACTGAAAGTAGAAATTCAATTTATTTAGTCACCCTTGCAAGGTCTGTGTTATTATAGCCTTTCCTTGGGTTAAGTGTGCCTGTCATAGCCTGAGCGGTTTCGCCATATGCGAATGCTTAGGGGTCGTTAAATGTCAATCTCGGCATCCGACCAAATTTAATTGGATTTCTAGTCCCTTAACGGTTATGGCGGTCTTGATTAAATTTGTTACTCTTAAAAGGCAATTTTACTGCATAAACACGTTTCAAAATTACCGTTTCTAACCTAAATTTTTTAAACCCATTGAGCAAGCGAAGTAAATATCAGCATGTTTTACCGTGTTCTGAGAAGTCCATCCTCGCAGAATTTAAGAAAAGTGGCAAATGTAGAGCAAGTGGTTGTAAAATTGAAAAAGAAGTCTAACGGCAATTGAAAAAAAATGGAAATTGCTGTTTTATGGATTTTAAATTATAGAAATCGTTAAAAAGTCCAAGGAAATGTATGTCCTTCGTTCTATTTTCGAAACGTCAATAGGCAAAAATTTGAAAAAAAAATAACGGACGTAGCTAGTCCATTTCTTTAATTAAAAAAGTGCTTAATCAGAATAAGTCAAAGTATTCAAAAATTGAGTCAAAGTTATAAAAAGAAGTTTTTTTTTGCAGATCCGCAAAAATATGTTTTGCCGACCATTCGCCGTCTCAGAGGTCTTGAATCGAGCGACGGTACACTTCGTCCAAATGAGGGTGACAAGACCCTTGAGATAGCGATCGCAAAGCTGACGACATTAGAGAGAAAAGTCGCACAGGTATGACACATTCACAAAGTGTCTTAAGGCCTCTATCAAAATGAGGCCTTAAGACACTTTGTGAATGTGTCATAAGAGCAAATATTATTATTTGGCATTGTACTTAAGTCGACATTTGCTCAATTTGGTTTGAAGTCCTATTGGGCTTTGGGACCCAAGAAAGGGCAAAAGAAAAGTGGTTGTATGATGGCACCAGACCCGCCATATGTACATATTTCACTTTTATATGCATAACTTTGGTCTTATGACACTTTGGTAAGTTGGGCATATGTCGCTTTAAAAATGTAATAAAAATTGCGATAATTGTGATAAAATTTGGTGTTGACACTTTTACAAAGTAACTTAAGCTCAGATTTTGATATTTGGCACAATAATTTCACGGCACCATCCCACAATAGATGAAGTCACGGTAATAAAAACCGCTGCTGATGGAGTTAAAAAAACGGTCAAAAAAGCTCAAGGCAATGGGTGAGGGTAAAGGAAGAGTCATCATCATTTTCGAATGCCGCTTGTCGTTTAAAAGGGTCGCGGAGCGAGGGCTGCGAAATGGTCTTTCCATCGTTCTCGATCCTCCGCCACCAACTTAAGAGCCTCCGGTGCAATCCCCAGGCGGGACTCAGAGAGATTCTTTACCTGATCCACTCACCTGTTTCTTGGCGTACCAGGGGGGCGACGCGCTCGCATCTCGGCCAGCATGTCCTGTCTAGGAAGTCTGTCAGGGGGCATGTGAACAACGTGTCCAAACCATCGAAAAATCGATCGCTCCACTCGGAGAAGTAGCTGCTCAACATTAAGATTCCCACGAATACTGACGTTTCTCACTCTTTTCCTTAGAGTAACACCAGCAACTCACCTCAGGAATCTCATTTCGGCAGCTTGTATCCGCGATCTAATTCTTTCGGTCATAACCCAAATTTCATGACCATAGATGAGTGTCGGAACGAACACTGAATTAAAAACTGAGATCTTTGCTTTCACTCCAAGCTCAGCTTTCCTGGAACCGGCCGGCGCAGTTCCTTTACTATTGCTCCAGCTTGGCCAATTCTACAGGACAACTCAGTATCGCTACTCCCATCTTTCATTAAAAAGACCCCGAGATATTTAAACTTCTCCACCTGTTTTAATGGAACTCCATTTATGTGCAGGGTACACTGCACAGGAGTTCGGGAAACAGCCATCGCTTCCGAATTGTTAACGCTTACTTTCATCCCAGCATCACCACAGACGGCTGTAAACCTATTCAGTGCTCGTTGAAGTTCCTATTTGAATGGTGCAAGGATGGCTAAATCATCTGCGAAAAGCAGATGGCTTATCCTGGATGCCAGCCAATACGAAACATTGCTCGCCAAGACTGCGCTTCACCATCCATTCCATATATGCTATAAAAAGGAGCGGCGACAGAACACAGCCCTGGCGAAGTAACGCGCCCATCAAAAGGACGGGATTTGACGCCATTAATCCGTACACAGCTTCTGCAGTTTCCATACAAAGACTGGATGGCTCTCAGAAGAGGCCCACTGAGCGCATAGTCCTGCAAAACTCTCCACAGTGTATCGCGTGGGACTAGGTCATACGCCTTTTCCAGATCTACAAAACACGCATAGACCGGTTTGGCATATTCCCAGGCCTTCTCAAGAATAACCTTCAGAGTAAAAAGCTGGTCGGTTTCTTCCCGTAACTTTCTTCTCGGCTCGATTACAACTCTGGAACGCGTTTCCAACACTTTCGCGAATACTTTTCCCGGTAGACTTAGAGATATGCCTCTATAGTTGGGGCAATCTCTCCTGGTTGCTTTTTCAACAATGGGCACCATAACTCTTGTTTGCCAATCGCTAGGTGCCTTCCCGCTATCCCAAGCTACCTCAATGACACGTGTTAGACATTTAACACCCTCTTCACCCATTGCCTTGAGCATTTCTGGCCGGATTTCATCAACTTCAGCAGACTTGCCAACTTTAAGCGATTTAAACGCTTTATCTCGTCAGCCCTTATCTCGTCAGCAGTAGGAATGCCATCTTCAGCGCCCTGTTGGGGGTTGAGCAATTCCGAAAAGGCATCACTCTCATTTGAAAGAAGTGTACCGTCCTTGGATTTAACCCCTTGAATGATACTCAACTTCCTTTCTCTGAGCCACCAAAAAATCTGTAATCGTGTTCAAACTTCTCGCCGTACTTTTTCCATGACTGTTCTGACTGCCAGATCGGAAATCCTTCGCGCTTCATTGTACGTTCGCGCTTCATTGTACCGGGCTCGAGGAGTTAAGTTTCTACATTGGATCCACGCAATGTAGGCTCGCTTCTTCTCTCTGATGGCTTTTTGAACTCCAGGCGTTTTAAACCATGCAGTTCCTTTCTCACCACCAGCCGCTACCCCAAGCCTCTTCACTCCACAAACATTTGCTGCAGAGGTAGTGACTGCCGATAAAAACAGCTGCCATACCTCCTCTACATTCAAAAGGTCAGTTGGTATTTGTTCAAACTTCTCCGAAACATGCTGTGCAAAGCGCTCTCTGAAATCAGAGACAGCATCCTGAAACCTTTCCCACCGTATGCGGGTCACTAGTCTTGGTTTTCGCCTGGGTGGTAAAGGAATACTGTCACTGAAAAACAATTTGCACAGCACTAAGTGGTGATCAGTTCAGAACAACTCAGCTCCCCTGAAAACTCGAACATCACAAATCATTCTTTGAACACACGATGGTACAACAAAGAAATCAATCAGTGACCTCTGATTTAAACTGTGCTTGTTCCATGTGTACTTGTGAATGTCTTTGTGTTGGAAAAAGGTGTTCATGATGGACAAGCCATGTGCACAGCAATAGTCCAACAACTTCCCTCCGTTCCTGTTGTGATCCGGGTCACCGTGCCTCCCGATCACACTCCTCCAAGTACTGTTGTCCGTGCCCACATGTGCATTGAAGTCACCCATCAGTAGAAAGAAGTTTATTTCTGCCACTCTGTCTAGGGCAGCATCAACTTCGTTCAAAAAGGACTCATACTCTGACTCTCGATTTGGTGCATTAACCCGAACCAGAGCCAGAGTCGATCGTTCAAGCTTGAGCTTTAAGATCAGAATCCTTCCCCCTAACGGAATGACATCGAATACATTTTCTGACAACCGGGGACTTGTGAGTATCCTCACACCCGCCTGTGAACCCATCATCGAAGTGTTTGATTCCAGAACCCTTACACTTAGTTGAGGAGGTGCAGTTGCATCGAGCTGATACTTTTTGGCCTCCTTAACCAGTTCAAGTTCCTTCCTCGTTAGCGACGAGACATTCCACGTGCCAATTTTGAGTTGGTGCCGTTGCCGATTTGTAGAGTTTCCTCCTAAGCCCTAATTTTGACTTGGCCCTGCCCCCTCCGCCCCCCGTAATGGATAGCGGCACCATTGACGGGCTGCTCGTAACTTCTTCGGGTTAAACCCGGTCGGATGCCGAGCGGGACCTTCCGACCACCAAGCGCTCGCATGCTGACACCCCTCAGGCCAAGCTCCAAAGGGTACCCTGGATGACCAGGATGGGCAAATATCCGAGGCTGTTTTCGCTTTCTTTTCATGGTTGGAGGGGGGGGGGTGCATTTTATATCTAGCTGCCAGGTTTAAATTCGACCGATCCTAACCCGGACAACAGACGCCGACCAGGAAGCCGCTCGTCCCGAGACAGACACTCCTGGGTTTATGTTTTTTGAAGTTCAGCCGTCCCTCTGGGATCAGACCCTGACCAACGAGCCGCACAATATGTATCAGACGCTGCTGGATTTTATTTAAACCTTCGGGTTCATCTTTTTTAGTTATAACTTTACTGCCAAGGGTTGCCCCACAAGGAGTTTATACTCCTGGACAGCGTGACTTATGCCTGAAGATTACTTCTTCCAGTGGATTTTAGTCGGCTCCTACGACAGGCATACCTTACCTCGAGGCTATTCTTAAACCCGACCTTGCTGGGTCGGGTACATTTGGAGAAAGAGTTAAATAGCTTATCTACTGTCTTCCAGGAAAAGTATTCGCGAAGATGGTGGTAACTCGTTAAAGAGCTTTAATCCAGCAATTGTTACAGAAGAGCAGTGCGGCTCTCGATCTGGCAGAGGCACAGCTGACGAGCTTTTCACCTTCAAACTATACTTCACAAGGCGTGGAAATTAAGCCAAACAGGTCTACGCGTGTTGTGTACATTTGAAAAAGGCTTATGACGGGGTCCCTCGGGATAATCTCTTTAGACTTTTGAAGGACTATACACTATGTGCGGCTATTCTAAGTGCCCTTCAGTCTCATTGAGAATGCAAAAGCTGTGTGCATATATCCCATCCTTTTAATGCAGGCGTTGGACTTCAGCAGGGCTGTGTTTTGTCACCTCTACTCATTCATAGTATACATAGACTGGATGTTGAAGCGCTATCTGGGCGAGAAATATTTCGAAATGATTAGCATAAGGATTAAGCCTTCAGCCCAATTAATCCGTTGCATCCGTCACGTTGAAGTACACAACTGACAACTGAGTTAAATATACACGTTCTTATGGGAAGCAGTCCATAGAAGAACCTCGTGACGTACGTCGTTTCCCATAAGAACGTGTGTAAATCACTGAGTTGTCAGTTGTGTACTTCGACGTAACGGATGCAACGGATTCATTGGGCTGAAGGCATAACTCATGGAAGATAGGATGAGTGATACTTAAGTTACTGTTGGATTATTCAAGCTGGAAAAGGTAAGGAAATGTTGTGCTCCTTAGGAAACCTGACGGTGGAGTTTTTTTAAGTACTACTTTAAGGAAAGGCAAACCTATTACATCGAATAGTTTGCCTTTAGATATTTCTTTATTTGATTTCCAAATATTTGGAGTTTAAAAGTGCCAGAAAAATGTTATTGAGGAGTAATTTCCAAAGAACACTTGTTCGGAGGTAGAAAAAGGTTTGAAAAAGTGTTTGAAAAATTTTCAACCTTGATCTATGGTCATGAAATTTGGGTAAATGCTAACAATAATAAAATGAAATATACAGTGGCTACAAAGGAAGCGAAAAAAATGTAAATTTATAACTTAATAGTGTTCTTATTGTAGACGTTGAAAATGAAGCTATTAGAGACAGTGCCAAATACCCCATTTGTTTCAGTCCAAAATATCCATATACAAATCCATGTTAAATCGACTAATTATCCTTGGAAGCTCAGTTCACTTCCGAGTTCCGGTTTATTCTCATGCCTATAAATAACACTCCTTATAAATTTCATTAAATTGGCTATTGATTTTCCCAGGCAATTTTCCCTTTAGGCTCGAGCACGTTCTCCTCTACGATATTAACCAACCACCGAGCTGAACCAAAACAAAATTTATATTCCGGCAATCGCATGCAGCTAACTTATAGATCACAAAAAATAAACTTTCGTATTCTGGGGTGAAATTATATTACTCCATGCTATGTACCATGGGCCACCCCCTTTTCAGCTTGAAATCTTCTACTTTGCTATACTTGCGTCCTTAAATGGAAATTTCATAATACTTGGAATGGAGCCAGAACGGTTTTTGGAGCCAGAAGCCCTATTCGCAGCGGTTTTACATGCTTTTAGCTCTGAGATTGCGACTCACACCATGGCCTATCGTCCTGCCGCATCATTATCACAAAATTATGGTTTTTTTTCTGGTTAGCTTTAGCTACGAAATTAACTACGTGTGGAGCTGGATCGCACATGACGTGTGGTTGACATGTTGATGTCGGTTGTCGAATCAACCCAATGCTACAGGGGCGAAAAATACAGGGAGGGGAATCCTTAAGGGATTGCCAGCCAGAATATGAGTGAAGATGATTGATTTATGTTTCGTCTTTTACTTAAGGTGAGTAAATATTTGTGAAAGTCTTTCCTTACGGAAATCAATATTTTGAGAAAGATGAAGGAGGTTAAAGCTGCGTATCGTTATCTTATCGGGATATGCCTCCTTTATACCTTCGCATATTGGTTTTGATGCCTTTTTGGGGATTTTCAAAGTTGGTAATAATTTTGTTTGTTGTATGCAAATCGTTCTTTTATGTGGACGAAATCGAAGCTAAGTACTTTTTGATGTTGATGATATAATACGGTTGTGACAGGGAGTTGATAGACTTTTCCAACACACGGCATCCTTTATACGTATTTCAAGAATTTATAAAATTAAAAACAAAAACCCAAATACTCATTTTTTTTTAATATCAAAATTAAAACGGGCGCTGCTGATCCCCGAAGTCAGTCAAAACAGTCAAAGCTCTTGACAGCGTTAAGTAACAAGTTTAGGCTTGAATAAAATATACTGAAAACTTCAAGTACACAAGGATAAATGAGAGCCAACAACTATGCCACATAAAACATATCAAAAGCCAGTGCCTTTTCTTGGAGCCACACAACTTTCCTTCCTACTATCACATTATTTTCACTTTCTAATTAAAAGAGTAAAAATAGAGCAAAGTTTTCAGGCGTAACGTGTGTGTCCTCTAGCGCTCTAGCGCTTTCTTATCGGTTTGTGACATGCATTTTCCAACAACCATAAAACTGCCTGCCATTCCGCCATCAGCAGCACCCATAAAGCCTCTGTTCTGTTACATTTCCTATGACCCAAGTCCGCTGCCTCCATCTGTTTGCTAAGTGTGATAGCAAATTGCACGTAAGGACTTTTCTCTTCTGAAACTAGAGCTCATTATGCACAAGAAAAAGAAAACTAAAAGGTTCTGGATTTTTACACACATATCGTTGACACTGCGACTAATGAATAAAAAATGTTTTCAAGTTGCCTTTGCATGTCATTCATGGTATACACTAGAGGACTAGACTAGTGTGTTAAATGCAGGAGTATCTCTCCGTGTTCCTTAGAGGGTTAATCGATGCTTTTAAACTACCCTGATGGTATTATGGTTGGCCTTTGTTAGTTGTTGGTGCTGCAGTTTAAAGCCTGTAGAAGCGTGGAAAAATCGACAGAAAGGAACACCAAGAAACTAGGTAGGTAGTACGTCAAGGCTGTGTTGTTTTGCTTTGTAGCCATTAATCTCTTGTCGACTTATCACTTTTTCGCAGTTCATGTCAAGGACGAAAATGGGCTCTAGTGAAAAGCGAATAGCAAGCATTAGAAATTCAGGTGTTAAAGTATCATCGGTTAGAAATCAGCGTGTTTATATCCTTCTGGGTAATTTAAGGACTTGAATAAAGGTCAAGACAATGTATTTAGATTAGGACTGGATCGATAGCCAATGAAGAAGAAAACGACAAACGAAGTAGGTCGTAAAAATTCGTCGTGATTTGGGCATTTTTTTCGCTCCTATTTGGGACGCTATCAACGGAATAATTCAGTGGATATTTTCGTTACGTGTCCTCTGCGGATAACAATAAATTAATAAGGGTATTTGCTTATCCAGCCGGAGCAGTTGTCACATAATTATTCACGAATCCTGGCATTTTCGATAGCAAAATTTGCATTTATACGATTTGACAACATTTATCCATGCAGGTGGCTATTGATTTAATTTTAAGTCCAGTATAATTCGGGAAAGTTATGCAGACC
This sequence comes from Neoascia interrupta, assembly GCA_947623515.1. Classification (NCBI taxonomy): domain Eukaryota; kingdom Metazoa; phylum Arthropoda; class Insecta; order Diptera; family Syrphidae; genus Neoascia; species Neoascia interrupta. Next base: position 62,046,460 of record OX392462.1, on the reverse strand, counting down.
CTCCACAGGTGGGGTCTAATTTTAATATCAAACGCATAAAAGTCCACACTTCAGTGTTTGGTGGGCGAAAAAACAACCCCGTTTCAGCCTGCGTGAAGTTGAATAAATTATAAAAAGGATAACTTTTTTACGGACATCTTAAATCGGTTAAATGCTTTAAAATTGTTTTTTTTTTATTTTTGACTTAAGGTAAAAATTGAATTTATCTAAACTAAATTTTTCAAATTACAACAACTTAATTTAATAAAAAGTTATAAGGTTTCCGCAAAAAAAAATTGAAAGCTGCTGGCTTGGTTATAATATCTGCCTTGATTTAACCCTTCTCTCATAATATTATGACCTCGTCGTTTTAGAGCCCTACAAACTTGTCAAAATATGATTTAGCTTTAGCTTTTGATTTAAATTGCTTTAAGGGTGAAACGTTTAATTTAAAACTTATTTTTTCTTTCCAGTTTCATCGACTGCGCTTGTGTTTTTGGAAATATTTCTGCCAACAGGAACGACATGCAGTAAATTCAAAAGAAAAACAGTTGGAATTGCATTATTTAGCCTTAAGAGTTAGAATGGTATTTTCATATCAAAATATATGTAACAAATATTATTCATTTTTATTAATGTCAAATATATAATTAAAAACAAATTCTTAACTGCTTTATGCATGAAATATTTATCTCCAGGTAAAACATTAATGTTTTTGTCATAAACGCCCGTAAAAGATTAGGGGTGGCCTTATTTTTAGTGAAAAAAGAAATATACGTAAGTTTTTACACGTAATTTTTAAAGTAGTTTTTTTTTCTAGCTAAAACTTTGATTTTACCAAGGAAGCCACTCTTATCGAGGGGAATTTGCGTGGCTTTTTGTCCTTTTTTTATTTCATGTATTTTATTTTGGCCCTTTATCCTCCTAATAGGGTGTTTCCACCGGACACTAATTTGCGATTAAGACAAATCATCCCTAAGTCTCCTTTAAATCACGAGATTTACCATAAGAATATTAATTTCTTTACGACGAGATTAAAAATTAATCGCGTAATTAATCTCTTCCACGCAAGAATTCTTAAATCTTTAATTTAAGAATAAAGATTTAAGACTTCAAACTTTTAATTAAGTTAGATAAAGACTTAAATCTTTAATTAAGAATTCAATTTCCTAAATTCTTAAATGTTTATGTTGATACTGCTGGACGCTGGTTGATGTTGATCAATTTGGTCTGCTATCAACTTTGTGGACCGAAATCCCAATCAACAGATTTGACAAAAAACAAAACGTCAAACGTTTTGGTTTTCTATTTTTGATTTATTTCGTTGCGTAGGTTAAAAAAATCGATGGCAATTAAAAATGAATTTAATTCTTTATCGGACGGACTAAGATTAAACCCAGAAATAAGTTTTTCAGTGAACTAAATATGGTAAGTTAACCCCGGATCAACTCTGGAGTATGAACTTCTTTTAATGTTTTTTTTTTCTTTGTGGAATGGCAGTTGCTTTGCGCCCTTCTTTAAAAATGACATCTGAAACTCGAACTTCTAGGTTTTTCTAGGTGCAGTGAGAGTTGGAAGAGTCAATAGTTTCGAGACGAGAGTTGAAAATTTTGGCATCTTTTCTGGCCGAGTTATACCTGCACTGAAAACTTGCTCAATGGGTTAACTCCAGATTCGTTTTGTTCCGGGATTAAGAGATCTTGGTTTAAGCTGGGCTTAACTCAGCACTTGAAAACTCGAAGCAGCGAGAAGTTCAACATTTTTTTGAATGTCGGGCCATAAGTGATGTGGGCCGGAATTACAAAATTAAACCTTAAGAAGCTTAATATGAAAGGTCTATAAGAAGAACCAATGTCAAACAAAAGAACGGATAAGGCTTGTTCGACGCACCTCTTAAAGACATTTTACTCACATTTCTTAAAGATTCTTAAGGGAGGGCGCTCGAATATTCCGCGACGCAGCATTCAAATTAATTTGGAGTAACATATGTACATAAATGGCCAAATGATTAGAGAGGAAAATATATCCCTTTAAATATATAATGTTAAGAAATACGTGCGACGTAGTTTAAGCGACTGGTAGAGGATAGCATGCCCGATGAATGGAACCTTAGCATTGTTCCTGGCTCTCAAGAAAGGAGACCCTTAGAACTGCGCGAGCTCCAATCCTCAGAGTTATTTATCAATTACCTTAAAATCCCATACGAGATCTTTTGACCTGTATTATGTATAAATTCGTTTAGTCAACAGTCGCAGTAAGCTGTAAGATCATATCAGAATGGCTTGGCCACGGCCAGGAGAGTATGAGTAGACCGTGTCGATTCACTCTGCGACAGATTATGGGAAAAAAATCTAGGAATTCAATATACGTAGCTAGCTTATGCAACGTCACACTAAAATTTTCTCGGATCACCAGGCCATCAGAAATTCGCAGTAGGCATCAAGTTGGAGTAATCGCATAGTAAGCTGAGGAAACCAGTCTGCCAAACAGGTTTTTCTTGTTTCCAATCAAGTCTAAGCTCCACCCACAACTAACGGAAGTTTTTTCGTGCAAAAGAAATGCGAAAGTCAGGGATGATATGAGGTAAAACAATTTTTTTTAGTTTTTATGTTCGAATTTATGAATAACATGAGTATGTAGTTTGACTCGAACCGATTAGGCTGAATACAGGAACCGTTAATATTTTTGTTTTTATTTAGTTCATTTAGTGTATACCTACACAGTTGTATTAATCTATTTAACGAAAATAGTAGCAATAGCCGTAAATCAATATTGGCAATATTTTAATCAAGACTTCTGCTAAGAGAATATTTCAATTTAAGAAATACATAGGTTAACGTATTGATGAACTTATACCGTACCTATATCCTTTTGCAAATGTTTCATATCTGTTATTTTTAATTCATTTTTGAATATTTGGCTTCAATAAATGTGAAAAATTCTATCTAAAATATTTATTTTAGTGCAATGATTCGTTTTAGTTAAAAGGCTCAAGCACCAGTAGAATGTATCACAAAATTACTCAAACAAAACATAGTTTTTCTGCGAAAAAAATTTCGCTCGAACGCCACTCCAAAATTTTCTCAGATTACCAGGCCATCAGAAATACGCAGTAGGCATCAAGTTGGAGTGAAAATCGCATAGTAAGCTGAGGAAACCAGTCTGCCAAACAGGTTTTTCTTGTTTCCAATCAAGTCTAAGCTCCACCCACAACTAACGGAAGTTTTTTCGTGCAAAAGAAATGCGAAAGTCAGGGATGATATGAGGTAAAACAATTTTTTTTAGTTTTTATGTTCGAATTTATGAATAACATGAGTATGTAGTTTGACTCGAACCGATTAGGCTGAATACAGGAACCGTTAATATTTTTGTTTTTATTTAGTTCATTTAGTGTATACCTACACAGTTGTATTAATCTATTTAACGAAAATAGTAGCAATAGCCGTAAATCAATATTGGCAATATTTTAATCAAGACTTCTGCTAAGAGAATATTTCAATTTAAGAAATACATAGGTTAACGTATTGATGAACTTATACCGTACCTATATCCTTTTGCAAATGTTTCATATCTGTTATTTTTAATTCATTTTTGAATATTTGGCTTCAATAAATGTGAAAAATTCTATCTAAAATATTTATTTTAGTGCAATGATTCGTTTTAGTTAAAAGGCTCAAGCACCAGTAGAATGTATCACAAAATTACTCAAACAAAACATAGTTTTTCTGCGAAAAAAATTTCGCTCGAACGCCACTCCAAAATTTTCTCAGATTACCAGGCCATCAGAAATACGCAGTAGGCATCAAGTTGGAGTGAAAATCGCATAGTAAGCTGAGGAAACCAGTCTGCCAAACAGGTTTTTCTTGTTTCCAATCAAGTCTAAGCTCCACCCACAACTAACGGAAGTTTTTTCGTGCAAAAGAAATGCGAAAGTCAGGGATGATATGAGGTAAAACAATTTTTTTTAGTTTTTATGTTCGGATTTATGAATAACATGAGTATGTAGTTTGACTCGAACCGATTAGGCTGAATAAAGGAAGCGTTAATATTTTTCTTTATATTAAGTTCATTTAGTGTATGCACAGTTGTATTAATCGATTTAACGAAAATTGTAGCAATAACCGTAAATCAATATTGGCAGTATGTATTTTAATCAAGACTTCTGATAAGAGAATATTTCAATTTAAGAAATACATAGGTTAACGTATTCATGGTCTTATACCGTATATCCTTTTGCAGATGTTTCATATCTGTTATTCTTAATTCATTTTTTAATATTTGGCTTTAATAAATGTAAAAAAATGCTCAAGCACCAGTAGAATATATCACAAAATTACTCAAACAAAACAAATGAAGTACTCGCCAATCCCCACATCCCCCCTCCCATCCGCAAGCAAAAAAAATGTCGCTCGAACGCCACTCCAAAATTTTCTCAGGTCACCAGGCCAACAGAAATTCGCAGCAGGCATCAAGTTGGAGTGATAATCGCATAGTCTAAGCTGTGAAAACCAGTCTGCCAAACAGGTTTTTTTTGTTTCCAATCAAGTCTAAGCTCCACCCACAACTAACGGAAGTTTTGTCGTGCAAAGAAAATGCAAAAGTCAGAGTTAATATGAGGTGAAACATTTTTTTTTTAGTTTTTATGCTCGGATCTATGAATAACATGAGTATGTATGTAGTTAGTTTGATTCGATCTGATAAGGCTGAGTAAAGGAAGCGTTCATATTTTGGTTTTTGTTTAGTTAATTTAGTATATACCTATTTGGATTTATTTTTTTAACGAAAATTTTTGCAATAACCATTAATCAGTATTGTCAATATTTTAACCAAGACTTGTGCTAAGAGAATATTTTAATTTAAGAAATAGATAGACGTATTGATGATCTCATAACCTATACCCTTTTGCAGATGTTAATTCAATTTTGAATATTTGGCTTTATTAAATGTAAAAAATTCTACGTAAAATATTTAAGTGCAAACGCAAAATGATTTTCTTTAGTTAAAATGCTCAAGAAGCAGTAGAATGTAGCATAAAATTCCTCAAACAAAACAAATAGTCATACGAACATTATGATGAATGCGTCCCCCGCAAGCGAAAAAAAACCTCGCTCGGACGTCACTCCAAAATTTTCTCAGAAATACCAGGCCACAAGGAACTCACAGTAGGCATCAAGTTGGAGTGATAAATCCATATAGTCCAAGCAAACAAAACCAGTCAGCCAAACAGGTTTTTCTTGTTTACAAACCAATTTAAGCTCCACCCACAACTAACGGAACTCGTTTTGCGCAAATGAAATACAAAAGTCAGGGTTAATATGAGGTAATCCACTTTTTTTTTAGTTTTCATGTTCGGATTTATAAATAAGAATGTTAAATTACGTAAATGAACATATATATTACAATAAGTTAGTTTGATTTTCGAATAAATGAAACATTAATAAAAGTTATCACTGTTCCTGCCATTATTATAGATCATATAATTGTTATAATTTTTACATTTCAATTGAAAAATTAATAATTTTGTTTTTAAATTAGCTTTTATTTCTTATGTTATTGCCGTTTAGGCTTTTGTAACGAAAATAACTTAATTTTGAACTAGTTTTTTTTTTAATTTCACTTTGCAGGTTTTATACCGTTAATAATTTAATCGAACTTTCTTCGCTGTTTTCTTTCACTTGCATAAAATGAGGCTTCAGACTATGGGATTGTTGTACACAGAGCAGAAAACTTTCAAGTACAAGTACAATCCAAGTACCCAGTACCTTGTGTACTTGTACTGTACTCGTACTTGATACTTGGAAATTGCAAAGTACAAGTACTTTGCAAGTACTTTCTTTTAACTACATTTACCTTGTACTGCCATACTTGCCAGTACATTTTCAAGTACAAGTGCATTTTGGTATGTTTGCAGATTAGACTAGACTTAAATGTACGCAAAAATGTAATTTCGTGCCCTTAAAATGGGTCAGCCCAAAAACTTGGTGTAAAAGGAATCTAGAACAGAGTCTGGTTCATCTTATGTGCTAATTTTTATTTCTTATTCTTTCCTAAAATAGGTATAAGGACAGACGAAATCTACGTTTTTCTATGAAATTCAAGTTTTTTCTTGGATTCTGCCTCCAAATGTGGGCGTGGCCCATAACTTTGTATGAAAAGAATGTAGAAAAATGTGTTTTCTACATTTTATATTAAGTAATAACTTTTCGATTCCTTGCAAAAGGATCGAATAAAATGATTTTGAATAAATATGCTACGAATCGAAAACATACGCTTTTTCTGTTAAATAGGGCTCAAAGTTCACTTCTATTTAAAAAGGTACTGGCAAGTATTACAGTACCCAGTAAATGTAGTTAGAATAAAGTACTTGAAACGTACTCGTACTTTGCGATTTTTAAGTATCAAGTATATGGTACATGATTTTTTCAAGTATGTACAAGGTGCTGGATACTTACGTTGTACTGCAGTACTAATTTACTTAAGTACTTTACAATTCTGCCTATGTTATACACCAACGCAACATGATGCCTACTAGCCTCCTTTATTAGTTCAGGGTTTGATTTAAGTTTAGTTAGGATTTCGACCTAGGTTTTTCAAAAAGCAGAAGAGGGTTAAGTGGAGTTGAGCAGTTGAAATAACGGAAATCAAAAATTTAATCGAAACAAATAAAGTTATGCTTTTGAATACTCAGGTTGCAAATATGCCAAGTCATCACGAAAAAGCATGTAAGTACCGAACAAATGACAAATTGTCATATTCAATAGTTTGTTTCCACCGGCCACTAAGCCGCGATTAATATTAGTCTTCGTTTAATCCTCTGCAAATTAACCATACGAACTGAAATCGTCTAGGCAAGCGATTAAAAATCTCTCATAAATCTCATTCACCCTTTTCACAAACCACTTTCAACCCTTATGGTCATTTTTATTAATCTATCGTTTATTTTTGATGATCAAACTAATTAATAAATCCAAACATAAAAAAAGTTTTTTGCCTCAAATTATCCCTGACTTTCGCTTTTGGTTTTTGCAAAACAAGTTTCGTTAGTTGTGGGTGGAGCTCAAACTTGATTGGAAACAAGAAAGCCCGTTTGGCCGACTGATTATCTTAGGAAATAGGATTATTACTCCAAATTGATGCCTACTGCGAGTTTCTGATGAATTTTAGTGTGACATTGGAGTAAGGTTTTTATAATTTGTTTGCAGGGTATAATCTTTGCTTGATTATTTATTTTGTTTGGGCAGTTTCGTTACTTGTTCAACTGTTGACTGCTGACAGCTCAAGCCTCTTAATTAAAAAAAATAATCTTGTGTAAGCAATGAAATATTTGATGTAGAATTTTCCACATTAGGAAACATAAGGTTTGCATGCATAGTTAGATTTCCAATACATATTTCTTAAATCGTTTATATATTTCTTCAATTGGCAGAAGTTTCAGTTTTAAAATTGACAATATTGATTTAACTCTATTTAGATCAATTGGTCTTATTTCTATGGTTATTGAACAATTTCTGTTAAATAAATTAATACGCCACTACACAAAATGAAGCGAGAAATAACCAAAACTGCCTCATTTATTCTGCCATCAAACAAGATTATAAATCCGAACAAAAAAACTCAAGAAAAAAATCTTGTTTACCTCATATTAACCATGACTTTCGCATTTCTTTTTGCGCAAAACAAATTCCGTTAGTAGTGAGTGGAGCTTAAACTTGATTGAAAACAAGTGAAACCTGTTTGGCAGACTTGTTTTCTCAGCTAAGACTTTGGGATTATCTCTCCAACTTGTTGCCTACTGCGAGTTCCTGAGGGCCTGGTGATCTGAGAAAGGCTGACATTTTTATCATTTGCTTGCAGGGCCATCATAGTCTTTGGTTGATTTTTCTTTTTTTTTTTGAGTAATTTTGTGACACATTAAATTCCTGACAGCTCAAGCCTCTTTATTAAAAAAATCATTTTGCGTTCGCACTAAAATAATTTATTATGAATAAATTTTTTTTTACATTTAATGTAGCCAAATATTCAAAACTGTTTTAAAATGAACAGAAAAAAAAACCTCTGCAAAAAACGCATAATTAAATTCTCAATACGTTTAGGTACCTATTTCTTAATTTGAAATATTTTCTTAGCACAAGGGTTGATATAAATAATAATAAAATTTAATAATAATATATTAATAATAAAATATTGACAATACTGACTTATGGTTATTACAACAATTTTTGTTAAATAAATCAATGCAACTCCACAAAATGAACAAAATAAAAAGATGAATGCTTAATTAATGCTTAATGCATCGAGCCAATTTAAAAATCCGAACATAAAAGCTCCAGAAAAAAATCTTGTTTACCTCATATTAACCCTGACTTTTGCATTTCTTTTTGCGCAAAACAAATTCCGTTAGTTGTGGGTGGAGCTTAAACTTGATTGGGAACAAGTAAAACCTGTTTGGCAGACTCGTTTTCTCAGCTTAAGACTTTGCGATTATCACTCCAACTTAATGCCTACTGCGAATTCCTGGTGGCCTGGTGACCCGCGAAAATTTTCAAGTGACGTGCAATGGTTGTTTTTTTTTCCTGGTAATTTGTGACAAACACAAGACCAAATGGAGTCCTTTAGGATGGTTTGAATGACACGTTTAGAATCATGTGGCTACGATCTTAAGGACTTAAACTAGAAACTAGATAGATAGGAAACTCCTTATTTTTTTGATACGATAATGACTGACACTGACACTGACACTAGAATCAGCGCGGCAAAAGTGATCAGTGTGTGCCAAGATTCGGATTCCAGAAAATGTAATTAAAATATTTTTTTTTTGATATAGCTTCCTACAAATGGATTACACTTGGAAGTCTTCCAGAAGTGACAAACCTTCCTTTACACTGTATTGATGAACTGATCATGAGGTTCTTCATAGGTATACTTCCGCAGGTTCCTTTTTGTTAAAAAAACAATTTTGTTTTAAGAATTTTTAAGAAAAACGTAAAAATATTTATTCGTGTCACTCCGTGCCACACACCGGCTCCGTATGCCCCTACGGACTTCCAAGTCATTAATTTAATGATGCAGTGAACAAGGATCCCCCGACATACGAATTTTGTTCATTTCCTCATATAAGTAACGACTTCTGTCGGCACCCTCTAATGGACAAGAATCCTGCGCTTGTTTGTTGATGCTTCGTACATGAAACAGTGGTAATATAAAGCATCGTTAAATCAATCAAGCGCGTTACCCTGCTTCCCCCAAATGGATGTCAAAATAAGAGCCATACACCGCTGCATTAGCCATTTAAATCTTTCAAGTGAAATGTGCGTTCTTGGCAAATGAGGCAAGTAACTTCTTCTCTCACTGCCAAAATCATTAGATTTGATTTAGAGACGGTGTGCCTTTCCAAGCACGTCAATATAGTGTGCCATTCAATCATCACCATTGGATTTATTTCCACACCAATGGAAATGCTCTACAACTCCATAATGAAGATACAAAGTGGATTAAAAGGAATATACAAGTTATAATCCCCGTCGATATTTCACACCACGCTCGGGTGTAGCGCCTGGTGCTAATTGCTTTTACCCTTTTAGCCAAAGTGGTGGAAAGTAACCCAAATCAACACACACCCTCGAATGAAACCATCCCTCGAATGAAGCACATCCGCTTCAAGAGAAGGGAAATCGATATCTGCTGAAACGGTGAGAAGCACATATCATCCACTCCCACTCCACCTGGTTGTTTACATAAATATTTAAAAAGTTCACCATTTGAACTCATCGAGGATGCACCATTAGTCGGCCAGGGTGCTGATGCCGAGTGCTTCGTCATTATAATTACTTTTGTCGCGACTGGCACTGCATTATTATTATTTGGCGGTGTAAGCAGAACGTTTTTGGTTGGCAGGCGAGGTGGTGTCTTAAGAGAACCCAAGTCATTCACCACTAGAAAAATTCCATTGCATAACCAAAATCAACCCCCTTTTGAAGCTCACTCTCTCCCTCTCTTGTTCTTTAGTGGCGGTTTTGTGATGTCTGCTGAACTGAAATTGCACCCTCTCTCTGTGTACAAGACGGGATGCACTGACAGAATATGATTTTCCACCCCTTTTGTGGACTCCACCCGTAGCCCCCTTGACCGTTAGTGTTTCGAGTACTCACCATTTTCAATCGTCTCTTTGGCGCACGATATTATTTTCCCTTTACGCCTACGAAGATTCGATTCAAAGTTATTTGTGTCGTCTGTGAAGTCCTCCAAACCGGCATCTGACTCATGTACGTCCTCAGATGATTGCCTTTCGGAGGACAAATCACCTGCAGCTGTAGTACCGCCGTGGATTAGATTTTCCGAGCTTTTATTCATTTTCCTTTTGTTTTCGCTGCACTTAGCACATTTCACAAAACTTGAACCGCTCACCCAGATCCTAGTTTACGGAAGTAGCAAAACTGCTAGGATCTCTTCTTTTTTTCCTTATCTCTGCGATTATTATGTAAAAGGACGATTTGCACAAGCACCGAAAACTTTAAACTTTGCTTTATTTTGTCCTTAAAACCGGACTGTTGACTTATTATTCTTTTTTCTAGTGCTTAAAATATATCACAAAACGAAAACATTGAATTTTAGGCTGCTCGGGTAGTGGAGTATTTTTGGAAGGAAAAAAAAACTACGGGCAGTTCGTCGCCGTTGAATGTCCTTAAACTCCTTAAAGCATATGACTTGCTTTTCACTTGTGTATGGATTTGGGGGAGTAACGAAAAGTTGTCGTTTTTTTGTGCTTAGGGGGCAATAAAACGATTCACCGAGTGTTTAGGACTCCAATAGATAGCAAGGGAGGGCTAATGGGAAAGGGATATATAGACAGTAGTACTGAGACCGACAGCAAGAGCTGGGCGAAGTTAACATTTCGAACGATGAAGTCAGACTGACAGTTCTTCTTCGGATATGAGTTGCGTATTGATTTTTTACACCCAACGAGGGTGTTGAATTTTATTCAACGAAAACGGCTAGTCCAAAATGAAATGGTTTGTGTCTTTGGGCTGTGTTGAGTTTGTTTGAATTGAAAACCATAACGTTTTCAACATTTCAAAAAATGTCCTTTTTTTTCTTTAATCTTGTTGGCTTGCTTAACTTCAAGTTTAACAGTTAATTTTGTGTCTCAAGTAGATTCTACTCACGCGATAATTAATAAAAAAAAGAAAACCTTAATTAAGTTATTTAATATTAACCGTACAAAGCGAATTTGTACTTAGTAAAATAATCAAAACAAAAGATTGGCTTCAAGCCATTTTTAAAAGAGAGTCAACTCAACAGATTCAATAGTGATAAACAAGTATGATAAAAAAGAAAAACTTAAACGTACAACGTTTACTTAGGATGGTTGTAAAAAAAACATGAACGATGACTGGAGTAACTGCCAACTTGTGGTCTCACCACTCTTCTTCTGCTTCCAGAGCAGCTGGACCATTGCTGTTTGAAGCAAAGTTGTCATTACCCTGCAAGTAAAGAGGAGAAAAATCGGTGTTAGATATAAATTTCAAAATAATGTTGAGTTCTATAATTTTTTTAAATTTTTCAACTTGAGAAAAACTAAAAATTAAGATAGCGCAATTAGTAAATTTTTAAATTTGTGGAATAGTATAAAAAAAAGAAGTGTTCCGATTTCGACTTCTTAAATCGTGCTCTTTATTGGTGTTTTTGGCTCAGCTAGGTTTCTAAATTCTGTCTCTTGTTAAATGATGTAAAGTGTGCGAAAGTGTACTGATCCCTTATTTCAATCCGGACCTAAGAGACTTCATCGCATCCACGTCGACTTTTGCTGTCGTGATTAGGCCTGAATATTGTTTATCGGTGCCAAGACAGAATGCCAAACAATATTAACTTTAAATTAGTTGACAAAAAAAAAAAGAAATCTTCTAAGGTGGCAGCAGTATTGTGAGGGACTTTTGAATAAACAGTTTATCAGGAAACACTTTCTAGAGAAACTACTCCTAACCGGGAAAAATCACCAGACAATCGAATAGGTCGGGAAGGTCTCCAAAAAGCGGTTGGAGAACCCTCAGAGTTCTGAAAAAAAAAATAGGAGAGGGCGGGTCCAGATGGGCTTACGATCTTCATCTCCAAACTAATAAGAGGCGATCCAATGCGTAATCAGTGGAGTAGCAAGAAAAGAGCGAGATGTTCTTCCGGAGTCACTGATGAGTCGGTGTACACCAGGGAAGCGTCCTAAGTCCTTTGCTTTTCATTGTAGTCCTTGATTGCCTGCTTGAAGGAAAACTGATGGACCCGAAAAGGGGCCATTATAAGTTAAGATCATACATCCCTGCAGCAAGCACTTGATATATGGGTGAATGTTTTGGAAGGGAATGAGTATCGTATTAGCCAAAAGAAGACAGAGTGCCTGTGCTGCCCATTCTCTGACCCACCCGAGCCAATTCCAGACATTCAATTGAATGGAAATGTGCTTCCCAAGGGTAAAAAGTTTAAGTACCTCGGATTTATAGCAAAGCAAACTGTCACACATCAATCATCGCGTAAGCATGGGATGGATGAAGTACCGAGAAAACTCCGCCATTTTCTGTGACCGAAAAACGCCCATTAAGCTAAAAGGAAGGATCTACAGCGCAGTCGTGCGTGCGACGCTTACATATGGTTCACAATGTTGGACAGCGTACAAGAAATATGAGGGCAAATTAACGGCAGCTGAGATGAAGGTACTTTGCATGACATCAGGATTAATAAAGCGAGATAGAATAAGAAGTACGACGATCTGAGGGTGCCTCCATGTAAAATAACTTATCTCCAAGAAAATGAAGCCCGACCGGCTAAGTTGGTAATGCTTTGTACAAAGGAGATGTCCTACGAATCCTGTCAAAAAGACTATGTCCACCAACATTCCAACGAAATCGCGAAAGAAAGGAACAGCTAAACATTCATGGATCACACAAATGCAACGACAACAGCATTTATTTGGCCTCAGTGACGAAGAGATCCAAAACCGCCGTAAAATCTTGCCTGAAAGGCTTTTAAGATTCAGCCAATTTTTAATAGGGCCAATCTACCCCAGACTGTGACGCCAACTAAAAGCATGTGCTTGAGGAATACAACGCATACCAGCTATAAGATTAGCATACCTATGGCTATGACCAAGACAACGATATGCCAAAAGGACAACTTGGGCTAACGCGGATGCCATTAAGATATCTGCGTCGAGATATTATATGAAAAGTAATATCAGGAGCCCGATTACGATGTGCGAAGGGAATCGAAAATGTCATCACATTTTGGTTTTGGTATAACGATGGGCGATCGGTTCGCTTTACCGAGCGAATGCGCCCAATTATGCAAGCGAAGTCGAATAGGGTTGCGATTCGCCGAATTACGAAGTGCGAAAGCAAATTTGAAGTGTCATGGCGCAAGTCAAACTTCGTTTATATCCAAAAGTTGAGGGTTTGAGTTGAGTTGGAATTTCGACCTAGGTTTTTCAGCACATGACAAAAAGGGTTGAGTTGAGTCGATTAGTTGAAATAATCGAAATGAAAAATTGAAACTGAAGCAATTTAGCTCCTTTTTTACATATTGAGTGTCAAATCAATACGAAAAAACATACAAGTACCAAAGAAATGGCAAATTTTGCATATTTAAAGCTAAATGCTCTGTTTGTAATTTCAACCTAGGTACACCAGCAACATTTCGCCTCAAAGCCACAGAGCGTGCGCGATGGAGTCGACTCGACTCAACTCCAACTCGATCCGCGTTTATGAGGTCTAACCTAATTGCGATAAACGAAGCTTATTGCGAGAAATATTCTGGTGTCCTTTATTTTGTTACTAACCATTTTGTTCTATGTGGGACATATAAAAACGGGATTTTGTGGTGCAAAACAATTCTCATCAAAGACGACTGAACACACAACCTGGTAATGGGAGTTGAACAAACCAATGTTAAGACTTTTTTCGCGATCAGTGTCCGTAGTCAGGTTTCCTTAAACACAAGTACACTTGTGGCAAAACAATCCTAAAAAAAAAAAAATCGTATCGAAAATTTGTCCCAAACGCCAAAAAAAGATTTATTTATTCTACAAAACGTTGATTTCGGTGGATATCGGTCAAACACGAAAGAGAAAAGAGCGCGAAAAACGCTCAAGAAACCGTTTCTAAACCGCTGAAAAAACCACCAGTACCGTCAATTATTTCTGGTTGAAGTATATCCTCTGAAGTCCTAAACAACTTCGCAGACACATCAGATTGTTTTGCGGCTGCTGGAGCTCATGGAACCTTGCAGCGAATTCGCCCTTAAGACCGGATAGAAACTTTATAAGGGGGCTGCAATGTCTGTTTCAGAGATTTTCCTCTTATACTCAAGAATTGTTGGGAAATGAATACGGCCTTGTTTCGCAATTTCTTTTTGAAAAATCTCTAGCTTTCGACGCGGTATCAAGTCGCATATTAATTTCCGATTTCCTTGTATCGTTGCTGGGCGCATGTAAATTAATAAAAAATAAAGACACAGCAAGCATTTTGCACATATTTGCTGGGAAAAACTGTCAGTGTGTTCTTGGTTCTTGATTGTTAAGTTTTGCAAGGAGAATATGTTGTACGTCAGAATCGAAGTATCACACTCTGAAGGAAACTCCTTGAGTTAAGATCTCAATTTTTTCGACTCTTAATTGGCCGAAAGAGTGTCGCAGTCCGCCTGTTTCTGACCGTGGGCCGTCCGTTAACCTGGACAAGTCAAAAGTGATGATTTTCGAAGCGCGAGTGGAAGATATTCATGGAACGACGGGTGGACTTATCAGGGTGAAAATATTGCGTTGTTATCGAGTACAAGTATTTAGGAGTCCTTATAACCATAAATCGTAATATGAAGAACATCTTAAAGCAAAGCTGTCGGAGTCCAAACATGCTTTATCCAGTCTGGAACCGTTGTATTGCTAGCAAATCTATAACCCACAGCGTTTCCAAAAAATATTCAACGCAACTGCAAAAGCCATTCTGCTTTATGGAACCCATTTACGTCCTTATGAAGAAGTCATATTGTTCCTTCGTTATTTTTACAAGCGAGTCTTTCAATTACCAAATTGCACGCCATGCTCCATTTGGAAACTGGTCCACCCCCATTTTTTGGATACACTTCGGTTCCACTTTCAGTACTTAACGAAGGTGTATGTGATGGATGGACGATAGGCTACCTAAACTGGTGCTGAAGTACATAGTGCTAAAATGATGTAACTTTATCAAGGAATGGGAAATTCTCGCGCCAGAATGTGGCTTAGAATTGAGACTGACCTGGCCACACAGTCTACTATTGTGAAAACCGATCTAGATGTCCTACTTCATGTAATAGGACAGGAAAGGAACGCAAGATATACCAGCGGTGCACGAAGCTCGCAGCAGAGATTGTGTTACCCGAAATAAGCCTATGATTTGCAAGACACACCTACTAAACTGGTACTGATACGCCAAAATAAGACTTATTTTTGAACTAACGGGAGAGCTAATTTCGCTTAACTACACAGCGCTCGGATTTACCCATTATTTGTGATCTATGCAACAGCATGATGAGAGATGATATTCTTTACTCCTTAGCTACCTGCTCAATGCTTTAGGAACTCCGTCTAGCTTTTTTTAATGCGACTATTTTAGACGAATAGAAAGCCTCGGACATACTTAATGGCGAATTAGGCTGGGATTCGTTGTACAACTATGCCAAGGCTGCCCTGACTTACAGAAACTGCTTAATTGAAGAAAACTTCTAAAAATATCTAGTTCAATTCCTAAACTCCCTTTTATTTGTCATTTGCAACTCATTTGTAACGTATTGAAGCTTAATTTTTCTTGTTTTTTCAAACGCCAGAAGAATGGTCTCATGTCAGTTAAGCCTTTCTGGGTTAAGCAGACAATGAGAAAAAAAAAAGGTTTATGCTTTCAAGCGACCATTTTTGTAAGCTTTGAGTACGTAAAAGGTGACTTCATGTCAGAGCTAAGCTCATCTCAACTTAGGGATCCAGGCCAGCTTTGCCAGCACATTTTTAAAAACTTCACTAAGAACTAAACCCTGTAAAAGAAAACAATACCCTAAGCTAAATTTTAAAACTCACCTTAAGATTACGGAAATCTCTACCACCAAATTTGTTGCCAAAGTTTCCACCGCCTCCTCCACCACTGCAATTCTGCAAGAAGTCAGGTACTTCTTGATCGGCCAACTTGAGGATTTTCATCAGATCGCCAGCTAATGCAGAATCCTGATCCGGGTCAAAGAAACTCGTGGCCTTGCCATCATTTCCAACGCGACCGGTTCGGCCGATTCGATGAACGTATTCATCGATGCTCTTTGGCAAATCGTAGTTGATTACATGAGCGATATTCTTAATATCTGCAGGACAAAAAGTTATTAGCATAAAAAAAAGAAAAAAAAAATTGCAATATATTACCGAGGCCTCTGGCGGCGACTGAAGTCGCGATGAGCACCTTCATTGTTCCGTTTTTGAAATCTCTCAGTGCCATTTCTCGCTGGCTCTGCAAACGGTCACCGTGAATGGAAGTTGTAGGAAACTCAGATTCAGAGAGAAGCGATGCTAAGAAGTCAGCACCGCGTTTTGTTTCAACAAAGACAATTGTTCCGTCTGGGCTTTCGTTGAGAATTTCCTGCAATTAACATAAAAGTTAACTGTATTAACTACGTAAGTTAATTAACTGTAAGTTAAATGTATTGTCGTATTTACGAATGGAGTGAGAAGAGGAGACTTAAGTAAACGACAAAACTTTTCGAAGAGACGATTTGGATTTTACTGGGATTAGTAACCACATCGTCAGTGGTCGCCAATCAAAAGTCTCGCAAAACATTTTTTAAGTGCTTCTGCTGCTCTCTGTGTGTGCCCCTCCTGACTTACCTGCAGTTTAGCCCGCTTCTGGAACTTGGAGACTTCATAGATTGTCTGCTTGACATCTGAGCAGGCACCACCAACAACTCCAATCGCCACAAAGATGTAGTTATTTAAAAATTGCCCAGCCAAGCGCTGAATTTCTTCGGGGAAAGTCGCAGAGAACATGAGAGTTTGTCGCTCCTCCATGGGACGAATTGTTGGATGATTCATAATTTTGGTAACAGAGTCCATAAAGCCCATGTCAAGCATTCGATCGGCTTCATCGAGCACCACGTACCGAGTATCTTCAAATGTTATAAAACATTTTTCCACAAAGTCCAGCAGTCGACCAGGAGTTGCGATAAGGATGTGGCACCCTTTCTATAATTTAAAACGTAAAAAGTGTACCTCTCAAAAATTATGGGAAAATGCTTTTAAAGTATACCGCAATGTTTTCACCCTGATGCTTAGAAGAGGTACCACCATACACAATGCTTATCTTAAGGTACGAGCCCAGGGCAAACTTTCTGGCCTCATTAAAGATCTAAGAAAGTTAAGTGTTAAAAACTATTTGAGGATGCAATAGAAGAACGTTTTACCTGAATAGTAAGTTCCCTTGTTGGCGAGACAATTAGAGCTTGAGGTTTGCCAATGGAAAGATCTGCCGACTCCGACAGCAGTCCGTGGATGATGGGAAGCAAGAAGGCAGCCTGTTCAAAGAGTTTTTAGTGATTATCTTCGGCAACAGCAAATTCCGATAGTTTCTTACAGTTTTTCCCGAGCCTGTCTGAGCACACGCCATGAGGTCCCGTTTTTCCATTATTACAGGAATAGCAGTTTTTTGGATAGGTGTCGGTACCTTGTACCCGGACTTTTTGCAGTTATCCAAGACCAACCCCCTCAGGCCGGAGTCTTCGAAACTTGTGAACGCCTCGGGTACGTTTTCGCCTGACACCTATTGGATGTAATGATATTGTCAAGCTACTGGTGTACTGTGAGTTGCAATTCAGGTGTACCTTAATGGGAATCTTTTCGTATTTAGCAAAGTTTATGCCAGATGAAATACCACTGTTGAAGATCTCATCTTCATTCTCTGTGGGCTCGGGTGGAATATAAAACTCACGAGGCTTTTGGGGCTCACCTATAAAGAGTTATCTTTTTTTTAAGATATTCTAAGGTGCATGTCGTCTAACTTACCATCCTCGTTATTTTCGTCCTTGCTGTTGTTAAACTCCGAGTGACCATTCTCGCCATCTCGACCACCACGACCGCCTCCACGGCCACCACGACCTCGACCACGTCCACGCCCTCCTCCTCGGCGATCTTCAGCGCCGCCATAACCTTGATAAAAGTAAGAGCGTTTGAGTATCGAACGATGTCAAAAACAGCGTTGTATCATTACCATTGGAGTCGCCGTAACCTCCTCGATCGCCATAACCGCCGTCGCCATAACCATCGCCATTGTCGCGCCTTCCTTCGCCGTTAAACCGACCGCCTCCTCGGCCTCTTCCTATGGGAGCAGAGTGATTACATGTTTTTGCTTACCCCGAGTATAGGTTTCTTACCTCCTCCACGACCTCCGCGTCCTCGACCACGGCCTCGAGAGTTACTGCCATAACCACCACCATCATTTCCATTTTCGTCTGCGTCTTCGTACGAAAAATCAGGCTTCCAGCCGGAATCACCTCCTCCATTCGTGTCGTTATCGTTGCCGGCATAATTTCTGTTTCCACCGAATGCCTTGCCGGTGCTCTCCTACGTTAAAGAAAACACCTTTTAGCAACACAAAACTCAAAGTTGACCATTTACAGGGATCATTTATTTACAAAACAAATCCAAAATAATTTGCAAATTTTGCAAACTTTAATTCCCACGTGATAGTAAATATTTTGCTTACCTGCTCAGCGTCGTCCCACTCGTCAGCCATTCCTACGGAAGAATAAAACATTGTTTCGCGTGTCAGCAAACTTGAGCTTGGATTTTTCAACGATTTACACAAATACAAAAAAAAATATCGTTTTTCCTAGCAACAGTCTTTGAAAACTTAGCACATCTCATGTAAGATCACTAATACTACAGAACGGAAATGCGATATCTTGACTTTGGAAGTTGCGAGATGCGGTCTCTAAGTAGGACTTGTTAACATTGTTTTTTTCGCATCGATGTTTGGTTCCTTTGACAGTAAATTCAACACATTAAAACAAACGTCAAAACAATGCAGTTCAGGTAAAAGCTTGCGCAGTTGACGATTGACATAAAATCGAAACGTTCGAAAAGGCGTTCATAGCTTGGTACAAGTTTATTACTTGGAATGGCAATAAATCCGTAGTTTTCATGTGTCGAGTTTGATACTGTCGCAAGGGACGCTCAAAACGGCTGGGCTAGGTTAAACTAAGCGTGAAAGAAGCCAAATCGTAAAAAAACACATAATTTTCTTTCTTTTAATCAAACTCAAGTCTTTGAGTGAAAACTGCTCAGTAGAGGAACTCGCTGACGATTTTTTAAGGCGCAGTCACTAAAACACAACAAAACCAAAAAAGCTGCCTTGTGAAAAAGCAGTAATCTTTTACATACTTTCGTTTTCTCCGCTCATAAAACAGAGATTAGTGAAAGAAAATTAAAAATAAATTTCTTGTGTTTCCACCGGGTAAACATAGGATTAACTTGAAGCGTGCACTCCTTTCAACCAGATTTGAAATAGAGTGGAGTTGAAATGTTAGCGGACGGAAATGTCGAAAGAAAAAACCGTGTGGGTTCACCGACAGGGGATAATCCTACAACCCTTACTTGTTGGATTTCAAGTTGCAACGGCTCCCAAAAAAAATTACGAAGACACTTTCGAACCGAATGTGTCTATTGGGGTCTGTTCTATGTTCCCTTTTGAAGGCTCAAACTATTTTAAAGATCTGTCAAAAGAGTTAACGGCAGATAAAAGCTGTGCGAAAAGGGTGAAGGAGATTTATTTATATATTTTGTCTACACCGCCATAAGGCTGCGATTATTTTGAGAGGATTAATAATAAATCCCGCTGTGTCTCCACCGGACAAACATAAGATTAACTTGACATGATCATTTATTTGTTGCCATTTTAATTTTAAAAAGAGAGAAACGGTCACATTTCCTAGGGGCAAAAAAATAAATTAGCTCGTCCAAGTTTAAACTCCATTTAACGACATTTATACCGTTTTCACACCGAAGCCAGAATCTAGATTCTGAGCAATTTGATTTCAAAATCGAATTGACCCTTACACACTGCGAAAATAATTTAGTTTTTTTTACATCTGTTGAACACCTACTGTCCAATTTTTCACGGTTAAATAGCTTCAAATAAGTAAAAAACAGTTGTAGATAATTAAAGAAGAACTGGAAAATACATAAAAATCACCGCACAATTAAAAAGTAGAAAAAAAAAACACAAATATTTCTCCTTTTTATTTTATACACAAACTTCATCGGCTGTCATGTCTTCTTTTGATTGAATTAAAAAAGTGTGTTTGCTTTTATTTTCGAGAGGATTTCAATTTGTATGGTTGATCTCGTAATTTGTGATTAATTGAAGATTTATATAAATCGCGGATTAGTACCCGGTGGACACATGCTATAAGACTAAGTGAGAAACTTAGCAAGAGTAGCTTATTATGTACATGGCACATCATGTTCCAATTGAGGATGTACACGACGTTATCAAGGATGCATTTAACACAACACTCGAAAACGTGCTTGGTAAAATGCCCGCTTATGCCTGCATACAGAAGAAATCAGGGGTAGTAGAAGTAAAAAAGGCAATTAAGCAAATGGAATGCTACAAAGCGCCGGGCGAAGATGGTAAGACAACGAAAATAAGCACGCGTCGGCGTTCTAGAAGTACATAGTATCTTCCAAAATACTTGGCTAACCGGCATGTTGTCTTTGCACAAAAAAGGGACCAAACCTTTTTTAATTGCAATAATTACAGAGGCCTTACGCTACAAAGTTTTTGCGATAATTTTGGAATAAAAAGGAGCCTTTAGGCCAAAATAGGTTCACAATTGATCAAGCGTTTCTGCTAAAGAAAAATCTGGAAAAAAAAAATGCTAAGAATTTGATGCTATGACCTATGTCCTTAATTTCAAGCAAGCCCTGTTCAAAAAGACTGGAAATCAACGAAGTTCTCCCAGCCCTTGGAATTTGTCCGAAAATTGTAAGGAGAGGAGTTGAAGAGTGCTTGTACAAAACGGTTTGTCAGACGTTTTTGAAATTAAAAGTAGTATTAAACAGGGTGTCGTTTTCCCCCCTTCAAATTAGCGTTCATTAAAGCCTACGATGAAAGGAATGAAACACACCTTTAGGAAGCTGAAACATCCTGCAAAAATAGCGGGACTGGTTGACCAACTAGGGGAAAACAAAGATGATGGAAGAGATGAGCAAGCAGAAAAGAAAAGTAAAAAACCTACGAAAATCTGGTTGCACATGCGGCATAGTTGAGCACTTTAATTACTTGGGAAAAAGCATCAGCAGAAGCAATCAAACAAACGACTGCATTCCGAAAAGAATAGTTGCCGCAAACAGATGTGTTTACGGGGATGATAGAGATTTCAAATCAAACATCGTGTCCTGTAGAGCGAAACTAGGCGTACACAAACAAGACGATTATTAGACCCGTTGTATGTTATGAAGGTGAAACATGGCTCTGTCATCAACGCCAGCTTAGAGTATTTTTAGAGAAAAATGTTGCGGAACATGTGTTTCTTTTAGCCTTACCTAGTGCCTCAACAGTTCAATTCTTTTCTTTGGAGGCTAGAAAGTCTTTGAATGGGTTGCTGGGGTTTGGTCGGATGAGTTGAAAGTCTTCTATGTATAGCAACTTCACTAAAGTGAAGTGACGGGACTTATGACCCCGCGGACCCTAGTTAAACACCTCCTCCCCACCCTCCCAATCCCTTCCCAAGTCCCTCTCCCGAATCCCCTGGGCCGGATCAAGGTGTCATGCGACCCGTGCCAAGAATCGACCAGGCTGGTGACCCAGTCTAATAAATAGTCCAGTTTCAAACGTGAGCATCCGGATACCTGGCGCCCTCCGGATTAACCAGCCTTGCTTGTGCACTACGGAGCTCTGCACAGGTCTCTTTCTCCGTTACTCGTGGGAACCAAAATTTCTTCTATCAACAAAAATAACAAACGAAGAAACCGGGAAACAAGTTGGAACTATCAAGACAAACCCAGTACCAAACTCGGATGGTCAGGGCCCCTAAACTCTCCACCAACAAACTGGGATCTCTTACAGAAGAAATGGTTTCTAGTAAACTGCCTAACTCGGACACGATTAGGCCTATCAAGCTAACTCCTAGCGTAGCGACAGCTTAAACCGCGGCAATCCAGCCCGGCACAAGACTGCAAGCACCTAGCGAGGACGCAAAAAAGTCCTGCACGGACCATTGTCGGGAAAGTACTGCTGAAACCCCAATGCCAGAAAGCAGTATTAAGGGCACCCATATCCAAAGACCTGCTGCAACATGCAGTGTTACGGATACTGTTCAAGGACCTGCTGGAAACGACAATGGAACAGCTAAACCACCCCAACTTTCCAGCACGGAACAAAATCCCACCTCTTTTCTGCATAAGCACCGTCAGTTAGCTAAAAAAGTCCTACAAAAACTGACCAACACTCCCTCCCAACTGAGAAATGGTCACAGAAGCAGAAGAGTTCCTTCGAGTATGCCACTAAAGTCACCACTCAGAGTACTACGAACCCAATGACGTCAAAATCTGCGAAACGCAACAGATCCTTGGAGGAAACGTCTACCCCAGCTCCAAAGAAAGCGAAGAAATCTTCTGCTTCTACGTCGACTTCCACCTCAATTCAAGCGAGTCAGTACAGCGACATGTTTAAGGACCGTATCATCGCCGCAATTGTAAGGCTGGAACCTAGACTTGCCAGCACTCTTTTAGGCCTTCTGGATGACTATCCAGATAAACCGCCAAATTGCGAAAACGCTGGCTGGTACCAAGGACATGTCAAACTACTTGCCTGCGCTGACCAATGGTCACTCGACCTACTTAAACTGGCGATCCCAAGGATCGAAGAGCTCTGGCCGGGTGCACGCCTGGAAGTTCTGTCAGTGGACCAGATCCCTAACAGGCCAAGAGGGCGCATCCGCCTGCCCATCGAACCAGAGGATCCAAAGTCGATTTTGAGACTGATCAAGGCATGCAACCCAGGATCGAAGACTGACGACTGGAAAATCGGCAGACTAGAGGAGCCCAAGGAATCCTACAGGATCGCAGTTATTGTGATTAACGAGGAATCTTTGGCGCCTCTGGAAAAAGCCGACAATAAAATCAGTTTCGGCTTCGGGAAGGTGCCGCTAAAAATCTACAGGACGGAGAGTGACCTATCTGCGCCGACCACCTCGGAAGAGGCCAAGCTCGAAGAGTGTTTCTCTCTTCACTCCTGACTCCGGAGCTAGATCCAGATACGGTAATGGAAGGACAAAAATTCCTGAAACCCTTGCAGGAGATAGACCACATCCCCAGCGATAAAGAAAGCGCAGGAGATAGACCTACTGTCATATCCTCGCAGGAGATAGACCTACTGTCAGACTCCGGCGAGGCCGACATCACGGTGGTTGAGGCATCTGAGAATGTTAAAGTTCCTCCAGATTAAACTCCACCACTCAAAAACAGCCTCCTACAATCTAATTCTCCGCCTAACAACAAGCGGAGAAAACATTGTCCTAATCCAGGAACCCTGGGTCGTCAAAGACCAGATAAATGGACTTAGGACCTCCAACTACGAACTACTCTACACAAGATACGCAGGTTAACCAAGAAATTGTTGTTTAGCAAAGAAAAATCTTAACGTCTCTCTACAACAAATCTGAACTTTCATGGTTAATTGAATTTAATGCTCGCTTTGGCGCCTTCAAGCCCGACAATCCTATTAAAATTCTTACAATCCATGGGTGTCAATTAAAGGAAGTCCCGAGGTCTTAACCCCATTCAACACACCTGCTTCTCTTTAAACAACTTAAACTGTTCTACTTTAAATTACTGTTGAATGGTTGAAGGTTTTTAAAAAAATGCGTTGCGTCTTGACTGAATTCAAGACAGGTCAAAACCCAATGTGTGAGTTGGGCCAAAACGTTACCGATTGAATCAAGAGTTACAGATAGATTTTCAATTTGCTTTCTTTAGCATAAATTCTACAAATTCTATATTTTAGTAAAGAATAACCCCCATAAGTTGCAATTTCTCGAGTTCAGATATGAACAGGGCAAAAAACTGGAGCCGAGGTCGAAGACTTAAATGAAGGCATTAGAAGACATCAAGGCATTGGCTTGTAAGCTTCGAGTAAAAAGTTATGGACAAAAGACAAGATAGTCTAGCCAAAATAGGCAAAAGTATAACCATTGCGGATCTATCGCTTAACTTAAGAAATTTATGACTTAAAATGCTTGTCAATGCCAGGAAAAATAATTAAAGCACTAAAACCACGCCAGAAAGAACACCAGATACCAAAGCATGGCCCCCAAAAGAGAACCAAACAGCCCTCGATGTCAAATAATCTCAGCAATCCGCTAAGGACGAGATCTAATTGTCAGGCCGGCGCCTTGTGTGCGACGCCACAAGAGCATTTGAAGGCAACGGGCATTAAAAAAGGTTTCTGCAAATAAAATAACATTTTACCGTTAGATTTGAGCCGTCAGCACATACACACACAAAAATAGGTGCACGAATTTCTTGGCGACGATAAAAAAAAATTTAATGGAAATGTCACTGTTGCTATGTACGCGTTGGTTTTTTTTAAGCATTTCCAGAAATAACGGAAGACATCAGAGTACACAAAAAAGCACGAGTTTTCTTGTAATGTATGATATAAAGTATATAAAAACATATTTACCATCTTGAACAATGATTTTATTGTTAACAAGTATTTGTCGTGAACAAAAGAACTCACCCAAATGTTTGTTTCTACTTTCAACGAAGCGAAAATCAAGTCTAGTTGTTAGATTCGCTACAGCTGTGCACTTTTACTATTCAATTTGCAAAACTCGTCGCAAACACTTGAAAGAATTTGTTTAAACTTATTAAAAATTAAAGAACTTATTTAAATAAGCACTTTTCTAAATAAAATGGAGAGAAGACACAAACTCGGATAATAAGTCAAGTCCGCACGCTAGCAGACGAAAAAAACGAATGGCGGATTCGAAATGAAACGTTAACGGTGCATGCATGGATGTTTTGTTTTTTGCATCGTCTCGCCATGAATTTCTACGAAAAAAACAGCATTGCCATAACGAACATTTAAGACAGGGTGGGTAAATTTATATTCTTTGCGGCTAGATGTATGCAACAAAAAGTGCACACCAATTAGGGATAGTCGACTACTCGAATAAGTTTAAGATATTATATGTTTTTTGGCACAAGTTTACTATAGGTCGGAGTGGAATTTGTGCTATTTATTTATATCATTATATGGATTTTGGCGTCTTGATTTTGAATATGTCATTAAAAATTGTCGAACCCGATTAGTTAAGAAGTTACAGACAGAAATAGTTCAAAAAGACTGCAACTTTAACATACCCCCACAAGGCCTCGCTCACAGGTGCCTGCCAGAGTCCAACACGTTGTTTCTTATATCCAAGTTTTTCTTATATAAAACACTTTAATAGGAAACAAAGTTTCTTATATAAAAAAAAAACTTGTATGAGAAACAATGTTTCCCATATGAAAGGTCAACAAAACACAAACACAATTTGGTAGATACATATTCTTGTTTTACATATCATGTTTCCACCGGGTACTAATCCGCGATTGATATAAATCTTCATTAAATCCTCATACACATGTTTCCTCTGCATGTTTTGTTACAGTTTGAGGACCAAAAAAGGAAACTGAAACTGACCCTGTATGACAGATCGGTCACAAGTACGTTTTCTATTGTAATTTTTACAGCGAAAATCGTTTCTCGCTCCATGGAAATGACACCATAACTCTTTTTTGAGAGAGAAAATGACAGAAACAGAGTGTTCGTGTGTCAAATTAATCCTATATTTATCCAGTGGAGTCATTTTGGGATCTATTTTGAATCTTGTGCCGCTAATACTCTTTAATTTTCTGGTAGAGACATAGTACAAAATCCTCTTGGCAAGTGATTAAAAATAAATCCCATTTTCTTTCCCAACCACTTTCAACCCTTTTTGAACACTTTTTTGAACAGTTTGAGAATGTAAAAAGGACACTCAAACTGTTCAGGCATAACATATCTGTCAGAATTACGATTTCTATTGGGATGTTTAGGTGTTTAGGATGTCGCTCCTAGAAAATACCATCGCTACTCTCTTTTGAAAGCCAAAATAACAGAAAAAGAGTGTTCATGTAAAATTAATCCTATATTTGTCGGATGGAATTACTTTAGGATTTATTATTAATCGTCTCCCGCTAATACTCGAATTATTGCTGGTGGAAGCATAGTATTATGCTCGGTTTGACAATATTTAAATAAACTTAGTTACCTTATACTCTTTTCACACCCAGCTCGGAATCTAGATTTCTAAATCGAATTGAGGCTAATGAAATTAAAATGGGCGCCCCATTGAGTTTTTTGCAGTGAGAGTTCAGCTCCGTCCCTGAAACAGCTGCCAAAGCTTATTCGAAAATTATAAATGAAAACACTTTTTTCCCGAATTATGAAAATGAGCTCATTTCGCCTCGAATGAAAACGTAGTATTTCACACTTCGAAAATTATGTAGATTTTGTTGACGTTTCGGTTAATAGAACACCAGCCGTCCAATTGGTCACAGTACTTACAAGTTAGATGGCTTCAAATAAGTACAAAACCAATTATAGATAGCTCAACAAGCACTGGAGAATTCTCACCATTAAATTGTTTAAAAAAATTAAAATATTTTTTGCATTTATTTTACAAACAAACTTTATCAGCTGTTTTGTCATCGGAAATTTATTCACAATTCATTCACATTCAGAAAAAAGACTTGTTCTTTTTCACGGTCCTCACCTCCGCGAGGGTCTGACAAGCCCTCCGAGAGTATCATTTGTCTTGAAAAACTTCTCAAAGTGCTGTTCGGATTCGGAAAAAAATTGTAGGTCCCCTTGTTTGTAAAGATATTAACACACCAACATATATTGTTGAGAAGTTGGCCCTGGTTCACCTCGAGCTGTTGCGCCCCTCTATTTATTTGTTTTATTTATAATTCCTTCACAATGGATGATTCCCACAAAATCGAATACAAGTCTATGACATTTGTATTCGATTTTGTTGGAATCTAGATTCTGATCTTGATCTAGATCCTTAATTCCACAAATTTATGGGAAATCTAATAGATAGAAAGTTTTGAAATTTTCTATGTCTACATTGTTTTTGGGTTTGAAGTTTATATTTTTATTTGTATAGAGCCGTTGAAGCCGAAAATATTAAATTTAAGTTTCAAATGTCATTTTCAAACTCATTGCCACTTAGATTAATGGCAATGATTGCTCTTCAAATGGAAATCAGTCATTGATGGCCATTTAAAAATCAATATTGCAAAGCAAATTTCCAAAGCGTCTACAATAGTAATGAAACAGTCAATGGAAATTTTTCAATCAATTAATTGCTTTGCCCATTGCAAGTGGAGCTTCTGGTTTAATTTCCATTTGATGAGCAATCATTGCCATAAATCTACGCATCAATGAGTTTTAAAATGACATTTGGACCTACGCACATCTGACGTAAGAAGAAAAAATTTTGCAGCATTTATATTCTTTGGTACGTCAAGTATGCCAAAATGGCATGCAGTCTAATCTAAGTTTAAGCTTACATGCTTTTTTGGCATATTTGAGAAATATTTATTTCCTGCATTTTTCTGCTTTGGTACACGGCTAGCGTTTCGCAGCATTTTTAAACGTTTTCTTGATTTTGTGTTTATGTGTTGGCGCGCTTTGCTGGCATGAAGCTTTTTTTATTTTATTTCCTTTTCCACAAAATAATTTTCACATTATTATTCACTTTTTCATATTTTTCTGAGGTATACTTCTCGGCGGTTTAAATAAAGATGGTAAATGTCTCCACTATCCGTCGAATGGACTTCGAAAATAGATGACGCATCATGACACGCCAAAAAGGTGACATTTGCAATGGTGAGTTTCAAGTAATTCGAATCTTTGAAAACATAAAATGAAAATATTGCGTGAAAAGAAGACTTTGTTGTGCGGGAAATCAATTTATGGACTTAAAAATGTTAATTGAAACTGTTAATGAAACTGGGAATGTGTGAATTGAACTATAAATCAATATTTATGAGTTTTCTATACGTCGTTTGTCTTGTAGTTACAAAGACAAGTTCTTAGAAATGTTTTGCTAAAAACAATGGTGGACCAAAGTAAGACAGGTATGTACGTAAATATAATTTTTTACCTGTTGTTATGTTTTTGGTTATTTGGAGCTCGCTATTCTGTTTGGAAAATATTGATTGCAAAATACATCCACTTATTTCTTGGAAAGTGACAACGGAAAGAGGCACGTTCATTACAGGAGATCGTAAAGGGGTCAACGGTGCTGGCTCATATCAAAACGGGCAGAGGCGTCGATCCAAAGAGAGTGCATCTGGGTCAGGGCGACTGATTACATACTCCTTTGTTCACAACCTGAAAAGAAATCCGGTTAGCACTGGTTAAGTCTTCTATCGTTGTGTCATTGCGAGTCAATGGTCAACATTACACTTGCGAGACGAGGCTTTAAGGATTATACGTTGGAATTTTATTTTCCGGCTTACCTTGTGCTTGTGTTGTATACTCTGCGTTTCTTTCGAAGGCTCAGAAAGAATCTGTTCATGAAGAGACTACCTAAATCGAAAATCAACCCAATAGTGTGCCTGTGTGAGCTGCCGCCAAAAATGATAGGTACCTACCCTAATCTTAAAAAATAGTAAGGAACTTGTTAGGACCATGTTTTCAAGCATCTGACTTTTGGTCTCACCCAAGTTTTATAATTATACTTTGAATCACATTTATGGGTGCACGTAGACTACCGGTTCCTACCGGTTTTTTAGTTTAAAACGAATTAAACTGTCCCGTAAAGAATGGATAAGCCTGGATTGCCTTATAGTACACTTTATGTACCTACCTACGCACGTTCCAAAATCCGAAAACAAAATTATGCCAAGTAGAGCCAAAGATATTGTGCATTTGTGCATCTTTAAATTATGTTAAGTGTATTTTTATTTAAAAAAAAAATCTATAAAATATAAGGTCCTTGGTATAGAGATAGTAAAAATATCGTTTTACGTGGATCATGGATTTAAAATGGAAATGGATTTAAAATGGGTGTCCCTGCAACACCCTGCTTAAAAGAAAATTTAAGAAGGGTGTTGCAGGGACAGCACGACACCCATACATACATATTTCACTGCTTGAGCACACCTGCCTCTCGTTTTTCGTTCTAAGACTTTTGGCTCTAAAATATATTGGCCCCTGAAATAGGACCTCGCACTCCAAAATGAAATACAGCTCCAAAAAAGAAAGCAATACAAAAACAAATTAACATTTTTCAACTAAGGTCTACTTTTATATTTGTGTACCTTTTTTCATTTTAGTATTAGGTACTCCCTCTACTTATATGACAAAATTTAACCGTTTAATATGATTGAGCTCTTCACTCCCCTGCCATCCCTGGCTTAGGCGCACTAATTGATTTCGAATGGGTTTCATACTCTCGGGGGATGGTCACTGCAACCGTTATTTTTCGCGGGTAATGCTCTACCAATTGAGCTACGGTGACCACGATTGATTCTTTGTCCATATTCGACCACCTCACTAGTTTTTGCCTTTCTTGTTTTTTAGCGGCCCGTCCAAAAATGGAAAAAGGATCTCTTATGGTGTCACTACGTTGTCCGTCCATCCGTCCGTCTGTACGTCCAATCGTGTTGCAATTTTCGAGTCGTAGAAAGACAAAATTTGTAGTGCTTTCAAACTGTGGAAATAGCTAGTCAGAGAACGCAACGTAACTCGAAAACATAAAGCCCTTGACATAATAATGCACTGCTAGTACCCAAATTCATTATGGTCCCATGCACGTAGAAACTCGCGTTGTTTGGTACCCCTAGCCAAATTTGGAAACACTGTCAAATTCAATCGGAAATGCTTCTGCAACACACCACCAGTACAAAACAGCAGCACAGATCGGGGTACGATTTTTGTCGGAGGTTTTGTATGAGCGGAGCCACCAACTAGCAGTCCATTATATATTATGTCAATGATGTATAAGAGCATTTTAAAAAAACATTTTTTTGAGATATTCTAATGTTTTTACAATAACAGCTCCGATCTTGTGTAGATTTGGTCAGAGTGCAAAGCATACAAAAACGAAACAAACTGCGTTAAAAAAAAATAAAAAATAAAATGATCGTTTATGACCTAAGTTTTTCGAAGCCTTTTTAAAAAACGAGGTAAAAAAGGAGCTAGTTTTACCTTTTTCCAAAAACCGGTGCCTATAAAATTTCAAAAAAGGCAATGCTAACGCATATGGTTGTGTCAAAATATAGAAAGTAGTTGTTTTATGGATTTGTAATTTAGATTAGGTTAGGTTAAACAGGGGTGTGGTGAAAAGGACCAAACAGACACTAGACACCGAAACGGGCTCATCGCGATTCCTTGGGGAACCAGTTGAAAATAACATTCAAAAGATAAAAACAACCTAAAAATTCGCCGTGAAACAGCCAATTTCCCTGTAAAAGCCAAGAAGACCTTTGAAGTTTGTGCCGTGTACCTCTTCCAAACTTCCAAAGATTTCCAAAAGTATCCCACAAAATATTTTCTGCGCACTCGCGAAATTGCCTCGCATTCGCACAGTATGTGTGCTATATCCTCAACCGCCTGCAGATCGCTGCAGAATTGACAAATATCTGTGCCAGAAAGCCTGAGCCTTTTTGCGTATTTCCTCAGGAGACAATGTCCAGTCAGAATTCCCACTAAGTTTAGTGTCCCCCAAGGGGCAATTTTATTAAGCTTAATACAAGCAAACTTAAAACTAGTTACGAATTCTTACACTAAACTTAAAGCTTGGGGGGAAAAGCAGAGAATGAGACAGTAGGGGTTGCTGAATTTAAAAATGGATAGAGTGTAGGAGAATTTCCTTAAGCAATGGTTTGGGGCAGTTAAGATCAAAAACTTCGGCGTAGTTATTAGTTGATCGTAGCATTCTGGTAATTGGCTCGAAATGACCATAATTAGTGCAGTGAGTAGCTAGGCGGAACAAAAGCAAAAGCCCTAAGTTTGTCCCTGCTCAGTTTTAATATTGCCGCTCTAAATGCGTTGCTCAACCCTCTTACTTCGTCCAAGATAGTACTTGAAATCAAGTATGTATTCGTTGAACTTAGTCGGAAGGCTAAATGCAGTGAATCTTGTTTGGGTTCCAGGTCACACTGGTATCCAGGGAAATCAGATCTCTGATGAGCTTGCCAGACTAGGCTCAGAAAAGGTTTTCTCAGGACCCGAACCACTTTTAGGCCTGCCTGTATCTGTTGTCACGTCTGCCATTGATACTTGGGTCTCGTGAGCACAGGGCTCGTTGGCGTGACTGCGATGGCTGCAGACAGACTAAACGACTACGCGTGGATATCTGCGAGGGGTCAGCGTCTTTTCTTCTATCTCTCAGGAGAATCGATTGCAGATTTCTTGTAGGTATCCTTACGGGCCACCAAGCTTTCGCCAAGCACTTGAATGTGCTAGGCTTGAGCGAAACCACCACCTGTCCTGCCTGTGGAGAGGACGACGATACAGCGGAACATTTCCTGTGTAGTTGTCCTGCCTTTGCTCGCATCAGGTGGCGGATCTTTGGGGCTGACTTGGTGAGTGCCGAACACCTAAGCTCTTCATCACTACTCCTTCTTGTTTTTCTTCGAAAGACTGGTAAACTAAATACATTAAAGTAAGGTGTCCGCGTGGTAGTACAATGGACCAGTAGTTGTGTCTGAGTGCTCCATCGGATAGTAGCAACCTCCGACAAATGCAAAAAAGGATACATTTAGTTCCGGGTCTTTTGAGAAGATACCAGAACCTGTTCCTTCCCCTGTTTTCGAACCGCCTCTAAAAATTGCAATTTCATTAGGTCTGACAATTGCATTATTTTCCCAGTCTTCCCTCACTGGATAAATGACTTCATACGGTGTGTCAAAGTCGACAAGGGGGGAATTTCATCCGTTAAAGTTGGATTGCCTGGCAGTAAAGCTCAGACAGGATCGAGCCGTGTCCGTAGCTACTGCTCTTGAAGTAGTTTAAGTTAGTGAGCCGTAGCGCACTTTTGCTAGCAAGTTTTTTTTATCTGTAGATCAAGCAGTGTTAGGCTCAGCAGAGTGTATAGAGCTTCCGTAGGTGTAGTACGGAGCGCACACGAAATAGCTATGCAGGCCGTTCTTATGTTTATTGCTTTCCACCAAACCAAGGCACCGTAAGTAAGAATGGGTCTTACCATCACAGTATACAACCAGTGGACCATGGCGGGTTTTAAGCCCCAAGTTTTACCTACCGTTCTCTTGCAGATAAAAAGAGCATTATATGCTTTTTTGATTCTTTCCCCCACATTAAGATTCCAATTCAGTTTTTTTGTCCAGGATTACACCCAGATACTTCGCACTATCCGATAGGGATAATTCCACTCCATTACTTAATGGATTTCAATAAAATGGGATAAATCCACTCCTCCTACACTGGATTTGTAATTTAAAAAACTATAAAAAAAAGATCAAAATATGTATGTCTCCCCCTCTATCTCCCAAACTACAGAAAGTATAATTTTGAAATAAATAACGGGCTTAGTCCATCTTCTGAAATTTTATACAAATATGTAGCAAACTGCGAGTACTATTCTTAATGTCTCGACTCAAAAACGTAAAAACATTTTCGAAAACAATTGTTGAAAGGTTTTTAGTTATTTAAAGGTTATGATTATAACGATTTTGATTAAACTTGTCTGAAGTAGGTAAAGTTTGCAAGGCAAGCTTCACTGCATTAAAAACCTTTCAAATTTACCGCCTCCAACTGTGAGTTTTTAAACCCGTTTAAGCAAACGAAATAAAAAACAGCATAAATTAAAAAATTGCATGCGCACTAGCTTTTTTGAAAATCAACTTTTTTAGCACTACCATTTTTGAAAATCAACTTAAATGATTTTACGCGTGTCTCGAAAACCGTGTAATATTTCAGCCCTGCTATATTTTACTTTCGAACCATCGCAAAAAATTGTCTATATCTGATATTATTTTCAGCCGGTATATCGGTTACCGAGGTAGTGGAAGGAACACGCAGTTTTGTTCGAATATTCAGAATTATTTTTTTAAAAACCGTTATATTTTTTCTCAATTCTCATGTAGTTTACGTTAGCAATAGCTATTTTTGCCCAATACTCTGGGCACAGGTTTTTTGAGTTATCGGTTATAAATGCGGCTTGTTAAATTTGTTTTTTAAACCGTTTCAAAAAATTTTAAGTTGGAAACGTCGTTTTTGAAAGATCTTTAAAGTTTTAGAATACTCTTCATACGTTTTATATACAAACCAAATTTCATTACACTCGGTTCTACCGTTAAGATACCAGAATATTTTGAAATGCTTTTGAAGTTTTCGAGCTAAATCACAAAATCTGCTAAATTTTCAAAAATTTCTAAAGTTTTCTCGAAAATAACAAATAGTTCTTGATGTGTGTGATTTTTTCAAATCATTTGGCTTTATAGCATCGGAGATAGTGGTGGGGACAAAATTTTTTCATGATTTTTTTTTTCGAAAATACGTCAAAACCGCAGTTTTATAACGGTTTAATCACAACTTGATTTTAGCCTTTGCTTAAGCTGTGGTTGCTTTATGTGTTCGCCCAATATCGCCTTTTGAATTAAGTTATTAAAAATTTATGACCTTCTTTAACACGTTGAAAACGGGTACATATTTTCCATTCCTCATTTCTCAAAAACTTTTCAGTTATTGTAAAAATTGGATGATATTTTGAAAATTCGATATCTGTTTAGTATACAAATATCTATGTTTTGATTTTCTTCGTTCTACCTGTAAATTTTTTTAAGATAAATGCCAAAACACTTGTCTTTTTTCACCACCAAAATTCAAACTGTAATTAAACCGTTATGTGGGCATTAAAAAAATTGCCCTTGTATGAGTCCTCATTTTTTTCAAGGACTTTATAAGTGTACTTGACTTCATCTATCTATGACTCACCGTTCAGGAGTTACAGGTGGGGATGGACGGACAACGAAATGATACCATAAGAGGTCATTTTTCCTTTTTTGGACGGACCGCAAAAATCCTAAAAAAGGTCAAAAGAACGTACATTTGTCCTTCTCTCTATCTTCGAACCGGTAATAGCTAAAAAATTTAAAAAAATAACGGGCGTAGTCTTTCTTTTGAAATAAAAAAAAAAACTATAGAAATTTTGAAATAGTGAATGGTTCCGAGATGTGCTTGAAAACACTTAAGTTGACTTACCAAAATGATGCTGCTAGCAAATATATTGTAATTTCTGAACCGCTCTAAAAAATTTGACGCAAGCAAAACCACATGAACGTTAGGCCAACACATGAAGCTTTGCAAAAAAGAAACAATAAACTTATAACAGATTGTTTTAAGAAAAAAAAAATTACGGAAAAGTTTTTTCCACCCTTTTTTTACAATGAGATTCGCATGACAGTGAAGAGGGCGAAGAGACTGTCATGTACAGTGAAGGTGAAGTGTGGCCTCTTCGTCCACCTTCCATGCCGATCCTTCAAATTCATTTAAAATAAACAACAAGCTTTGTTACATGCTTGCCTTTCAGACAGTAATGACACCGATTGTAGCACTAATGTGCAAAGGACAATCAAGCTCAGCATTTAATATGAAGCTTTGGCCAAATCGTTTCTGAGAGAAAAGAATTTTCGTTTCTCAGAAATGAAATTGTCACCTTGGAGCTTTCGCCTACAACGGACTAAGCGAACTTAGCCGAATGTCTCTCAGGTTTTATAAGTAGCTCAAAATATTTCAACGACTAGGGACATTTTTTGAAAGATTAACGTGGTGCATAATGCACCTTTAAAGTTCTAAGTGTCGGTTTTCTAACATTCTACCGCCACTTCAACCTTACCAAAGCTAACTATGTACATAAGGTATACAGGGAAAACAACTAGGCTGTTTAAGCTCAGGTGGTCTAAGTGGGCAGATGGTTACACCTCGGCCTGACAATCGAAAGGTCCTGGGTTCAATACCAGATCCAACAAACTATACTTAGTAAACATTATGATGACAATTAAACCTAACAGGCCCCTCTATTCTGACGTTTAATCGTTTAGTTACCGGGCGAAATTTCGTAAAAAAGTAACGTTTTTATCTCGCTGGCAGTAATGATTCTGCAACATTAAGCTTTTACGGGTGGTGCTCTTACCATTGAGCTACGGTGTATCCGATCCAATTTTTGACCAAATTCGACCACCTCACTAGTTTTTGTCTGACATATACTAAGCAGAGTCGTCGAATTTGAACAAAGATTAAAACGGGGCAACCGTAGCTCAATTTTATAGCAGTAGCCGGCAAAGGTTGCAGGATCATACTCTGCCGGTGATCTTAAGCTATAAGATCGCAGCCCACTCGCCTTATGGAGTAAATTGTCCGACAGGCTCGTGGATATCCCTATTCCCTGGCAATGTTTGGTGAGTTCTCACTACTCTTTATTATCCTTTACGGTTTCCCATAAGAGAACATTTATTTGTAGTATAAATAAAATTATAATAGTAGCAAACCATTTGTTTTTCAAATACTTGTTCTCTTATTCGAAACCGTAGGAAGAGTTGTCACTTGATGCTACCATCATTATAATATAAAGGTTCCTAACGATGTTCGCCTGGCAGCGTTTGAAATGATCATAGAGCCAGCCATTATTACAATGTTTGTATGTGAATTGTTATCCTGCCATCGTCACCTGAAAAAAGACTTGTTTTTTTTTCACGGTCTCCACCTCCGCGAGGGTGTGACAAGCCCTCCGAGATTATAATTGTCTTAAAAACCTTCTAAGAGTGTCGTTCGGATTCGGCAAAAAATTGTAGGTCCCTTTGTATGTGAAGAGATTAACACACACAGCATACATTGTTGAGAAGTTAGCCCCTTGTTCACCTCGAGCTGTTGCGCCATTCTATTTAGTTATATTTATGTAAATTGTTGTAATTTTTCGTCTTACAATATAAAATTTGATTTTATATGGCTTTGCCATAGGGGCCTCTGCCCAATATAAGCAACGAAGCGTTCGGTTAGGTTTTTAATTAACAAAATTTCTATAGTTTAAAATGTTTTATTGCCCCAGTTGGAAATACGATCTTTTTTGTTAATGTTTGATCTGAGCGTGTAAGAATAAGAATTAGACTTGCCGTAATCATATGTCTTTCAAAAAAACCTACATCCCTGCGATACATACTCGCCACCCCCAAAAAAGGAAGGAATAAAGCTACTCCGTAAAGCGTTATCCCTTCCTTAACACACAACATACGACCATACACTCCACTCTCATTTTCATTTTGCTTTCTTCAGTTCCTTTCCTCCCCCAACTTGAAATAAGCTTGTTCCCGAAAAATCGCAAGTAAAATGTGGAATCGGCAGAGTTCAACGAACTCTTCCACAGTAAAGAAAAACCCTAAGAAAATTCAAGTCAAACGAAACAGTCTTCGAAGGAGAATACAGTGTGGGATATTTACCCTGCCACTCCCACTAGAATGTTACTTGGGAAATTGCCAGTAAACGACCGCGCGAGGACGTTCCGCTGGTCTCGCATTCCGATTTATATCCTGATGGAGTTTTGTGTTAAATGTTGTTTGTTCCCTTATTTACAAAAATGTACATAATGTACGCAGCCTACTTTCTAACTCGGGGGAGAAAAAACGACTCACCCCAGTTCTTCCCAAAGAAAAGGGGAAATTAGAAGAAGTGGGTGGCTGGTTTTGACAACAAAAATCTGGGAACATAATCGTACCGAAGGTATTTTATCATTTACTGTTCTATCTCGTCCTGGTATGCATTCAACGGCTATTAAACTAATTGGGTACAACAAACACTATTTAGCAGAAGCGGGCTAGGAATAGGAAGCTGTTCCTTAACGTTGATTAATTAATTAGAATAGGACTTTCTATTAGGTAAGATAAATTGACAGATGAATAGAAAACACCAAAGGTGTTATTCTAATCATGGAAAACCTAGGAGAGGAGAGCTGTTTAAATATTTATCGAGGAAGAAATTGAGATAGCTTTTTTGGTGGAATGATAAGCGCTTAAGCTTTTGCGAGTAAACACTGGTTCATTGACCTCAAACATCGAACTTACCCACAATTTAGAAAGCTACCGTATATTGAAGTCTTGTTGCAGAGTTTCGATATTTTTAATGAAATGAGCAGTGCTATACTTATTTAAGTTTTTAAGAAAAGTTTCATAAACTGTATTGGGTATTAATTTCAAAAGCAAACCAAAAAAACTAGAAATTTGACGGTTATCTTGCAGTCTTCGAAATACTAGGGCACAACGGTATAGTTAAAAAAAAGTTTAAATTCGTAGAGACTACACCGAAATTAGAGTTTATGTCGTTTAACAGACTGCATGTCTCTTTAAAGGAAAGCACATAAAATGGTCCTTCCAATTGTACGATGCGTCAGGATAGCAATATTTGCACCTTAACGTTGCTTTGAGAAACATTTACAGAACGGCGCATAGCTAGATCTCATTCAAATAACTTATTGTACAATAAAATATCAACTGTACATTAAAATGATGCCTGTTGTGAAAATCAAACGTATATTTACTCTTGTAAATTTGGAAAAAGAACCTCGCAACACTGCAAGACATTGTCGAACACAAAAACACAGATTAGAATGCGAAGCTTAAGCAATTTTTTAAAGCATCAATAGTTTACTCACAATCCACGAAGGCAGCGCTCGTATGAGCAATTTTTTTATTTAATTCGGGAAGGTACTTACATTTTTGTTTTCCCTCTAAAATGTCGCCGAAGTGAAAGAAATGAAATAGTTTTATGGCAGCATTCAAAAACAAAGCTGCATGTGAAAAAAAGTCATTTAAGACAACAAGCAACTAAAAAACCTGTGGATAAAACATAGATTTAAAAGTTGCCGCAAACTGGTATCGTGTCGGTTGCGCATGTGTGCGCAGTCTCATACAAGCTCATAAGACACAAAAAGGCAATCAAATCGTTGCGTGACTAAAAGTGTCATGTGTGCGATAAGCCTAACAATGTGTAGCTGATACTGGCAGGAGCTGTAAATGTTTCAAGCATGACGATTAGCAAACGGGAGGTGAAGGGAGTGACGACCTCGCTGACCCTTGTTTGTTTTCGGCAACGGATGCAACCCCAAACCCCGAAATCAGCCCTTACACCCATTCCCCACCTTATCCAAATTCATAATAAATTGAGAAGCTAAATTTTTCTGGTATTGAAATGGTGGTATTGAAAATTGTCAAAATCTACCCGCAGTCTCTGTTACTACGGCCGGGGCATTGATTCAAAGGCCCCCACATTCATTCATGAACAAACAAGCTACTTTTTGCGACTCTTGTTCAACTCGCTTGGCAACCGAGCATACGCGAGGCTGCTAATTAACCCGCAAGGTGCATACACTTTTTTCATGGATTTTTGCGATTGTTTTTTTTTTCGAAAATGCGGTAAAACGGCAAAATTAAAACTCTTTTAGAAAAATGACTACTGACCAAGGATAGTTATTTTATGGATTTGAAATTAAAAAATTATAATAAAGTATGATTTTGAAATAAAGAACGGGCATAATCTATACCCGTTACATACAAAGCTATAGCGAAATAAATGCGAATAATCAAAAACT
Organism: Neoascia interrupta; assembly: GCA_947623515.1. Classification (NCBI taxonomy): domain Eukaryota; kingdom Metazoa; phylum Arthropoda; class Insecta; order Diptera; family Syrphidae; genus Neoascia; species Neoascia interrupta. The sequence goes on along the minus strand of OX392462.1, from coordinate 62,007,793 downwards.
TTGAAGATTTCACTCAAAAACGTAAAAATATTTTCGAAAACGTTTTTTTTTTTAAGATTTCTGGTCCCTTAACGGTTAAGACGATACTGATTAAATTTTGTTTGCATTATGAAAAGGCAAGCTAATTGCATTAAAAAAGTTTTAAAACTGCTGTTTTTCAGCTCAAGTTTTTAAGCCCATTCAAGCAAACAAAATATAATAAAAAACCTGCTTTACAATTTTCTGAAAAGTCCGAGTTCGCAGAATTTAAGAAAAATGGCGAATGCTAGCGCAGGTGGTTGTAAAATTGAACAGATTGAAATAGTTAATGGTTTCCTAGATCCCTATGCTGTAAAACACTTTGGTTAACTAATTAAAATTATGCTGCAAAAATGTAAATCGTAATTTTTGAACCACTAATTTAACATCTACCAAATTTGACGTCATCTTAACGTTATGCAACACAATAAGTTTGAAAAAAAAAACAATAAACTTATAACAGTTTTTCAAAAGAAAAGTCTTACGACAGCCTTTATTTTAGGGCTTTTAGGGTAACGAAACAAAAAAATCACGCAATATAAAAACAGTAGACAGCAGCAGACTGTAAAATATAGAATTTTACACAAACTGCGCAATATAGATGGTCTTAGCCTTCAACAAAAGCCGCTCGGCGTTTTTTTTTTAAATATCTCACGGTCTTTTTCATCAAAGTTCAGTATTTACTAGACGTTATATTCGTTTTTCTAGTTTTTACCTGCGAAACTTTTCAAAATAGTACTTTTCAAACTGAGTCCAACTTTAATTAAACTGTTATGAGTCCAAAAAAAACTTTATTGGTTCTCTGACTAGTTTTAGATGGCCTTCGATATAGAGATTCGATTACCCTATGTGATGTCAAAAGTTTTTAAAAATCCGGTGAGCCACACACGGTTTTTTCTTTCGACATTTTTGTCCGCTAACATTTCAACTCCACTCTACGTTTAGGGCTATAGTTTACAAAGTACACTATTTACAAAATGCTACAACACGCAATAGGCTTCCAATCGCAGCGAGTATTGTGCCCGTAAAGCCTGCAGCCCAATGAATACGTTTCGTCCGTCTCGTCGATGTCGAAGTACACATATGTCTACTCATTTAACACGTTTCTATGTTAAGTGGGCCATAGTAAAAGTGCGTGACGTACCTCACTTCCTATTAGAACGTGTATATTATACAAGGTTGTCAGTTGTATACTTCGACGGGATGTACTTAACGTATTGATTGGAGCGGGGGGCTCAACAGATGTAGTCAATAATAATTGTCCCTCAATACTCTTATAGCTTATAGTTTAGTTCTGTAGCGAACTTAGACGACCAACAATAATGACATAAAAATTAAAATAGAGGTTAAGGCATTGCACGCCCAATTCAATATTATAACATCAGGCTACAAATTGACGTACGTGATTCAAGTTCAGAAAAAATATAATCTAGATACCTAAAACCTGCTTGTTTCATTTTTTTAGTTTTCCACGTTTGTATTTAAATATTTTGCTTTAAAAACTAACACCACCTTAATCAAAAAATCTAGCTACAAAAATGTTAGACGCATCCTAACGCAGATATTCAGCAGCTGACATGCCTACCTACTCTTTTGAAAAACATGCTTCCAAACTAGAACTATACATATTCATTATGAAAACTACTGTATGTAATGTGCTCATGTTTTTGTATCTCTTGAAAATCTACCTACGATCAGTGCAGAAACATTGGGTAAGATCAGTGCCAAGGGTTGTTTTGCTTTCTATTTTGTGCAGGATCAGTTTAACATAACAGAGTGACCTTTCCTTTTTGGTGTTGTCCAACAGGTTTTTCTCCTTTTAGATTAGAGCATTCCGGGAAAATAGACATTCGAAGTACATTGTACACATGGATGTTCCTACGTTATGAACATCCCTTGGAAAAAAAGCCAATACAATGGATTTTATTTGATTTACTTGTGCAAGGAAAGATATTGTTTCTGAAAATAAATTCTTGTTACAAAAATTATTTTGAGACCTATGCACGGACTCTGTGTTCTGTGACAGTGTTCCGGTTCCTTTTCACATGTTTTTAGCATTTCAAAAAAAAGATAAATTGAAGTAAGGGTTACAGAGAACCTGTTAAACGACACCGCATCGGCCTAAAAGGCAGATTTTATAAAGTTGTAAACGCCGGGAACATTGGAGATTAGGTATGTAAGGGGCTCAAACCCAATAATCATAACGAACTTTTGGTGCAAAAGGGAATTGGTTGTATAAAATCTGAACTAAACCACCTATGTTAAAAGAATTGTTGTACCTTCCTACCCAAAAAAACAAATTGCACACAATAAGGAAGCAAAAATACATTTAAACTAAAGTCAATTATTTGTATGGGCCATACATACCCCCAAAAATGAGCGTGGACTCAAAATTAAAACGAAAATTTGAAATCGTTTCGTTTGAACGATGAGATTATGCGTTAAAATCGAAAATCAATGCTTAATTCTTAAAGTTTCACTACATTTTTTATCCATAAACAAAATAAGACGTAAAGTAAATTTTCAAAAGCCCACAATGTCCATAGAAATTAATTATGAACCGCTTACCGCTCCTTTTTTAGGATATTGTTGATAGCCAGCACCCATAGGAGTTGCGATAGGACCTGATCCACCTTAAGGCGTTGATTTTAACCTGCTTAATCAACGCTCAGCGCGCTTTCAAAGGCGCTCCACTCCACGTTAAGGTTCCTTCTTTAACAAGGAACATAGGTACATATAACCATTGCAAGCTCACCGAAGTGCATAGGCTCCTCTCAACCACCCTTTGCAGACTAGTTTCTCACTGAAAATAATTACTTGATATATCTGGCAAAAGCACAGGGCTATTCAATAATTCTTTTTATTTTCAAAACTGAACATGCGCTTAATATCACTATTAATATTTGCCGTCTGGAACTTTTTTCAATCATGAAGTTGTCCCGTCAGGAATCGAGCCTACACATTGTTTTTTTTTTTTACAATGAAAAGCAAGTCACTCAAATCATTGATAATCACGACCATTGTTGCTACAATATCTTGCTTGTCAAGAAGTTAAATAGAGCAAAAAAAACTACAATAAAAACTTTTGCAAAAAGACAAAACCGAACTTTTTTTCAGCTTTAAAAAGCGCAACAAACACTCTGTCATTCAAAAATACCAGCCTAAACTCTTTTGTCTGTCTAGGATCCATCCGTGTCCATACAATCCTTGGCACACTTAGGTTTGGATTGTTCCTAATTTATTATCAATCTGGGAGTAACCTTGAAGTTGTTAGTGAAGTCAAATTTTTACTGACTGTTTCACATTTTTAGTAGTTCACTCCAGACTGTTTAAGGGAGTAATTTTCATAGCCCCCGTTAAGTAGGCACGAGCTAGTCTTTGGAATTTATTGGAGTAATGATATACGCCTCATAACTGTTGTAAGTGTGCCGTAGAGCGCTAGAATCATTCAATAATGTGGATACAAGAAGTTGAGATTCCACCATTCCAGTTAAGCCCAGGTAGCTTAAAGCTCTTCAGAAGGCTTTTTAGTTCTTTTGAAACGTTTTACCCATGCACTCCTTTAGGTTATTATAATACAGAGTTTTCTAGCCTTCGATTGGTCCGTTTAATTTATAATGCGCTAGTCAAACTTCCTACCGCCATGTCTAAATCAAAGGACAGGGTATCCAGTCTAGGTGTCTTTTTAAGCCTACATAAAATTGTAGTTTAAATTGCTGGCCCAATAAACAATATATTTTCCAAAAATACACGATAGCACAACTCTTCGTTATTATTATTATGTTTATATTTATTTATTATCATTCATGTGAAAACTTACAAAAAAATTATTTCTTTATGTTCGTAAAATGCCATACCGGTCGAGTAATAAGAGTACAAAAAAATAAAAGATTAGATTACAAGTTGAACTTAATTTAATGCTGCAGTTAGACACTGTTTAGCAATCCAGTTTTGCTTTTTTAGTTTAGTTGTGTAGAATCTTTATTCTGTTTTTAAAGAATTTCGCTTAAATATTTTTCTCGTTTATTTGTTTTAATTTATTTATTACTAGCAGTCTATAAAATTAGGTTATTCAGTTTTGCGTTTTTTTTTGTTTTAGTTAAATATACATGAATTTGGTGATGATGGATACATATTTTATATGACGACCCTAAACAAAATTTATAATTTCCTTTCTTAATGCAGTACTAAATAAAAGAAAAAAAATTATGAGATAAGCTTGTTCGAAATATTTTAGTAGCCAGCAAGGGGTCAGAATTCTTATTTTTTCAGCTTAATCAGTTAAAAAACAAACGAAAAATGAAATAATAATCGCAAACGGATAAAAACAAAAAGAACTGTAACAAAATTAAGTAACGCAGTTAAGGAAAGAAATACTTTCGAATTTTGTTGTTTTTGTAAAACACGAGGCATAAATTCGTCACTTGTGAAAAAAAAGTTAAATAAAAAAGTTTATTTAACGATTATTTAACGATAACCCGAAAAACAAGGGCTTTTGCAAATGACATTCAGTCTAAAGTTAAACAATGGCCTTTTCGGTTTTCTTTCGGAAGCGTCCGGGAGCATTCTTTACTCTCCTGAAACTGTTTTCTTAGCACTCGTTTAACAGTTCTTCTCCTAAAAAGAAGAAAAAATTTTTTTCTGAACGAATTTTCTTCTGAAATGACTGAATGTTATTTGTCCCTGTAGAATAGCTTTTGCTTCAAAAATACAACGCTAGATAAACTTCAAAATAAAGAAAAACGTGATTGACTGTTCGGATGTACAACCTCGATCCGGTAAAAGAACGCCCTAATCCGGGATCGCCCGGACGCCCGCCAACCGAAAAGGTCATGTGCTTAATACACATTGCGAGAGTGCTTCGGAGAATGTAACGCGAAGCATACGGTTAGTAAGCCTGGACCCAAAAACCTGATGCCCAGTTTTAATCTCTGTTGCATTATTAAGTGAGACCCCACAAATAGGTCCTTATAAGCCTTTACCGATTTCGAAGGGTGTTTTGAAAGCGATAATAACAACTGTTCTGAAGAGTCCATATCGCTGAGGTTGAACAGTGCTTTCTATAATTATACAGAGTGTCCCGAAACTGAACGTCCAAGGGATACCGGGTGATAGGGGAAGTATTACCCATACTATAAAAAAAAATAATAAAAAAATCTTTTAGTCTAGTTTTTTTTTAAATGAACTGTCGAAGTTGGCTTAGTTGGCTTTCTAAATATTCCTATTTTATATAACTAAACCAAGCGATATAGATTTTTTCTATTATTTTTCCAAGTACGGGTAAAACCTCCGCTATGACCCGGTATCCACTTTACGTTGAGTTTCGGAACACCCTGTATAGATCAGGATACACAAATTGTGATATGCAGTGACTCCATTGCACAAAAGCAAACGAACTATAAAAAATAGTTTTCAAATTTTGGCGGCCTGTGGGGCCATCGGGTGGTTTTTGTTAATCCTGTTGGTCACTGTTCAGTAACTGTTTAAAAAGCACCTTGGCAAGTTACACGATTGAAAAGCACGCCCGACTGAATTTGGCAGAGGAATCATGTTTAGCGTCGAGGCGCGTTTTTCGATGAATGGTTGTATTAACCAGCAAAATTGCCGTATATGCGCCGACATCGTCCCACATCCCCAAAAGTTGCCCTTCAGTCTGGATTGTCGTTGTTATGTACTCTTACACGACTTTGGTGAGGCGGTCTCCGTCAATGGAGAGCGCTGCATAACAATGAATACCAATTTCTTTAAGGACAAATCGACCCGTCAGATTGACCTGGACCTAGACAATATGTGGTTCCAGCGCAGAACTACGCTACCTGCCAACCAGTGCTCACTCTAACAGGAGTTTAAGGGGAAAGAAGCGAATAGTTTTGCGCTTAAATGAGCCATCTGAACACCTGCACATACTACATTCTGTCCCACTATCGTCTTAGAATGTTTCCAGCGGTCATAAAACTGGGATTAGCGGGAGACGATTAAAAATAAATCCTGAAGTGTCTCCACTGGACAAACATAAGCGATTAATTTAAGGCTTTCAAAAGAGAGTGACGTTGACATTTTCCTGGAGCGAGAAAATAATTTCGTGGTAAAAGTCTATAGAAAACTTTTTATGGCAGCTCTATGAACAGTTTAAAGTTCCCTTTTCGAGTCTCAAACTGTAATAATGGTGTGGAAAAAGGGTTAGAAGTGGCATAAACGAGGTCTGTGAAATGGATGGTGAGATTTATGAAGAGATTTATTTTTAATTGATTGTCGAGAAGGTTTAAATTTGTTTAGTAAATCTCACGATTTGAATTGAATTCAACAAATCTTCAAATAATGATTAAGGCCAAAATCACGTATTGATGTTCGGTGGTGACATTTTATCATGCTTATTGAAAGGTCCTAGAACCGGCCCAACATTGAAATTTGCGAGCAAAGTTTTTCTTTGAATTCTTAGAGGCGGTCTTAGGGCGGTTAAGTGGTTCTTCCATCGTTCCAGATCCTCCAAACTTCTTGTTCTTAGGTTTTTAAATTTTCCGAAGAACTCAAGTGGAAATATTTTGCAAGCTTTTTTTAGAGAAACACGGATCGCAAACCATTTGCAAAAGGAATTTTTTACTGTTCGGACCATCATTCTGAATTGAACAGGCTGAATACTGACTGAGTTCTGAAAACTAGACTGTTTGACTAACCATCAGAGAGCGGAAGTATTCGACAAAACATTTTTTATTTACTTAAAAAAAAATTGCAACAAAGAGCAAATTTCAATGTATAAAAATTAAAGTAGACACAGTGATTCCAGTAAAACGACCTGCATTGTCTTCGACTTCCTTACTTTAAAATCACAATTCAATAGATTTTCTTGATCGAAGAATACCGAGCTTATGCGTCGTAATTTTTGGGAATTTAGGAATTTGAAAAAAAAAGCCCTCAATCAACTTTGCTCCCGATCGACGTTTCGTGGAATTTTTTTTACTTCCTCAGAGTATTCATTCATTTTGCCTTGAACCTTCCGTGAAAATTTCTTTATGTATAGAAGAAAACCGGGCTTATGGGTTTTATTTTTTGGGAATTTAGAAAAAACTCTAAATCAACTTTGCCTCCGACGTTTCGTGGATTTTTTCCACTTCCTTAGGGGATCGTTCAATCCGATTTTCATTGTGCCGTGACTATGCGTTAATGTCTATGAGTTAATTCAATACCAAATCAAGTTTTTATGATTGAGTTTAGGAAGAGTTAACTCAGAATTTGAACGACATTGATTGTCTCTCAACTCTGCAACAACGCTCGAACAAAAAATAACGAAAAAGTCTACAAATCTTTCTGTAAAACCCTCCTGCTCTTTGAAAACAAGATCATCAATAAAATAACAAACCAATAAAACAATACAACAACAAAAGAATATTAAATGTTGCAATTATAAGCAGTTTTTATGTATTTTTTGTTTAATGGATTTGAATGAGAGATATAAAATAATATTCGTAAACATAAAATGAACTTCGTTATGTGAAATAATCTTACACTTACTAAAAACCTAAACATAAAAAAATATTATATAATTTTGTTTAAGTATGACAAGACAACTCAAGTTCAAACAAAAATTTATCGACACTTATAGATAATAATAATAATAATTTTAACAAAAATAAACAATGCAAAACTATTCAATAGCCGCATTTTTAATGCTTAATAAAGATGTACATGTGTTGTTTTTATATAAATAAAATGTTTTAACAAACTTGTAACGCTTTCGATCCGAAAAAAATACAAAAAAAAATAATAATAATAATAAAATTATTTTTAATACAGAAAAGAAAATAATTACAAAAATAAACTTTTGCTTATCGGGTCATATGCCTGGAACAGTCTTTAGATCTTGATCTTAAATTTGTTTGTTTTTATTTTGTTTTCTCTTTGATAAGATAATTTATAAAAATTAGAAGTTACCGAAGAATGAAGAGCAAAATAAAATCAGTTCATACTGTTAATTAAGATGTTGTTTCTTTTTTTGTTTTACTTAATTGTCTTAATAATTATTTTAGTTTCTTATTATTTATTCAATTATATAATGTATGTTTTTTATAATATATAAAGTATTGTTGTAAATCGCGTAAAAAACCTTTCATTCAAACATTATTTTATTTAAAAATAATAATTGGTAAAATTTTGCTAAGAATACACGATCAATGCTTTTTTTCATTTATCTTTTCCTTCTTTTTTTTCATTATTAATCATTCTTCTAATTGTTATTTTTTTATTTAGTTCAAGGCTTCTTTTTAGACAGAAAAAAGTTGGTTTGCTTATGATTTTCTTTGTTTGAAATTGTACCAGCACATTTTCATGTCCGCTTAAAGATTTAAAAAATAAAACTTAAATCATTTCCGCTTTGATTTTGTAGTTTTTCTCCTTAATGCTTAAAAATGTATATATATATATTAGATAAATATGTATTGACTAAATTTACTTTATGGCATTCATTTGGTTTTATTTAATATGTTTTTTTTTACAAACGTAGAAAATGTTTTTTAATTCATTCAATTTTTCTCTTAAAAAATTGTTTTTCGTTTATTTGTGTATTTTTTATTGAATTATTTAGTTATGTTTTTTAAGTCTTGTGTTGCGTGGAAGGGTTTATAGTATTATGTTTATTATAATCTATTGAGAATGCGCACCAGGGACAATATGCTTTTAAAGTGCTTGTTAGCATTTTGCAAAGACTCGTTAAGAGGTCCTCACAAACTCGAAAGTTAATGTTAAAAAGGAGAGAAAAGTTTTTATTTTAAGCGGAACTTTAACTACAAACAGAAAAGTTTTAGCAAAAAACAAAACTTTTTGGAAATAATGCCAGTAATTCTACTTTAACGTAAAGTATCAAGCTCTCTGAAAGTTGCCCCTGTGCCTTTCCAACACACGTCAAACGATTTTTGGTCAGAGTTAACGTTTGCAGATTGAATGAACCTTCCCAGGTTATGTCCAAAATGACGTCGTTACGGTTTTTTTTTATTGCAAATCGATCCTCTTTTCTAATGTTCAGATTAAACTACACTATGGTTTTATAAAAACCCTCTTACGATGCCTTGGCAAATTGAATTACTGAACTCATTCGCATGACTTTGGGAACTTCTGCATTCGGGGATTGGTTGTCCTTTAAGTAAAGTTTCCGTTTGCGCAGCGGTAGGGTCATGACATCGCGATCAGCCATCATCATCGAGTCGCTTTCTGGTGAGGAGGCGCGTTCAGGCGATTCAGTCGAAGCCGAACGCAATGGCGAAAGGCCAGCGCCAGCGATTGCCGCCTCAACTTGACGCACAATGTCCCCTTGGGGTAGACAAGATCTGTGGAAGGAAATTATTTAGCTTCGTAAAAAGTTTGCTTCTATCCCGAAACTCACCTAAACTCTGCGACTGGAGCGGGTGCGAAGTAGTTCTGACGAACATTGCTCGAAACCAAGTCGTCCGCTTCCGTGTGCTCGTTCTTGACTAACTTGAGGTGGTCCTCTTCGAGTAGAACGCGCCGACTCGCCAATGAAGCAGCTTCTAACAGTGCAGGATTAATCGTTGGCCTTCCGCCATAGGGTGGCAGAATCGGAATCGTCCTTTGTTGTAGTGGTTTCTCGTCCCCTGGCGATGCCGATCTGGCCTGATACCTATGGTAGACGTTGCTAAAAGAGATCATTTCTTTTTCCCGCGGCTGTTGTTCCTCCAGCAGTTGATGTAGCTGCTGCTGTTTTTGGTTTCGCTTGTTATGACGATGCTGATGAATTTCAGATTTTATCTCGGATGGCATCTCGTCCAGAGAGGTGCTGCTGCTGCCAGTGTTGTTTGCACTACTACCAGTAGAAATTGCGACTCCACTGTCGTGGCTTTGATCAGTCTCTAAAATAATTGTGGGCGATGCGGGCGAGCTCGGAGACAAGGGTGCCTGCTTGATTCCGATTGTGCTCGGGGAGCCGGGCGCTTGCTGATTGCTTCCGCTGGGGCTCTCCTCGTCGTCGGGCATCTCGTTCGCGTGCCCTTTGATGTGCGCCTCCATTTCCTTTTTGTTTTTGAACGTCTCATCGCAAATAGTGCATTTATAGCACTTGGAGCCGTAGTGTTGGACGCGGTGTAGCTTGAGCACATGATTGTAGCCGAAATCACGGAAGCAAATATCACAGTGGTATGGTTTTTCGCCCGTGTGCGTGCGGGAATGAACCTTGAGCTGTTTCGAGCAGGTGAATCCTTTCCCACAGCCCTCCACTGGACATTTGTATGGTTTTTCGCCGGTGTGCGTACGCATGTGTATCACTAGCTGGCCGGACTGAATGAATGTCTTACCACAGACAGAGCACTTGTGTGGACGTTCACCTGTATGAATGCGCATATGGCGGTGCAGCTTGCCACTGTGCTCGAATGCTCTGCCGCATACATCACACTTGTATGGTCGCTCTTTTGTGTGGATGCGGCGATGGACTTGAAGGTTTTCCTTGACACTGAATAGTTTGTGACAGAATTCACATTCAAAGGGTCGCTCACCGGTATGGGTGCGATAGTGGCGGATCTAAAACGGGACAACAAAAGCGTTACATCAAGCTGGGTTTTTTTTTTCAAGTTTAACTTACCAGTCTAGCAGGCACTGCAAAAGTCTTCTGGCACACATTACATTGGTACGGGTCACTGCCATTTCCACTCGCCTTAATTTGCGGGGTTTTCGGTATACCCGCAGGAATCTCATTCAGAGATGAAACCATTGCCACTCCTCCGGCGCCTTCGATTTTCGCGTGAGATTTTGTGTGACTTGTATGGGCACTTTTACTTCCGAAAGTCATGCCGCATTGGTCGCACTTAAATTGCAGTTTTGTCGGTGATGGCGAAGACTTTGTTGATGACGACGACGACGATGACGGCGAGGATTTGCGGCCGTTATTCGCCGTCTGGCTACTACTGCTCGAGGTGCCTTGCGTCGTTGTATAGATTGTGATATTTTGGCCGTCATTGATTTCAAAAGTCTGGTTACCGTGTGGCGTTATGAGTATAGTTTCGCCACATACCGCCGAAGTTGATGGGCCTCCTCCCAATCCGCCCATACGATTTGTGATACTAGTGATGGGTTGTTGCACTACCATGTTGGTTTGATGGCACATATGTGATTCAATTCCACCAGTTGCACTCACTAGAGGTGAACAGAACTGCGCTTGAGATGTTGGCTCAGTTTTCATTATCAGCGGGATGGGGGATGGATAGTACACCATAGTGTTAGTTTCTGTAAGAAAACGGAATAATAAGGAATAAATCAAATTTAAGTTTAGGTGCAATGCAAAGAAGGCTTAAAACATTTTAATTTTTTTTTTTAAAGTGATAAATTAATAAGACATAAAATACCTAAAAAAAAATTAATAGCAGGTATTAAGGCCTGATCAGAATGCGTAGCTGAAGCTCAAGCTTGCAGTGTAGCGTGCCGCTTAAATCAATCAGAACACGACCCTGTGCTGAGCATAAAGTTTTCATTATACTACAGCGACAGAAATTCCCATGGTGTCACAAAAAGTTACTATTTTAAACTTAACTATAAAAAAGTAAAATTACTATTGTTGTTACATGTGCATTATTTATGCAGAGAGAACATGTAGGTTATTTGGACACTCGAGATGGAAGTGGGCTGTGGTGCAGATGGTAGATGACCGACGCGACGATTGGAAGGTCATGGGTTCGATTCAGGATCATATACCCTGCCGGTGAACCACACATGGTTTTTTCTTTCGACATTTCCGTCCGCTAACATTTCAACGCTTCTCTAAAATTACTATTTTTTACTAAAAAATTTATTGAACTCTCTTATACCCCATCCCATAGGATAGAAAAAAAAAAATTAAGTTTGTCACATATTTTGTAACACGGTGAAATAATAATCGTAGACCCCAAAGACCTTAAGGGCATGTGATCGAGACCGAATTGTGAATCGAATAAGCCATGTCCATCTGTCTGTATGCCACACTTTTTAGGCCTTAAATTTTAAGCTAGGAAGCTGAAATTCGTGCATAAGTCCATTGTTATCCGAAGCAGTACAAGTGTTAAAATTTTTCAAATTCGCCCACAGACACGCCCTCAATCGGTGCAATTGTGCAACTACCTCCAGAGCTTTCAAAGCTGTAAGACGTCTTAAAAGCCTGAACTTTGGTATCCTATTAATTTTAAAATACACAAAATAAAAATTTAATCGCTTTACCTACCTAAGTGGGCGTGGCACCGTTTCAAAGGGTATTTTTTAAAATGCATTTAATTCAATATTTTTGGTCTAAATCGAAGAAATTTTACTCAATATATTATGTAGAGAACACTTAGTTCTACTTTTCTTGTTCATACATGACCACACCCACATTTTAAGGCAGAATGGAAGGGAAACCTAAAATTTTCCAGAAAAACGTAATTTCGACTGGCCTTAAGCCTATTCAAGGAAAGAATAAAAAAAAATAACAGGTAAGGTAAAAGAGACATCATTCCAGATTTCGTTCATACAAAGTTTTAGCCACGTCCCCTTTAGGGGTCGATTTATCAAAAATATTGAATTCGAACCAAAAATTTGCATTTTTACGTACATTTAAGCGTAATTTGGAAATATCTGTGTTATAATTGATAGTTTGTAATTAGGGGCGGACCACGCTCCTTTTCGAAGTTAGCACTTCGAAGCTTTTTATTCAGCTTCAGCTATACAATCTGATCAGGCCTTTACTTAATCATAAATTCTTTAACCATTTTATTCGTTTCTTATGAAAAAACATTGTAAACACGGCCGGCGCAGGGACATGTACTTAAGTCCCACTTTCAAAAATTGGGTCTTATGTCCCACTTGAGTGAGACATAAGTCCCATATTGAGTCTGGAGCTTATGTCCCACACAACCAGTACATAAGTCCCAGCGTTATTTGTTGGGACTTATGTCCCATCTATAAATTTGTTTAGGTGAGCTTAGAGAATATTCCAAAAAACGGTGTTTGCTCTGTTATCTTTGTCCGTCTAAAAATGGAAAGAGAACATCGTAAGCCTGCAACCCAATGAATCTGTTGCATCCGCCACGTTGAAGTACACAACTGACAACTAAGTTTTATATACGCGTTCTTAAGGGATGCGGCCCATAGAGAAAGTGTGTGACGAACTTCGGTTCCCATAACGTGTGTATTTTACTAAATTGTCAGTAGTGTTATTCGACGTAACGGATGCAACGGATTTATGGAATATTGATGGTAAAAAAGACAAAAAGTATTTTGGCCTTATCTGAACTTTTCACGACTGATCGATTTTTTGCCAAATATTGAAAAGTTTTTGAGAGATAAGGAATGAAAAACAGATACCCATTTTCAACGTGTTTAACGTCATTACTTTTTCATTACTTTATTTTAAAAGCCGATATTGGGTTAACATATAAAGTAGCAGCAGGCTAAGCAAACTTTGGTTAAACTAAAGTCAAATTTTGGTTAAGCGGTTTTAGAACTGTAGTTTTGGCGTATTTTAAAAAAAAAAATCGTGAAAAAAATTTTGTCCCCACCACTATCTCCGATAAAGCATCGGCCAAATGATTTGAAAAAAACAACATCAAGAAATACTTGTAGTTTTCGGAAAATCATAGAATAAATATTGAGATAAGTCTCAGAATCTGCTAAATATTTTCGGATATTTAGCAGATTCTGAGACTTATCTCAAAAACTTAAAAAAATATTTCAAAAATTATTTTTCAAAATATGTATTCTGGTATCTTAACGGTTGTACTGATTATAATGAAATTTAGTTTGTACATAAAACGTTTGAAATGGCGTTTTTAACTTAAATTTTCGTTTCTAACTTAAATTTTTCTAAATTTAAAAAAAAAAAAAAAACAAATTAAAAAATTTGATTTTGTAACCGATAACTAAAAAATGCTAGCTTAAAGTGTATGAGAAGCAAAAAAAAATATAACGGTATTCAACAAAGGGTTCCGAATAGCCATTTTATGGATTTTAAATAAAAAAAAAATGCAGAAAAGAGCTAAAAAACGCTTGTCCTCCGCACTATCTCGATAACGGTAACACTAAGCGTTTTGCAAAAAATATCAGACATAGACAATTTTTTGAGTTTCGAAAGAAAAATATAGAGGCGCTGAAATATTGCGTAGTTTTTGAGATACGCTTAAAATCATTTAAGTTGATTTACTAAAATGGCAGTGCTAAAAAATGCGTATAACTTCTATGTTATTTCTATCTTATCAACTAAATTTTACAAAGTTTAAATCTCTGGACTAGAAAGCAAAATATATCAAGAAATTTGACAACAAAAAGCCCGCTCATAATTTTTTTAGTTTTTTTTTACCAAAAGAAATAAAAAAAAATATTTGTCACCCTGCGTTTCAATAAAAATTAGAGTACCTAAGCTTGAAATTCGGCCTAAATAAGTACAGTAGTACATATACCATCTTAAAATTGCACTTGAAATATTCTATAAATATTATATAAGCAAAACGAATGACTTATCAAGATGCGCTTGAAAAAATGACATAAAGTCCGAAATCGTCATTAAAAGAAAAGAAAAACAAAGTCGCAAATTTACAAAACACCATTTCATATGCAAATTAAGCAATAATTCCCCGCTAGGCCTTCAAACAAATCCGACGGACCGCTCCGTGTATGACTTCATACTTTAAGGTCTTTTCTACCATTACTTTACTTCAAAATGTGAAAAGTTGCGGTATATTATTGCATTTAGTGGACCGGTGAAGATCAAACGGACTTGAAGATTTTTAGAATGGCAATCATCAGTTGAAAGCTTTTGATTTATTTTTAATTAAAACTAATTTGTGCTTAATAAATGGGGGCTTTAAGGACTTTTCTACTCTTGGAGAATCCTCGGGGAGGCGGGATCGTGAAAAACAAAAAGTTTTTTCAGGTTGCCGTGCTGGTAAGCGCAGTCACTAGCCGAACTACGCCACAACAACCACCCAAACTGCTTTTTTACCAACCCATTGCGAAAAGGTTCCTATCTACCGTACCAAAAAACAAATGTGCGACACAGAAACTACCATCGGTGCCTATTCTTAGAACATACATGGCCTTTGGCAATTGTTCATTCATTACAACACTACGACGAACGCTAAGTAAGTACCCACTGGCCTTTATCAATGATTTCGTATCCTAAGTACGACTTCAACTACGTCACAAGGAAAAACCGCTAAGAACTGCGTATTCGATCAATAGCGTATATACACTCATCCCCTCCTACATGAATAATAGGTTTTTTTATGCTCGTGAAAAATTCATACACTCTTCAAAACAATCAACCAAACCCAATCCAAAGAGGTCGTATAGTTGAACATAAACTCGACTAAATAGCAACCCTTACGCAAAACAAGCGAAAACCGCTCTTACTTTCTAAAACATAAATTTCTTCATCAACCCTCAGAGACAAAAGGGAAAAACTTCAAATTCATGTTGAGAGTGACAGTGTTAGCTTTCTATGATACCCACCTACTTTTGTATCACTTCGATACGCAAAAGAATCTGCGCACCACACCACCCTTCCAAGCACATTCAAAATGAAAGTAAAAGTTCCTCATGTGCGTCATAGCGAACAGAACATGTATAAATACTTTGAGTAGCTGCACATGAGTGGTAAGTGGGGTGGCTGGGGGGTCACTTTCCACCCTTAAACTTGGATAGGATAACTGAGGGGTGTTGTTGGTAGATAGAAACATACTTCGGGGGAGAAAAAAGAAAAAATCACTAATCTGCACAAACCTTTCTTAACTTTTGTCGACGATCTTATTTCCATTAAATCGGTGCCAGATTTCGAGAGTACATCCTTAATCCAATCCTGTTTGTTACGCCAATTATCTCCATCACTCATTTTATTTGTTTTTTATTTTATTACTCGTATTCTCGAGTTCTTAAAAATCTAGGAAACAGTCTTTTCTTCAGTCCTTGGGTTTTGTTTTACGCAAGTCTTTTCTTTACAAAGTCATGTAGAACTTAACTAGGAACTTATTCTAATTTGTACTTTTTATATTGCATTTAGTCGTGAGGAGGAAGTGTTCCCAAGCACCGATTAGGAAAACAAAAACATCACACAAAAATATTTCTTTTTCTACGCGCAAAACAACTTGACGTTTTCGTGTACCCGAAATTGTAATTCTTCCTTTTCTGTACCAAACGGAAAAAAAGAAATAAAAATATAGAACTGAAACGGGAGGACTGGGAGCGCTAGAGAAAAATTTTGATAAGTTTGCCGAACGAGGGAGTCCACTGAACTGGTGGGTGAGTTTGCCCGAAATTTCTTCCTCACTCTCTTCGAACGAGGAACGACGGGAATAACCCCGAAAAAGTGTACACAAGGCGGGAAGAAAAATATTCCCAATCCCAAATACAATACAAATCTACGCACAGTGCGTATATAGCCGAAAATCAAAGAACGAGGAGAGAAGAGCGGTGGATAATTTCCCTTGTGCGTACGGGGAACGCACATTCAGTACATAAAACTTAGAATTGGATTTGTGTGTGCGTAGAGTGGGAAAGGGGAAAGAATTTCCCAAAAAACTGATAAAGAAAATTTTCCCAAGAGATGAACGACTTTTTGGTGAGAGGGGTATCCTTCCCCTTTTAATTGAGCCGTCGAAGATTTTTCTATTTCCTTCGTCTTCCCCTGTTTTTTTTCCATTTTGCTTTATTTACTAACACGTTTTATATGTAACCATTCCATAACTACGTCACTTTTGTCTATGATGCGTAGGTACCTAAATGCTTGCAGCACGACACGACAGTCCGAATGAGGTGCCGAAAACAGTTAATAAATATTTAAATTTGTTGGGAATGGTTATAGAGGAGGCGAAAGAATAGAAACAGCGTTAGGTAGGTTCTCTTGCCAATGTTGTAGGCTTCTAACATTTGTTATGAGGTAGGCTAGGAGCTGTGGTAACTAGTCATCCTCATCACTGTGTACGACTATGTTGGGATAGCTTTTCAGACATACCTATTCGATAAAAAAATATTTTGGATGTTTTCTACTCGTTTCTTTTATTTTTTGTGTTTATTAATTTATTTTTTGGTGCAATTTTGCATCAACTCTCAAAAATGGTCTCAATGGCATACTTCAATTTTTTACTGCAGAGTTAAGTCCGGGTTAAATCAAGATTTGTTGGTTTAGAAACAAAATTAATCTAGGGTTAATCTTACATCCTATAGAAAAGAAAGGAAGAGAGAATTGGCTTGTTTGCTCAACTCTGCTCGAATGTGATTTTCACAGAAACATAGAAACTGTCATTTACAACTGTCATTTTACATAGAAGATCAGGAAAAGAAGTTGGAATAGTTTGCCAAAGTTTATTGTGTGGTTAACCCGGCAAATTGTTTATTTTGGGGTTAAGTTTAGCAAATTAAACCGAGGTTAACCCCGGGTTGAATATACTACTTAAAAAATTTATTTTATCAGTGTCTCAGGTATACTTTAAGATTTCCAATACGATACTTAAATAGTTTTGTAGCTCGTGAAGGGACTGCGGACACCTACGTGTTGCTAAAACAAGCGTATTGAAGGCTTTAATGTAATCTGATGCCTAATTTCGTTGATTTCCTTTCATTTAAGAGAAAATTGAGAAACTGAATTTTTAAGTCGATACCGTGAGAGTACCAACGTGAATGCCTATCTTAAATCATTTTGTAGCGTAATTACTTACGTACTTACTTTCGTGGGCGGTACCTTCCGGAGTAAACCTGGGCTTCGACTATCAAGCTTTGCAAGCCAGCTCCGTTTTAAGCTAGCACGGTCTCTGGAAGTAGTGAGCCCTGCATTGCTGCCGAGGAAAGCGGCAGGGGAAGAGGAGAAGGAAACATCTGATCGATTGTCAGTGCAAAGAAGCTCTACTCGCTGAACACGCATGCACTTTGGTTGGCTTCTCGGCTTGGTGTATATCAAATCATCACAGGTGATCAGTTACATCAACTTAAACAAGCCTGTCTCTTACATCGGGTCTTTTTTGGTCAACCGAAAAGCTTGAAGAAGCAAGTGTCTGTGGATGATGTGGTACCTAAGTTTCGAACGTTTAAACTCTTTAACACTGGAGCTCTAAGCAAATTAAAATGGGGTGTCTTCATGGTAGAACAATGAACCAGTAGTTGCGTCAAAGATCCGATACCGAAACCTGCCGTTTCTTCTTTGAAAGTCTTTCAAATGGTCGAAAAAAAAAATTGGCCGGTTTTTTATGTGCATTAATTGTGCAGAGTTGCTCTCTCTGTAGACTGTTTAAGCCACCGAGAAGGAAGTGGGGCTTTGGTGCAGATGGTAGCAACTCTGACCTATAATGTGCAGATTCTGGGTTCAATTCCTTATCCAACCAACTATTTTCTATTTTTTTAGTGAGTGTAAAATCGTTGCAGCGTTTATAATGATCATAGGACTAACCTTTACTAAAAGTTTGTAGAGTTGTATATTGTTTTAATTTTACATTTTTCAATATTAAATTTTATTTTAATCGCTTTTCCATAGAGACCGCTCCCCAATATACGCAACGATACGTTCGGTCAGCTTTTTAATAAACTAGTTTTTATTTTTTTACAAGTTTTGTTAAGTAAAATTTCAGCCAAAAACGATTCTTTTGACATTGGGTCCGCTTTTTACTCTTTTCTAAGCTACTCATCTGCATGACATACCAGGTTTGGTATTCAAGAAGAACAGCCACCGGCGGACCAATCAGTTAGCCTCAAAAGCTTATACTTTTTCCAGGCGTAATACCTTGTAATCAACTAAGTCTAAGAAAATATAATATTCATCGTCTCAGACAGTCAAGCAGGTCTCAAGGCGCTTGACTCACCCATCATAAAATTATCTAGAAAAAGTCATACATGGCCACCAAAAACCATCTAAACGCAACTTAATCATCCTTCACTCGATTTCAGCTCACAGAGGGTTTGACGGCAACGAATTAACAAACTCGCTAGCTAAATTCGGGGCAACTACACCACTTACAGAGCCTGACCCATTCTGTGGAATCAGTAAAAGACTCTTCAAGAACTTAACTAAAAACCTAGGCAGAGTCGATTCCAACGAAGTCTATGGCTAAACCCACGTGGACAGCATTGCTCAAAAAATTTCCTTCCCTGACTCTCCCCCAGGAGATCTAATACCCTGACCAACCTGAGCAGGGCTGATTTAAAAATCTTTACTGTTATTTCGCATCGGCCTTTCACCGGACTCTACACGTAGACTTTGTCTAGAGAGCGATAAGTTCCCTCAACGCACCTTAACAACGATTGCCTGAGGAAGAATATCCTCGGAGATGAAACTATTCCTTTGGCAAACCCAACTGATATCTCTCCAGAGTGGATCCTTGTCTTCCAGACTTATTCTGAAGTGAAAATATTACTCTGGGGTGTCAGGAAAGGCACAATAGGCTACTTTGTTAGCGACCGCAACCCCAGGAAGGCGCTCTCGACCAACAATCTAATTTAAGCAACTACACGCAGATGCTGTTCAAATTTCCACAGTCTGTAAGATTTCATTTTTTCGGGAGCATGATGTCTTTTTTTCCACTCAGCAAGGAAAAGTCCTGCCACCCATGCTCGTTCGATAAAGAGATCCGAAAGATGAACACTAACGGCGACATTTAAAATATTAGGATGCTAAGTAAACGTCAGCCTTATTTAATGATTCCTTGGCAGATATCATCTCTGTGATGTGCATTCGGGGAGGGCTGTACTTCGAACACCTCATTTTGGGTTATGATCTCATCACTTGAAAAAACTTTGGTCAATGCCGATGTGAATTGCTAATTCCAGCACTTGAGATGGTACTTATCCGAGAGCAGGTGACCATGATGTTTTCCATGACCATCTGATGTTAAATAGAGGCTATCACTTTCTGGCAGCTTGGTGATTTTTAAAAAGTCCTGCTGCCACGCCTTCGGTCTGATTGAGGGAGGGAAAAAAAGTAAATTTTATAGAGGACGAAATTTTTCCTGTGTTTAAATTACACAAGGATCGTGGAACTAAGAAGTTCACGTAAAGTTTTTATTCTATTTGTTGGTGATCTTCCGACAATGACTGATCTAGAGTCATCGTCGGACGATCGTGGGTACGATCTCAAGACGATTTCGATTGAGTTGCCGCACATTAAACAGACATCAGCGTAGGAAAGTTATGGGTTTACGCCAAAGTGTTTCCACCAACATAAGTAAAATTGACGTGTGCTTTCATTTTCGACATTTCTAAATGTTATCCTGTGGTGTAAAAAGGCGATGTCTGCTGGTCAGCTTCTCGATACCAGGTCCTTGTAAACGTGAGTTTTTTTTTCGCTACCCATCATGCAAATTGGGTATTCTGTCAGATTTTGAAACATGCGACTAAATTTACATATTTATTATTGCCACGGAGTTTTTGATTCTACGAAATTAAATAACGCAGAATACAAAAGAAAAACAAAACTACAAATATGATTATGGGATTTCAGTCTACTAAGTCGAAAGTAGACCCAACCACCAGCATCAACATTAACATCCCTAAACGCAATACAAGATATACAGCTGAGATGATGATGCCCAGGTGTCAATAGGGTTTGTTAGATTTGTTTAGTCAGAACATTTAGAATTCTGTACGGTTTGGTTTAAGAATTCATGCGTAGAAGAAATTTATTACGCAACTAATTTTTCGTAGAGAATAAAAATTCGTATGGTAAATCTCGCGATTGAGGGGGGATTTCACGAAGACTTGTCTTAATCGCGGGTTGGTGTCCCATGAAAGCTAGTTCTAACCCGATCTACCAACCCATCAAGGCTCTTCTAGAATTTTAAAAAGTCTGATAAAAGGCTGTTACCTATGCACTGATCGCTCCACCCTACGTAAAGTAGCTGTTTTAACATTTGAGGGCTCCCTTAAAATACTAAAAAAAAACTCGCGTGTCTTCAGAAAGTGTTTGATATAACGCCCCTTGCGCGAACACAGTCACTGCAACAATTGTTGTATAAAGACTGAATGCCTCCCAAAAGACGAATTCTATTCCCATTTAAACTGTTAATTGTTTGGGTAAAAGAAATAAATACGTAAAGGTCGTAAGTGTTTTCGAAAAAAAATTATTTAAAAAATTCGAAAACCTTATTGTAAACTAATTTCGACTAGATAGGACGTACCTACCAACAAAAAGCCGAATAATACCAACCCACTTCCTCTTGTCGGTCGGAGTCGTGAAACTATTTCTTCGCGTGAAGGGTCAATGAACGTGCTCTACTCACGAAAATATCTCGTTAATAAAAATTGAAATAGTTGGTGTGTATTTGCCTAAGCTTTTCCTTTTGGCTAGTTTAGCTGAAAACTTTTGAGAGTTTGTCGTAGGTTAGGCACCTTAGAAGGTGATAGGGTAAGGGTACCTTATTGCCTTGATTACAAACCCTTTGGACCCAAAAAGAAGATGCGTCTTGCAAAAGCCCAAAGGTGCAAAGGCTTGGGTAACTGAAAACCACTTTACACACTCATACCAAAAATGTGTGCTTATCCACACATTCTCGAAAAAACTCAAAGCTTAAAGCATCTAAACTTCTAAACACTGTGGCGTTAGATGCTATTATAGCGGTGCGTGCATATGTGAATTACACACAAACTGCCACGGTGGGCGTTTTTCTGTATAAGTAAAATGCTTAGTCATATCTAGATTCGTTGGTGTAGGTCATTACTTGATTTCCAATTCACAACCTCTCCCCAGCAGCACAAGCCGCGCGATACCTATACCTACTCTTTTTTTTTTCTTAAATGTATTCGTTTCCTGTGTTAGACAGCCATTAGATGCGTGTGGTAGAGACCCGTGGCTATAGCCTCAGCTTTTTTTTCTACACACGAAAGCTTTTATTCGACTGCCGTCGAAAAAACAACAAATTTTACAAGTATTGGATGAGTCGAATATTTTGAATAAATCTCATTTTCATTCCTCTCTCACTAACACCACTATCAAATATACAAAAGATTATACTGTTGTTGAAAACCCACTCACAGTAGCGGTGCCTCCCCAAGCAACTCAGTGCGCACAAAATGCAAGTGTGCCCGACAGCAAGGTCGAAAACCAGTGCGGTGCCTCTGTCGAAAGCCGATGCAGTGCCTCCACGTGTAGTTCAAGTTCAAGCCTTCACCGCTGTCGTCGCTGCGCCGTTGCTCGTTTGAACTGAGGGTACGCTGTTAGGAGTGCGTTGTACTCCCGTGTGAGTGTATGCGTTGCATGCAATGAGTGCGGTGTAAGGGGCTACGCCGGTGTTGGAAAGGAAATGTGAAAAAGGAAGGGAGTGAGGTGTTAAGTATGTATGGGGTGCTTTCTTTGGGGTTGAGAATACTGAGTTCGATATCAGCAGACGGTTGTTTGCAAGGAAAAAGAAAAATGTTAAAAAAAAACACTCTAGTCGACAATACAGCCGTAGAACAGAGTTCAGGGTTGACGTTTCTTCTATAGCTAACTTAATGGTGGTGCGGTTGCATCTAGGGGTGGTTTACGTTTGCTTGCGTAGACGTTTGTAACTTGTAGGTGCATGGCATTGAAAATTAAAGCTGCAGGGATTCTTATGTAGGTATAGGTAGCTGGCTATTCATTTACAGAAATGCACTCTAATTTCTTACGTCCCTAATGGCCGTGTGCAGGTAGGTAGAGGTATTACTGTAGTTACTAGAAGGGCTTATGGGAGTACTTCTAGTAACTACCATGGTCGTATAGGTAGCTAGGTGCCTACATATCTACCTATTGAAAAAGAAGTGCTGTCATGTAGGTATTTTATTATTAATTCTAATAGACGCAAAAAGTTGTAGCTTACCAAACCTACCTTCCTGTTTAAAGTTTAACGTGGTTCCTTGAATAATCCATTCAAGAACCGAAAAAGCTTTATCTGTCCTATCTGTCGCACCTACTTGAGCTTAAACAAACGTCCTTAGATAATAATTCAGGCTCCAATTTAGATTGAAGGCCCCTTGGTCATTGAAGGACTTGTGATTATCAATTTATTGATTACTGATTATTGGATATTGTGTACACCTATGCATTTTTTGCAGTAAAAACTGCAGAAAACTACAATATGAAATTATATGAGTGTTAAAGGAGGGAGGAGTTACAATTTACCCAAAACAAAAGTATCCTGAATTTATGAAGTGAACTCGAAGAGGTGTAGAGATGGAGAGACTAAACTTTCTAGTAGGCGATCATTTTGTATAGCTAAAGTAGAGTTTTAGTCAACTTTGCCTTCTCCAGTTTGCTGTGTATACAAAAACTCTCTAAGCATTTAAGCCATGGTCAATTGGATCGATGTGGGAAACCAACTGAATACGCTCGTAGTGTTAAAAAAAAGTAAAAGAAAACTAGCTGGCGCTTACTAATCAGTGGAGCAATGGCCTGAACTGTCACAATCAGGCATGTTGTGTGCCTAAAATGTTCTTACACGTATGCAGGGCGGCTAACAGTTTTTTGCCGTTTCCGAACGACGAATAAAAAGAACTCGCAGGACATATTTTCTTTTCCCTTGTACCTACCTACAATTTTTACTTCCCGCTTTACATGAACTATGCATCCACGTACATTGTACATAATGCTGTAACTGTATCTTCTCTTTTTTGTTTTAGAGTGCATTGGCGAGCAGGGTATAAGACAAGACCGTTTCTTAATGTTAAACATCCAACGAGAAGAAAGGATCTGGGTTTCTGGAGCTGTACTAAGGTAAAATTTTTAATTTTTTTTTGTAAATTCTGTGTGTAGTCAAAGCATAAAATTTTAAATTTATTTAATAAATTAAATTTTTACTTTGATCTATGTATAGGTACTTATATGTATGCTTATATTTATATTTATTTAAATATAAACATACATATAACTTATCTGAAAAATAAGTTCCGTCCAATACCGTTTGGGGCTGGACATTCACATGGGTTATGCCCAGCACTTTCGCGCCTTCTTCAAGAGAAAGTCGACATTTTCGAGAGTCGAGTTTTTTGATTTTAAAAGGTGTTATCTTAATTGGTGGGGTCCTTTAAGGTATCCAACAAGGTTTAAGTCATGCATACAGATAAAATAAGGTGTGACAACTAGAAAGTGTGGGTTACGTGAAGATTAGAAAACATTTCAGTATTCTTTAAAAAAGTTCTAATTAGTAAATGTGCAAAAGAATTGAAAAGCTTCTATGTCTTCCTAGCTTTCATTTGAGGTTTAAAACCTAGCTATAGCTCGAGAGCTTGGAAAGAAATGACTTAATGACAATGCGACACCCTATTTTCGATGCACGTCTATGCTCTCTTTTATAGCTTTTTATTTCTTTTGTGCAGTTTACTTGTATAGCCGACTAGCTGGAAACAGATTTGGCTGGCGGCGCTTGTTTGCTGAGGCCCAGGTTCACCGCTAAATGTAGTACTTGGGGCTTAGCGAACAAGCTACGCCAGACCCTGTACCCTCAGTACATTTACATAGGAAAAGCTCGAATTCACATGGGAAAATGCTCAAAAAGTAGAAAAGGGAAAAATAGATTAAGAAAAATAAACTTGTGTCAGCGCCAATGGCGAACGATTGTGTACTTTCGACGGTGCGGCTCTACTTGTGAATGTCCTACGGGGTACAAAAGAACCCCAAGGACTGGTTTAGGGTTAAGTTAGCGAGTCAGGGCACTCTGGCCTTGACATTGAATTCAACTACTTGAAGGCAAAGTGAAGTTGTAACTCTAGTGTCTCTCTTCTGATCCTTACCACTCTCTACATGTTAACTTGTTTTAAGGGCAGACATAAATAAGTAGAGACAAGTTAAAGGTCGTAGACGAGGGTTTTATTATGTCCCATACATTGAAATCAATTGGTGGGAGATCGGCTCAACTTGTCTGTCGACGCTGACCAAGCAATGGGCCCTCCTCTTTCAATGCACCGATTTCGAAACGTGGTATCAGAAATGTGCCGCTCTTCTTAAATGAGCAGAGCAGCGGTGTCGTTGGAATATCATGCCTTGGAGATCTGCCAAAGGGACATCGTTAAATGGTTAGGTGCAACATCGTTAAATGGTTACATGCCCACAAAACTTTGAAAGTAAATCGTCTGTGAGACCCTTTTACTCTTTTCTCCGATGGTTTGACTCATCTCTATCGGCCAATAATGGGCATCGTGGTAAATGGTGATGCCATCCATATCGAATTTAGATTCATCGGTCCACAATGAACGGTTTGCGGGAAAAAATAGTCAGAAGGAACTTTAGCTGGGCAACAGGAATGAATGACAATTACAAGTATAAAATCACTTAAAAATTTTTAAAATCACTTTAAAACCTTTAAAATTGCTGACCTAGAATGAATAGCTAAGAAACGACTTGAACATGTGCGCTCGGAAAAAGCGGCAAACTGGTAAAACGAAAAAATACTTGGTCGATGCATTACGATTGGCTAAGTTTACAATGTAAAAATTTATTCAAAAATAGGGTGCCGCATTGTTAAGTCTTAACTTTGCTTACCAATCGCTTACGCTTTTGCTTAAGTTTATGCCTCAAATAAAAGCTAGATGTCAATTAGTAGATGTATAGTATATGTTATCATATTAAAACTCTTTTTAATACCCTGTTTATTCGACAAAATGAATCAAATTGAATTGTAACCGTTTTGACTCACACCGATTCCACTGCCATGTTTATGCGCAAACTAATAAAGTAGTTTAAAATTTACCAGTTAAAATTAGTTTTACTTTTATGTCAAACTCGAACAATTTGTGACAAAAATTTAAAAGTCAATCGATTCAAACCGATTCAACCGTCTATGCATGGTCTATGCGCATTTTGGAGTCGGTTTGAATTTGATAATACTGATTTGAAAATCGGTTTACTTTCGAAACTTCGATCTCTAATTGAAAATTGGCCGATAACATCACTATGTGATGCGATATTCTAGACTTTTTTAGAAAAAAAAAAAAAACGGACCGGGAATTTTCTTTAACCAGAAAAGTGGTCGGTCTTCTAGGTCAATCCGTTCGCCCATCCCTCCTTATGTAAAAATTGTGTTGTAGGCTTTTGAGCTATAAACCTAAAATCTGCAATTTGACTTTATAGGTACGTAGTTCATCAGATAATTTTTGAAATATATCTTAGTTAATCTGGAATGCACCCTCTACCAACCTGAATGTGAGAGGAACCTTTAAAAACGCTGACAATGCACTTTAACTTGTACCAGATAGCTGTACAGTTGCAACGTGAGCAACAATCTTGTAATTGTCAGAATGTATTTCTACAAAAAATGCAAAAAAAATCATACTTATCTCAAATAAAGTGTAAATTAAGCCATCTTCAGGAAAAATGCATTCTTCCAAATAAATAAACAAAAAAAAATCATAAAAAAAAAGAACTGACCAATCTTAACTCAACGCTCATTAGTCAAAATAAAATATCACGAATGTCAAAAAGAGAATACAAACAATTGTACACATATACAATTTGAGACGTGTGTATATGTACATACATATAAGGAAAAGCCCACCTCCCAAAAAAATCGCATGAATTTTGTGTGTTGAACGTCATCATTTGCGAGGAATACGATATAATATTTGTGACTTTTTTCGGCGTACCAAAAACTCACTATAGGTACATTCTACTACCACAATCAACAACGGAAACCGCCGAAAGTACCAGCCAGCCATCCGAGTAATAAAGCAAAAAAAAAAAAACGCTTTTGTATGTCGAGAACTGCCGAAAAAAATGGCATTTGGCAATGAAATTCAAATGACTTTGAATGACCTCCAGTGTGCTTACTGAGCTGACAGTATTTTGCACTTCTTGCCGGCTGGTGTAAGTGTATATGTGGTGTGCATTATGTGTTGGTGTGTGGCGTTAGAACAAATATCCAAGATCATGGCACGGGAAAACAGGATTCAAAGGATGTTGTTTGATGCAGTGCGAGAAGGCAAGGAAGAGTTAGAGACGGGGTCTTGGTTTGAGCTCCCGTTTGAAAACGCATACAATGTCGGCTCGTGATATCCGTTTCGATGTGGTTAGGGTTCTTTTTGAACAGGATTATTCCATATAGCCACGTAGGTCTGCTATGTATTGGTGGACAACTTCTGCAAAAAAAAAGCAGCAGCAGACGCACATCAGCAAATTGTTATAGGTAGGTACATATAGATTTAATACCTAGGTAGGTACTATACCTATGTCTGAAAAGTGTTAGGGAAGCAAATGGACGCAGACAAAAGCATAATGAATGAACATTTTGGGACTTTGTTGAATCCACGCGTTTGGCCATGTGTGTGTTTATATGATGCATACTTTTATGCTTATATAAAGCCATATCGTACATATAAAATTCGTTATAAAGAGCTTGTTACTGATATCAGAAACTGAAAATTTAATGGGGTAGGTAGGTTTTTGCAAGATGCCTGGTTTGGGTAGGTACAGCCGTGCTTTTGACTGATGCGGCCTACGTTAGCGTTTGCTTTTACTTTGCTTATTCGCATTTTAAACATAAACAAAAATCACTCTATAGGTATAAGGTGGACATGCATCTACCTACATTAATAATATTGCATATACATATGCATGTATCTTTGTACCTATACATGTGGGCATGAGTTAGTGTTTGTATATTTTTCATGGTCAAAAAGGACGCCATTTTGTGAATGTGCTTTTCCCAATACAAAATTTGTTGAGACATTAGGCGACTATCTGCGTGCTGCTTTCAAATAACAGCCTTCTAGGTTTTTCATAATAAAGCTCACGATCAATGCGCTTGTTGGAAGAGAATAATGTGTTTAATATTCGGCCGACCCCAACCTGGAAAGCAGACGTCGACCAGGAGACCACCTACCTAGGTATTTTGAGATCGATGCTGCTGGACTTTTCGTTTGCTGATAGTTTTGGTCCACGCCGGAAATTTTCCATGCCAGAAGCTACCCCCCATAAGATCTGGTCAGCTTCGCCCTAACCGCCACCTGGGACAGCGGCAGCAACCCCAAAAAGCTATTTTTAACTAGGAGGTACCTATACCTATAAAAAATAGTAAAGCCCGCAAGATATAGGTTTAAAATGGGATCCGTTTTCGGTTGACCCATAGGGACACAAATGCCAAGAGTGTCTGGTAAAGGTACAGGTACCTACCTACCTACCAATGTATTGGTCTTGATTTCCCTTAACCAAGTTCATCAGAAGATTGCTTGCCTGAAACCAGGAATGTTCCCTTTCGGTAGAAAGGATATACCTATACCTAGATATTTTTTTTGTTTTCTTTAACAACAACCACAAATGATGTAGGCAAAAGATCAGTTAAAAAGAGATTTTCACTGAGCGATCTTAAGGACATTGTTGAAATTAAAACTCCCTAGTTATGTAGGAACCTATAGTGCATGCATACAATTACAGTACCTATGTGTAGGTACAGACCTATCTGCTTTTTGATCGATCTTTTGTCCAATATTTTGATGTTTTCGCATAAATTTGGGCTTTTTTTTATTATGAAATTTATCCCAAAATTATTGGGTCGTTTTGAATTTTGCGTTCAATGCAATGCGTTCTGTAGTTAGACGAATTAGCTCTCTCCCTAAATTAAGATGAAGGCTTAGTTTGCCATATGAGTACCCATTAGCTAAGTATGCGTCTTCTCACATGTCATAAACCAGTTTCAGTTTACACAATCTGTGCTGTGGGTTTCGTGCATCGCTGGAAATTTCGTGTTCCTAGCATGTCCTATTGCTTGCAGTAACCCATTTAAAAGCCACATTCAAGTGCGATTGTGGCTATTAAATTACTTTTCCACACCTTAACAGACGGCATACTTTTTGCATCGTGTGCTCAAGTCACAATTTTGGAAGCCTATCATTGTCCGTCACATTCCAATCTCTAAAGAAAGCATGTAGCTGGAAGACTGGCTAAAAAAAGAAACCTTTCGACTTTCTCATAAGGATGAAGACCACATTGCAAGTGTTTTGAGATGTTAAGGATTGGCTAAAATATATAAGATATTAGCATTTTTAGCTGAGTTTGCCTCATACAACATTTTGAGCTCCGCATCTAAGAGCGTTTTCAGGAAACTTTTTTATAGGAAGCAACTTTTTTATAGGAATTTCTTACGAAATGAGAAAAATGCAATTATTTTTAGTATTAGTTAATTTTTGTGGGCGTGCCCAATGCCAATTATTGGCACACAAAGCATGTAACTATTATGCTTACTAAGCTTTTTCCATTTTATTTACTTGAAAATACTTAAGTTACGTTTTAGCTATGTTTTAGTGGAGGACTTTGCATCAAAAGGGGGAAATTCAATTTTGGCACAACCCAGAGGCAGATTTAAAATTTTAAAAATCGCAGATAAAATAAACCTTATTTTAGCCTTAAAACCAAATTTTTTTTATGAAATGTTTTTTTAAGAACCTTAGTGAAACAATCAATACTTAAAATATTTTTTAATTTTATTTCACACAAAAGGTAAAATTTGGACTTGTCCCATTTTTAATGCCAGGTCTGCAATTGCGGCAACACTTGGGTAAGGAGTACTATTTTGAGTAAGGAGTATTAAATAAGTGTATTGCCATGGAAAAAAATATGAAATATAAAAATGTTATACAACAAAATGTTGGATTTACATATAAGCATTTTGCAATTGTTTTATAAAAAAAACTATTTAAAACTATAACTTCATTAAATATTTCAGTTAACTTCAGAATATACCCTATTTTTTATTCAAACCAAAATTTGAGGGACCGTCTTATTTGCATTTTGGTTAAGCACCTATGATAAATGGGCCCCAAAAAAATAAATGGGCTGGTTGCTGGAAAATATAAAAAGACACTTTTTTCAGACACATTTTTTGATAGGTTCCCATTAAAGTTTGACAGTTTTCACGGGTCTGGTGGGGAAAAACTCTTCTGGTGGGATTTCCGACATCAATAGAAACAAATTGAAAATTAAAAGAGTACGATACGGCCATCCTGGCAACAGGTGAATCAGTCGAGTCATCAACGAGAAACCTCCAACGAGCATTGGACAGAATTTGTGTCTGGACGAAGACTTGGCGAATCGCTCTTAACGAGAACAAGTCTACGCATGTGAATTTCACTTACAGAAGGGTTAACATTTTGCCTCTGTTCATAAATTCTGTACAAATACCTTATGCAAATGAAGCGAAGTATCTAGGGATGACACTGGACGCTAAACTAAGGTGGAAACCACACGTAAAGAAGAAGCGTGACGAGCTCGAGATTAGGCTCAGGGAAATGTATTGGCTTATCGGAAGATTTTCGAAATTAAGCACATATAACAAACTGCTCTTGTACAGGCAGGTGTTAAAGCCGTCCTGGACATACGGTATACAACTTTGGGGTTGTACCAAGCCGAGCAACATGTCCATGTTGCAGACTTTCCAAAACAAAACACTAAGAGCAATTGTGAATGCTCCATGGTATATTAGGAATAGCGATATTCACAGAGATTTAGGAATAGCTACCGTGGGCGAAGAAGTAACAAACTTAGCTCGAAAGCTAAATGCTCGCCTTCATGTTCATTGCAACAATGAAATGATCCGTACTCTAAACGAGACTCTTAACGATGTTAACAACGAGCGACGACTACAAAGAACAAGACCCTTCGATCTAGCGACGTAGGGTGAAGCCGCATGAATGAACGGCTTAGTAGGTGCATTCACTGGAAAGCAACCTATCCAATGCGATCAACACTATGGAAGCGTAAACTACTTGTTAAGTTAACTTAGTTGTAGTCAAGAAGTATTATGAGAGAGCGAAAATTTACTACTATGAAGTGCGTTCTGGCAGTTTCATAGTGTCTCTCATAAATGGGTGGTTTTTTAGCACGTGGAAATCGGGCATAACCAATATCGGCTACTTCGGTATTATGTACCTGCTATAGTGGGGTGGGCGTATTGGTATCTTTGAAAGATTTTGGAGTTTTAGTCTCCGTCCATCCTAGTATTCAAAAAAAAAAAAAAAAAAAAAAAGAGTACAAATTGTTTTCCATTTAAACAAGTGGAGAAGTTTAAGTAACTCGGGGTCTTTTCCACGAAAGATGGGAGGAGTGATACTGAGTTGTCCTGTAGAATAGGCCAAGCTGAGCAGGAGCAATAATAAAGGAACTGCGCCGGCCGGTCATCAGGAAAGCAGAGCTTGGAGTGAAAGCAAAGATCTCAGTTTTTGATTCAGTGTTCGTTCTGACCCTCATCTATGGTCATGAAATTCAGGTAATGACCGAAAGAATTAAATCACGGGTACAAGCTGCCGAAATGAAATTCCTGAGGTGCGTTGCTGGTGTTACTCTAAGGGATAGAGTGAGAAACGTCAGTATTCGTGGGAATCTTAATGTTCAGCAGCTACTTCTCCGAGTGGAGCGATCGATTGTTCGATGGTTTGGACACGTTGATCGCATGCCCCCTGACAGACTTCCTAGACAGGTCATGCTAGCCGAGATGCGAGCGCGTCGCCCTCCTGGTAGGCCAAGAAACAGGTGGTGGGATCAGTTAAAGAACCTCTCTGAGTCCCGGCTGAGATTGCACTGGAGTCTCTTGAGTTAGTGGCGAAGGATCGAGAACGATGGAAAGACCATTTACCCACCCTCACTCCGCGACCCTTTTAAAGGATAAGCGGCACTCGAAAATGATGATGATGACAAATTATTTTGCTTCATAAATGCAAAAAAAAGAATCTTTGCCGCGAATAATTGAGCATTTTATCAACTTTAACCCTTCAATCGGGAAGTAAAACTAATGCAAACTTATTAAATCTAAAGAAAATAAGTGATAATTGTGTCATTTGAGGAATCCTGAAAAAGCGGTGGAATTAGTCTTACGACAGAGAATTTTTAAAAAACAATCTTTATTTTTGAAACTTAACTTTAATCAACTGTTATTTTCCGTTTCAAGAAACAAGTAGCTTTTTCCGCATACCCACTTACGAATGCAAAAAGGTTCTATTAGCTCTCAATTGAACAACGTTTAATAAAACCTGAAGATTTGCAATTAACCTAACTTTAGCTTTAACTTAAACTTTGTCTCCGCCAGACATTAATCAGCGATTGACATAAATCTTCAACTTAAATAAATAGATTAATTCAAAAGCTAACCGAACGTATCGTTGCTTATATTGGGGAGCAGTCCCTATGGCAAAGCCATGCCAAGTTAAGTTAAATATTGAAAACAAAAAAAAATTACAACAATTTACAATTCTAAAATAAATACAGTTGCGCAACAGCTCGTGCTGAACCTAGGGAAACTTCTCAATAATATATATGTACTGTGTGTATTTGATTCTTCACATAAATGACAAAAACAAACTATCAAATTAATCTAATGTTTGGCCGGTAGGGCAGTTTTGGGATTTATTTTTAATCATCTCCCGCTGAACCCAGTTTTATTGCTGGTGGAGACATAGTATGCGATATGTTTTCAAAAAAATTTAACGAATTTTAATAAAATTGTTACTTTTAAACTTCTCGAGAGGCAGCCACTCCCTTCTTACTTCAATAAATCAAAAGGGTTTAATTGCTGTTCTTAAATTTAGAGCATTTTGTGTTTTTTTATTATTTGTCTTAAAAATTAAACTAAAGAAAGGGTGAGTACAAAATTAATTAACTCAACTATATCTGTCCTTGTCTGGGAAAATGTATCTTTCCTTCTTTTATCAGGCTGCCAGATTCGTCGATTTAATGCAAAAAAATGGGAAAATAAAGAATATCATAGGGGCTAAAGACAATATAAAAAAATAATAAAAATATAATTTTTCATAAACGAAAGCAAAAGCAAAAGGCTTTGAATTCGACATTTTAAAATGGTCGCATCCTTATATTAATTTTTTTAAGCAGGTACCTAGGTTGTACCTAGTTGTTCGTTTACGTTTTACATGTCCCAAAAGGGTTTTCACTCAGGTTTTATTGCAAAAAAATATCTGGATCTTGAAAAAGTTGTTTTAATAAGGAATTTCATTTAAAATGCGTCTTAATGCAAAGTACTTTACGTATACAAAAAATTTAAATACATAGTTCCATTAGGTCAGTTATAGTATGATACCCTAGTCACCATAATTCGATGTTTCCACAGTCTCAAAAAATTTAATTCAAAAACAAAAGCATAATTCCCATACCAAAAATTCGTGGCTTTTCTAAGAAAAATAAAATACTAGTCAATGTATTTATACCTATCAGCTCACCTTTGTTTGATGATTAATTGAATCGAAAATATCTGAGAACTTCTAATCCTCTAATGGTTTGCACATTTATGCCCGACAGTAATTAAAAAAACTCAACCACCATCACGATCACACACAAACACTTTGATTGTTCTAAACAATTTTTTTTTTTTTAACTTTGCTAAATTTCTTTTATTAAATTTTGTTACGAAGATCTTTTTTGAGAATAAAAAAAAATATTCAGCAATAAAAAATAGTAGTAATAAAAGACACAACTTGATGTATCACTATAAACAATATTGACCTAGGTTTAGGTTTTTTTTTTTTCTATTTGTTGAGTATCTAATAATACGAAGATTTTTTTTGTTTCGCGTCTTCTTTTTCGGCTTGTTTTACACTTTGATACGCAGAACCAGAGATTTTATATACACATTATGTGGGTAGGTAGGTATGTACATTTATTGATATAGGTAGAGGCATGCAAATATATGTAAGTATATCTGCACTTTAGGCTAAAAACTCTCTTTCAGGAATTAATGTCTGATTCTGTCGGAAATAAGATTTTGACACTTTTTTCTAGGTCCGAAATGTTTCACGCCCTTATTTAAACTTGTCACAAAACTCCCACCCGATCTTATAGTTAAAAAAAAACAACGTCACAGCGTAGAAGCGCACCCGTAAGCCTATGTTTACTGCTGCTGGCGACGCGACCAATTGTTAGATTATAAGTGAGAACGCTGCTCGAAGCTCTGTATTTTCTTAAATGTAGAAATCCGACAGATACTTTTGCAAAAAAAAATCTAACCGCACAAACACTGCTGCACACACACAGGTTTATAACTACGAACGCGTACAATACAAATTAGAAGAACGTAATGCGTCGAACAGTTTCAAAAACGAAATGAAAATAAAATCGTTACGTTACCGCCGACCGCCTGCGAATCGAAAGCCGTCCTATACTTCGAACCTTGACAATATATCTGAGTACTCGAACAATGTTGAGGCACGACCAGAACGTTTACATCTGTACCTTAGGAAGTACCCTTACCAATGCTTATATTTTTGCAGGTTTTTTAGCTAACGCCGACAACACTACAACCACACAAACCGACGAGGTTTTATAAATGTGTTGTTTACGAAATTCGCAAGCGATCATCAATGAGTACAGGTACATATATGCAAGGGTCTGAAAAGATAAAAGCTTCAGAACGCTGCCTCTTCATTGTATTGGTGGGGCAAGTGTGCAATGCGAAAAAGCTTCAGAACCAACGACGGCGTCGTCGAATTTCAAGGTCCACGTGGCGGCGACGACACAGTTTTCAACAGCTGACTGCAGAGGCGATGAATGGGTTTTCGACAAGACAATACGCTGCGCAGTGCTGGGCCACACACAATAAGCACCAACACTACTACTTGGGCGTGATATCTTTTTGGGAAGAAATTTTAGAATGACAGTGTTACCATTATGCCCAATAATGAGTCACATTGTTTACACACAATGTTTTATGGAGACGCATTAAATATTTTAATTCTGTTTCATATTTGGAACGCAGTGCAATAACGGTTGACTGGTTAAACTTTAATTTTGCCGTAATTTTCATGACATATGCGGGGTAAATTTTTTTACTAGTCAGGCGCGTTATGAAATCATTTAGGAGGTGTGGCTAAATAAAATTTGTTTGTTTGTTTAATTTTTAAGCAATAAAAGCTTTGATTGATTTATTTAATGCGTAATTTGTGTGTGATGTAAACACTATTTGTTTATTTCCAACATAAAGGGCGTTTACACTTTACATATAAATTAGAAACATTGATTTTATACCCTACCCAGGATATATTTAGTTTAATGCATTGTAAACGCAGAGAAATAATCACCATAGCCCCTAAGACATTTTAGGGTCCGTTTTTCACATTAAAGCCCAGATTAAACCAAGATCTGTTAATCCAGTACCGAAACGAATCTGGAATTAACCCAGTGGGCAGTTTTTCAGTAAAGAGTTAACTGTCAAAAAAATTGACAAAATCTTCGACTCTCGATGTTATTGACTCTCCCAACTCTTACTTCACATAGGAAAACACAAGAAAAGAAGTTCGAGTTGTTCTCAGATGCCATTTTTCACAGAAGAACACAAAAAAACGCCATTCCACACAGAATGAAGGAGCAAAGAAGGTCGAAACTCTGTTCTCCAGAGTTTATTCGAGATAAACTCACCGAATTTGGCAAGTTAAGCCGAGATTAACCCCAGATCTAATTTCACTGAAAAACTTCGAGCCTCTTTTAGGCCTTAAATTTTTAGCTAGAGAGCTGAGGCACTGGATTGGAATTGTCTTTAAGGCGATAGAAAAAAATTTTATCTCAGAGTGGACCATGACCACATTTTTACAAGTTTTAAATAAAAAATTCAACTTTTTTAAAAAATATGGATAAAATTTTGAAAAATACTCTGTTACAAAAAAATTTAGGTTTATAAATTTGGTGCATTTTTTTATATACTATATGTCTCCGCCCACTTTTGTGGGCGTGTATAAACAAAAGTGAATTTTTTTGTGAAAACGCGGTTACATCATTTTTGGTCCAAAAATGATGTAACCGCATTGCATAAAAGGGTCTAAATCTAATGATTTTTATCCCGCCAACTTTTTGAAGGGATGGCAATTCCTCTTTTAGATAGGGTGGGGTCTTTTCCGTCGCAGACGGACTGAAGCTTTTACATATGCAATCTGTTGCACTTTCCCACTTGTTATGTTTAGAAATGTCATCTGAGCCGCTACTATTACTTTTCTATATGAAAGAGTGTATGATATAATTTACCGAGAGAGTTTTTTATGGGCCTAATAGCTGCCAAATCTCTGCTGCCCTTACCAAAGATAAACATATACATAGGTAGTTAGATCACTTGTTCCACCTATCGTCCACTTACAGAACACAAAGTTTTCGCGAGCCTCAAGTTAAAATTGTTAACCTCTAAAGGAAGTTTTTGTTGGATTCGACGTGATAATGATCCTACCAATTTCGCGCACTTTTCAGGAGGGATGGAACTCCATTCCTTTTGCATACTACTGTTCCAGAATCAATCCGAGAATCAATCAACGAAACCAATCTTTCATAAGAACTGGCCGTATGCTTTGTCATGTAGGAAATGCGATGGGAGGGGCACTTTTTCCTCGGAAAATGAAAGCATGCCATTTTCAAGTATGTCCCTATATCGATATTTTGTCATCGTGTTATTGACACGGATGAATAATGATCCTATGAATATAGGACCATATAAGGAAAAAAACGCCTCATACAACTATATTTTCTCCACAATTTTTAACAGTCTTCAGTGTATAGCGAGGACGGTATTCTTTTACTTTTGGTCGTCTATAACGTTACGCCCACCATCCGAGGGGAACAAATTGATTCTTGTTTCGTCACTCTACAAAATATTCCGCCATTTTTTTTACTCCTTGTTGTCCGTTCCAACTTCTTTGGCTTAAGGCAAATGCTTTTCGGGACCTTCAGTTTCTGGGTCTTCAGAGTGAAACTTCTCTGGCGAATCTTTCTAGGAGATTGAATAGTCGTGACAGAATAGTCGTGGTCAGAACTTTTTTCGCCCTTCCCCTATTCTTTATCTCTTATATTGTTTTAAGAGCATTGATTACAAACTTCTGTGATGGGAGCTTCCTAGGGGATCTTCCATAAATTTATAGTTTTCACCCTCGCTCCTTAACCACCGAACTTGTTGCTTTTCTTCAGCACTTGTGGACTGGTAAAGTGGATAGGTAAACAAATTTACCTTTAAATTTCATCGCTAAATCGCTTAATTTAAACATTTTAACGAAGCCCACTTATTTGACTAACTTTTAAAACGCACGAATTGGAATTGCAACGCAAATAAATAAAATACTTAACGGTATACATGGAAATTCCAAAAAGTTAAGCGTGATACTAGCGGAAATTAGCATTTCTTAATAAAAAATTATTTTGTTGAAAGATTTTCTGGCAATATAACTGTAATTTAGCAGCAAGAAGGAATATATTGGCAGCAAAGCTCCTCACACCTTTTTCTACCAGCTGGGTATCTGAAAGTTTAATAACGTGATTACCATTCTTGCGATCTTTAAAACTTTCCTTGAAAAAATAAAAAGCCAACCTGAGGAAGTTGAAAATAAATTCATAAAACGTCGGGAAAAAGTGGATTTGAAGATTTTTGAATTCGCACTTGGAAAAAAAAAAAAATAAACATTGCTTTATGCTAACTTATAATTTATAACAAATAAAACTCCCTCAAGGTCAAATTACAATAGTTCACCTTCACCGCGTACTCAAAATTATGTTAAGGCTTATACTTCTTCAATAAACCACTCTTTATTTTCATCAACACTTACACTCAAGTACCACAGTATTTATAGTATTACTAACCTTGTTCTGTTCAAAATTCAAAGACAAAAAGTCTAATATGTCCCCATGAGCTCTCCATATACGCCGTGCAGCATTTCTAGAACATTCCTTATGCAAATTTAAGAGGCAGTTTGAGAATATTCTAGTAACGATTTCTGCCAGTGCTTAAGCAGAATGGCAGTTGACTTTCGTTACGTGAGCTTCGTTACAAGTTTAACTTCATCTTGTACATCAAATATAGTCGTCATAAAGCCTAGCGTGGGTAAGGCACTTCAAAGCACTTAGCGAAAAACGGTTCAATTCGACTAAACCAATACCTTAATAAATTATTTAAGGCTACTAGATACCTTGCTACTATTCCGAACTCGGCAACACTGAAAAAGGGTCTTGTTAACCGCAAGAAATTCTACCTTGTTACTTGCATGCGACTTGCAAGTGGCCCGAAGATGTTTACGTTTAATTGTCTTCTTTTTGGATTTTCTTTAACAGCATTCGCTACACTTTCTTTACAAGAGGAATACATTTTATTTTAAATACAACCAAGCAAAAACAAGTGCCTTATAGTTGGCGGGTATGTGTTATTCTCACATGCGTCGCATACACTGCCATTTACCCGAAAATGATAATGAGTTCAATGACTGCAGATACAATTTTTATCTCTTGATGCGGACAATGGTGTGCAGGCTCTTTGCTTGTGCCCAAAAGGAAGGCATTTCGAAAGAAAAGCAGAAAAAGTAATCAGCAAAATTGAAACTTTTGAATAAAACTCGTTCGCGTATTTTTGGCCAGAGTTTACGCTCAACACATCCGTTCTTGAGGTTTACTTCTGAGGGTAGGTAAGGGAATGATTTGGATCTTTACTTTTGGATCACAATCATTGCTCTCAATACGCGGGCGTTATCTGGTGCAATGTGCAAATAAAAAGCACAGTCTTACTTCTTAGCTTATTTTGCAATTAAGGAAAACAAGTAGGCACCTCAATCGACCTAAGGCACTCACCGATGTTTGTTTAAGGTTATATTTATTGGTAACAACACCACTATAAGAATCACTCTTAAGTATCTTAAACAAATAGGTACCAACTATTATCTGATCATATTCATCCTGTACACAAACACATTCTACCCAAAAACAAACTTTTGAGTCAGTATTTTGCTCGTCAGATGTCTGAAAAATTTAAATAACAAACAGAATCATAAAATGCTCGCCAGGTATCTCTATACCTGTTACAAAGTATTTAGTGGATAATTGCTAATCGGATCCACAATGGCCACACGAGCTTGAAAAATGAATTTTTTATGCATATCCGCTGCTGTATGTGCTTAAGGCTGTCTATAGGAAAATGTTAATGTGCAATTGTATTGATTCTGTATTATTTAATTCCCTGCCTCAATTCACGCGTTGTTGCTGCAAATATTTATTTCTGATGACAAAAAAAAAACGACCCTTAGCACATACCGCTTACCCTCTATATTGGAACTTATTGCTGGGGGGTGTTTCCGTTTTTTTTGTGTTGCGCTGATAGAAACCCCTTACATTGTATCTATGGGTCATTGCGCACTAAATTCACAACTTAGTAAAAGTCGGTGTGTGAAGGTTTAACAAAAACGATTTTAAGCGTTGTGTCGTTAGTTTTTAGTCTCCCAGGGCGTATATATGAGTGGTACTTTTCTGGGTATTTAATGTAGCCAAATGATCTTTTCATATCCTATTCGATAGGAATCGAGCATAGTTTGATACAGGCGAAATATAACATAGAAAAATAACAACGGGGTTCTATCCCCAAGAAAAGAAGAAGCTCTTAGAAGATAAGAGATTAAGGTATTTCAGATCCGCCCACAAACCCGCCCTAAAATGGTCTAAATGTACAACTACCTCTGGTATTTTCGAACTTGAAAGAGTGTTAAGAGTGTTTTTATACCCGACCCAGGGTATATTTATTTTATGCATAGTTTGTAACACAGTAAAATTATCATCGTAGACCCCTAAGACCTTTTAGAGATGATCGAGACCGACCGATGAATCGATTAAGCCATGTCCGTCCGTCCGTCTGTATGTTTGAAGGCTTTAAGTCTTCAAAATCCAGATAGAGAGCAGAAACTTGTTACATGGCTTGGTTCTTCTGTTGCACAGACAAGTGAGACAATTGGCTAAATTCGCCAACGGCCACGGCTTAAATGTGGGGCAACCTCTATTTCACATTTTCTTTCAAAATGCAACCTTCACTGGTTGCCTAGACCCTTCCCACCCAAACAGGTAATCATCATTTAGGTTCTCGGGCTGGTAACTCCGGTCCTACAAGTGGTATCACAATGGACCTCCTTTGGTCTAAGTGTGTCCCTGCCCAGTGGGGACAGCCACCCAACCTAACCTAACCTAACCTTCAAAATGCCTTTGATCAAGTTAGACAAGGCGTAGGAACTAAAATTATGGTTTTGTCGAATAATGGCCCAAAACCTTTAAGAAGGCAAAAATTGGACCGCCCATACAGTATCGACCATGCCCACTTTAAAAATCGATTTATCGGAAAGTTCACTCCAAATCGAAGAAAAAATTATATGAAAAATATTAAAGATACATATTACTATTTGCTAAGTTTGCTTCATGCAAAATTTTGAGCTCCGCCCACTTTTAAAAGGTGTTTTGAGGAAAAAGCGGTTTTTCAGAAATAATTTTCGGTTTTAACACGTTGTTTTATGATTATCACTAAATTACAATCACTTGCTATTAATTATTAGCCCACGCCCATATTTGGGGGCGTGGCCCCCAAATGGGATCGTGACATTATCTTGAATGACAAAAATCTCGAAAATATTTTTTCTAAATCTCGAATGCAAAAATATCGAATAAGAGTTATGTAAAGCCCTTAGAATTTCACTCTTATAGAGTGTTATAAGAGTCTTATAAGAGTCTTACAAGCGTTAAATGGCCTACTTATAAGAGCTATTGAACTCAAAAAAGGTACAATAACTCTTGTTGTGAGAGCTGTATTCTCATTGCTACCTCTGCCAAAAAGAGAGGTAGACATAGTTCAACGAGAATGTTTGAAGTCCCAAAGACTACATACAAATTTTGAACTGATTGCGTGTGACTTCAAGTGTATGATAAAGACTTCGAAAAAGTTTCTAAGACGGCAGTGTAATTCTAAAGAACTAGCATTCAATTGACTTCAATCATAAGAATGCTTCAAAGGATTAGTCCAACCAAAAACTTCAAAAAGAATGGTGATTTAAATATTGAAGTCTATATC
This sequence comes from Neoascia interrupta, assembly GCA_947623515.1. NCBI lineage: Eukaryota > Metazoa > Arthropoda > Insecta > Diptera > Syrphidae > Neoascia > Neoascia interrupta. The sequence goes on along the minus strand of OX392462.1, from coordinate 61,967,078 downwards.
CCAAAGTGAAATCAGGATTTGAAAAAATCGAGGTGTGAAGTCAATTGATTTTTTTAAATCAAAAGATTACAGTCTTTTCCAACTCTGGTCGCTGCTAGCTCAAATTTAACCAATGAAAACTTAAGGAGGTTGAAAGAATAACAGGGCGCAGCATATGCAACTTTTGGACGGCTGTTAATTACAAAAGCGGGAGTAAAAGAAACGGGTTCATATCTAAACACGCAGAATTATTAAGGCGGAGTTATAAAGAGCTGAATTTAAGAACAGGAATATACAATAATGCCCTAAGCAAAGCATTTTCAAATATTTCGTCCTTACATTGGAACGGCAAATTTTTTGGATTCAAAGTACAAAGGGAAGCATGTGGATATAAGCTTCCGTGGTAAAGATATTACCTTCATGGTCTTTGAGCCAATGATACACACGGACCACGAATATACGTAAAAAATAAATCGAAGATAGTAATATTCGTTATAATTTGCAGAGTACAGGTTCGAACCAGATCGTCTGAAGGAAAAAATTTTGGAAGCGGTTGAAAATTTTTCGTTCAATGTCTAGTAGCGTGTCATTGTAATGCTGTCACTTTGTCTCCACCGGCCATGAAACTGCGATAAGCGGGAGGCGATTAAAAATTAATCCCGAAGTATCTCCACCGGACAAAAATAGTACTAATTTAACACGCGCACTTTGTTTTGTCATTGTGGCTCTCGAAAGAGAGTGACGATGACTAATACATTTCCCAGGAGCGAGAAAAATTTCGTTCTAAACATCTCAAGAGAAAACGTATTTGTGACATATCTGTCATACGTTGACCGTTTCAGTTTCATTTTCGAGGCCAAACTGTTATAAACGTGTGAGATAAAGCTTTAAAAGCATCTTGAAAGAGGTTTGTGAAAAGGGCCAATGAGATCTATTTTTAATTACTTGCCGGGAGGATTTAAAATTGTATGAGGCGTGGGGCTTAGTAGTTAAGGGTCAACTATAATATTCGAAAGCAAACTGAAGCTAATGTCATAACCAGCCCGAAAACTTCGCTTTAGTTTCGTCAAACAGACAAGCAACCCGCGATTGCATTTTGTAAAATTATAAATTTGTCAAGGCAAATTTTCATTTGTTTCGCGAATCCTGAAAACAATTGTCGTCGGGAACAACTTGAAAAACTAAAAGAACCCCAAAAGTGTTTTAAGTATGTTTAAAAATACCAATTCAGTTTACTCTTGGCTTCTTTCGCACTTGACCAGCACATGCGAAATATGCGATCAGGATCGCTCAATACGTACGAAAGAAAAGTCAAAGAAAACTTGACGAAACTGACCCAACCCATATTATGGGTGCGTTATACGAATTGAATGTATTCGTTCAGTTTCTTCAGATTCCGTCAGTCCGGAATGCTCCTTCCGTCTATTATAGTTGGCCCTTTAGTGTTTGTGCTTACTACGCTGGAGGTCCGGGCTCGAAACCCATCGTGCGTCGCGTCGGTCGTGGCCTGAAAAGAAAGACTCGTTCTTTTTCATGGTCCACATCTCAGCAAAGGTCTGGAAGTGGGGACCGAGAGTAAAGCGCCGTTCGCATTCGGCGAAAAATTGTAGGTCCCCATGTTTGTGAAGAATACAACACACACAGCATCATGGTTGAAAAGTTGGCACTGGTTCACCTCGAGCTGTTGCGCCACTCTATTTGAAGTGTCGCGACTTGTAGGAGATTAGTTGAAGACTTTTGTTATTCGTGGACAAATGTTCGTTAGAGATAGGGTGTAAGTGCAAAAGCAACAGCTTCTAATTAATAAACGGAGATAAAGCTAGTCGATGTTGGTGTCCGTTATCCAATGACGGCCCGTGCTAATCTCTATGTTATGTCATCTGTATTGAAATCTACGATTTGCCTATTTGCCAGATACATCTTAAAACGGTACAAGTGTCTTTCGGTGGATCTCATTGGAAAAGACGCGCCAAACCTACCACGTCGTCGTTTAATTTGTCGCATATTTGTTCACTTATTTGCACAATGTTCTGGATCGGCTTAAGGAAATACAGTTCTTTAAATTAATGTGAGCCTCAAATGCCTTAGGGGCAATATTTCCCCCGTTTTCAATCTAAAGATTGTCAAGATAAACATTCTCTCCGATGATGGATCAGATGATCTTTGCAACCACTGTAGATCCTTCAGTATTGGCCACGTTTTCAGCAACATCCAACAACCAACTTAGCCAAACACACGATGTCTTATGATGAAATCCATTAAAGATTTTAATTCTTGTTATGCAAATTTTGTTTCTTTCCAAATTTGCTTAACCACCCCTAACTCAATACGGACGAAACAGAAAAATATCATCGAAATCAGTTCAGCCGTTATTTAGCCTTTACGGCCGAACTCACGGCAGTATTTCATTTTTCATTTTCATTTAAAAAGGAACATTTCAAGGGAAAGTCATTTTCTTGCTTAACCTTAGGTCTTAGACTCATCGATTTAGATTTATAGCAATCACTTTTTATGTCGTATAATATGGTCCAAAATTTTTAGGATTACTTAAGCATCTAGGTACCTTCTTTGTATATGAGGAAGATCTAGGACATAAAAATTGACCACTCATGTCTTGGATCATAAGAACCTCCCGAATATTTATAGGCATGTAAGCAGCATTTGGGTAGATTTGTGAAAAATACACCAGCCTGGATGTTCTCAATGTTTCTATACACATGATTACATTGAGAGTCAGACTCGTTTTCAATGGACCACTTGTCAATTTATGAGAACACATAAACAAACTCGCAATCGCATTTTTTATATTTTGTAGTCCACTTGATTTGTAAAACAACCTTATGACGGCTCCCCCACCCACATTCTCTCCACCATAAAAAAAATTCCATTAAGCTGCATGCGATAGCTCCCCTCCTCCCGCATGCAATGTGGGTACCTATTCAAAAAATATATAAATTGTTCTCACTAATACAAAAAGAAACATTATTTAAAAAAAAAAGTATCTACATACCCAAAGTGTTAAAGACAAAACAGAAAACAAAAAAAAAAACTACAACCAAAAAAGATCAACGAACGGTACAGGGGAGAGGCAACGAAAATTTTATTGTTGCATGTGCATGCAATAAAACTCTGTGAAAGTTTTCAACAGTATCTCCTCCTAAGCCCGTAGCGGAACGCATGAGGTGCTGCATGGGTTTTCGACAATGTCGAGCGGCACGTGTACCAGAAATGTGGTCAACGAACTGTAGTATCTATAGGTACGAGCCGTCTTCGTTGTGCACTCGTGTTCCAAACAAACACACCAACACATCGATCCGCGCGTCGTCGGCGTTGCGACGATGAGAGACATTCGGAGCCAAACGAGCAAACACCATGCGCTGCCCTTACACCGAATGCCGTCGTGTGCATTGCTGGCAGAATGCACTGAGGAATACGAATTCAGTGGCGGGGGTAGTGGGTGGGCACATGGCATGTCTTGAGCTATAGATACTCAAATTAGACGTAGACGTAAAGTGCTTGGCATTTCATTGCTATTGGGGTAGATTTTTTGATATTTCAGGTTCCTAAAATATTTCTTTTTAGGTAAAATTCTATGAGCGGGCATCTACCTACCTAAAGGAAAAAAATTGCATGTCGCACTTAGAACCTGAGTGACCAGTGCAGGCTGTTTTCTTACTGAGCAGGTACTCTTGAATTTTACATGCTTCGTTCAAAAAACCGTTTAATAAACGGAAAATGTTAAAATACATACCTATATAAGGAGCATGGGTATTGTCAATATTTTTAGCCTACGGATCTTTGACGAATGCATTTTCGACCTACAGTTGGTATGACGACTTCCAAGAACACGTAGGTACGTAATGCAAAGTGCAGAGGTTCTAACGACCGAAAAAAAACTTAAATAAACTTAGATCAGTAAAAAAAACTTGTCTTGAAAAGATTGGACGACCTACATCACGATTCTTTTTTTTTGAACACTACGTGACAGGGGCTCTTTTAAATATTTTAAAAAATGTTAAAAATTTACACATACACGGACTCAGGGTATATTCATTTTAATGCATAGTTTGTGACATAGTGAACAAATTACCGTGCCCCTAAGACCTTATAAAAATATGGACGGAATCGTTTAAGCCATGTCTGTGCGACTGTGCGTACGAAGTTTTTTGGTAACAAAAATCGACTTATACCACATCCCATACGATAGGAGATATATTAAATTTGAATCATAGTTTGTAACTAAGATAATAAATAATCACCAAGACCTTAAGGGCATGTGACCGAGACCGAATTGTAAGTCGAATGAGGCATGTCTGTCCGTCCGTCCGTGTGTGGGTAGTTTTTAAGCCTTAAGTTTTTACCTCGGAACTTCAAACTTAATATCTGTTCTTTCTAGGTCCCGAAGCGGTACAAGTGTAAACATATTTGAAATCCGCCCACTGAAACGCCCACTTTACTTAGCATGAAAAATCAAAGTTGTCGTAGGATGCTGAAATTTGGTATGCGATATTCTCGCTTAAGTGTATTGTTATTGGCATTTAAAAAAAAAGCGAAAACCGCCCGCCCCCATGTGGGCGTGGTCATATTTAAGTTGCATTCTAATAAACGGCTTTTATTCGATATATTTGCTTTAAATCTAAAAAACATTAAATCTAAAAAAATGAACAAAACGATGTTATTGAAAAGGGGTTGATGCCACGCACCTTTTGTCAATTGTTAATTGACAAATTCTTAATACAATTAAAGTTAATAGAAGCTTAAATTTTATACAACCAATTTAATACAACCAAGATTTATGACGCAATTCGGAGCTTGACGATGGTGAATTGGGATGGGGTACACGACGATACGCCCAAGCGCATTGTAACGCTCCCACTAGTTTTTAGACAAAATGCGAAAATTGCTCATAACCGCCCACAGTTGGATTGAATGTAATCCAGGACTTAATTCTTAGTCCAAGCTCATTTTTGGGACGTGACCCAACCAAATCCCATGGAGGGGCTTTACTTGGTTCATAATAGGTTTCCAAGCTCTGAGATCCTGGCACGCTGCTTCCAATTGTGCAGGACTTTGACTCGTGCTCTAAAATCCGCGATGGTCCTTTAAACGAAGGTTTGGTCATTTCTGGTCGTCCCGAGCCTGGGGGCTTGGATTCGAAAAAACCTCTTAGTTGGATCGTTGTTGTCCATTCGTTCGATGTGACAGTGCACATGTAATCTTCGTGTTAGGCTTTTTGAACTACCTTAACATCCTCCATATGCCCTGTTCGCAACGGTTTCCTAGGGATATTCTTCGACGCATCTATACACTAAGATGTTGTTTCTTGAGTATTGAGATGAACTCCTTAACTACCTTGAAGTTGTAGCTACCAACAGCTAGGTTTGTCCTAAGCGACGGACGGATGTTTCTCTGCTTGTTCGTAGTACTTAGTCTTATCCTAGTTCACTTTAAGACCAACCAACTTCGCCTGTTATTTAATCGCCTTTTTAGCCTCTGTCACGGCACGGTTGGAGCGGGCAATGATGTGGATATCGTTCGTGTAACCAACAATATGTGAGGCTCTGTTGAACACAGAGCCTTTTCTGCTCTGCGCCCTACATCTCGGAAACTAGATTGAACAATGCGCATGGCAATATAGGTACACCTCCTTGCCGAACTCTGCTGCTAGATGTTGGAACAGTTCCGAGGAAGAAATCCACGTTGCACCGCGAATTTTCTAATGTTGCATGGCACAGTTCGAGATCTTAAATACGGCCATCGCCAGGTAGAGCTCCTGACGATAAATGCTGGTGAAATCGGTGGAAATAACTGTTGTCTCAACTTGAAAGCCATTGGTCTTTTCTAGGATTTGTCTTAGTGTGAAGAACTAACCTTCTGGGTTTGCTGATCTCCGATTGGGCGCCTCCCAAAGTGGCGGATAGAAAACGCTCACCAGATATGGTTTGTGCCAGTAATGAAAATCCGGGGTGGACCAAAACCAGCAACAAACGAAAAATCCAGAAGCGTCTGTCTCAAAATAAACGGCTTCAAGTCGGCGACTGTTGGCCATGTTAGGGTCGGCCTTTTCTCTTTCAACATGCAAACAGAATTGACAACAATTAGATGTATGCAAGATGTTTTTATTGAATACGCTGCTGGCTGCTGGTTATATCATTGCTATTCTCTGTAAAAGCATAACACTTGCGGGGGTAAGCTTTCGTGTTTCTGTGCAAGGTTTTCATGCTCCGTACTGGCTCATCAGCGTTTGTGTTGGATTAAGAACTAGTTTTCTCTTATAACTCTTCCGTCCTCAAATTCTTGCCGCTCGCGAAGTGCTACGCATTATAAGGGCAGATATAACCCCTAGGTCCTACTTACTTACTTACTTAAGGTGGCGCTACAGTCCGGAGAGCACTTGGGCCTGAGCTAACAAGCTTTGGCAGCCAGCTCTGTCTCCAGCTAGCCGTCTCTAGTTGGTTGAGGTGCTCCTCTACTGCGTCATCTCTGCGGGGTGGATTCGAAGATTTTCCGGGCCGGGGCTTTGTTGTCCATCCGCTCTATACGATCCAGCCATAGTAGCAGTTATATTATGACTTTTCTGGCTAGGTCGGTGTCGTTATACAGCTCGCACAGGTCGATGTTATATCCGTATCGATGTTTTTCACAAGCAACCCAAAAAACCTAAAATAGAGCATTTCTTTTATCCATTTAGCTCTAGAAATGGCCAAACCCATATTTAGGGGTAGTTTCATCCCCTGATATTAGCCATACGGTTAACCTTTTTATAAATTATTTTTAAATTTTTCAACTAAGAGTCAGAAAAACAGTTTTTTCGCATAATTTAAGTCAAAAAGTGTAAATATAGGAAAATACCTCCTTTAGGGAGGATAAATTATTCCTTTTTTTCCGACACCGATTAGCAGCTAAGGCGCGAATAAAACTTTTAGGGGTATTTTTTCGCTAATTTAAGGGTGAAGCCCTTATCTCTTGAAAAAAAAACGAAATTCGTGATAAGTGACCCCAAAACCAGAATTATAGTAGCAACCACCACCAGCATATAGTAGACCAAATCTGGTGGTGACGGGTATACAACCAAAGCCCCACTTTAACTGGAGTAATACCTTTCATTCGCTGCAATTGTTTTAAGTTGGAACGTCTTCACATTCACATACCAATGCATCTTCTGTCAGTGTTCTTCTGTGCACGAATTATCATCATACCAAGACTCTGTTTCCCTCCCGCTAGGTCCTCTCGGATTCAGGGTGCTCCTCTGGAATGTGAATCGATCCACTTCTACACCGATGGATCAAAGAGAAATGATGGGGCAGGTGGAGGTGTGTTGTCAGAAAGACTTAATCTTAGTCTCTCTTTCCGACTTCCGGATTATTGTAGTGTTTATCAAGCTGAAATTATGGCGATAAAGGAAGCCTTGTCCTGGCTTAAAAATAACGTTATATTACGCTTAAGTAGCCCTAGTCTGCCGATCATCACCAAGGGAGATATCGGAGCAGTTTAACATTCACCTGCGCTGGGTGCCTGGACATAGCGACATTCCTGGCGAACTCGCCAAGCTTGGTGCTAGCCTCTTAATCTTGCCTGGAAAAAAACTCCTTAGGCATTCTAATTTTTCCACATGCAAACTTTTGCTTAAACTGGAGGCAATAGAAAGAATAAATCTGAGATGGACGGGTGGAAGCCCTTGTCTAGTGACGAAACAGATATGATCAAAGTTAAATCTTAAACGCTCCAAAAGCTTGATCGCTTTTAATAGAATGCATATAAATAAGGCTTGGTGTCTATTCCAACGACTTCTGCAGGCGCTGCATGGATGAGGAGACAGAAAAGACCACTCTCCACCTTCTTTGTACGTGCCCCGCTCTCTCTAAAAACCGTAATCTTCACCTGGGAGCTTTGTTCTATAATGATCCAAGTACTGTCGACCCAAAATATCTCTCACGCCTCATAAATGGTTCAGCGAGTAGTAGGGATCTCTAGATCCATGTGGTATCACAATGGACCTACATTGGTATTAGTGTGTCGGTTTCCTTGGACTGCCACTTCAACCTAACCTATTTTAACCTTACCTAAAGACTCTGTTTTAATGGTGGCTGAAAGCCTAATTTTGATTCGGTCACGTTTCAAATGGTATTTCAGTTCTGGCTCCATTCGTTGTTGCGTGTAGCCATTGTGATTGCAGCGGAGTGTCTCTTACTTAAGTGCTCTCTGTATGCTTTGGCTACTCCAGAGCTGTGCTGAAGCACCCATCATTGAATTTCTTTTTCTGTGCGGCTCGCAGCTTCTCCTCGTTGAAAGGTCGAGCTCTGAATTAATCCACGAAAAGAAAATGGTCAAAAGTTAGATGTGTGCCTCGCGTCGGTAAGTTCATTGTCTATTTGGTTAACGGTTCGACCGTCTGAAGACCGACTGGTTGCCTTGTGAATTCTGAGCCTTGTAAACCTAGTGCTGCTTGCAACAATGTTAGAAGTTGCTGTAAAATTTTTTGGTCGGTAGCCGTTTTCTGTTGTTGTTTCGTGGAGGTTGTGCCGAATCAAATCCACCGAAGATGTTCTGCTTTCCGATCTTAGCTTTTACCCGAGTACAACTTTGACGTCGTGTCCCGAACAGGCTCCGTAGGCTAGGCTCTATCTAGGAGGTCACAAAATTACTCCTTGTCAGGGACTTACGGGTCTTTGGTATTACAAGGACGTGTGCACATATTTGGCTGATGTTCTGAAAAGTCCCTTTGATGCGGATCACAGCAAGCCGTTCATGAGCGGCTTGACGCCAATGACTTTTGCCCTCGATAGTTGTGTGATAAATGTGTAGACTAAATCTTTTCTTTTTATCATACCTGCTCTTATCTATCGTATTTATCTCCTGGATTGCAGTAATCTGCACTTTTTACCTCAGGAGGACAGAGACTCAAGCTTTTGAGTTGCACCTGGTGAGTAAAGTATGCATAAGGATAAAAGCAAGACGAAACTTTTCTTCACCTTTTTGCAAGAAGTAACCACAACTAACTGAGAGGAGAAATAATTCATAGGGAAACACATTGAATACCTTTCGATCGTTTAAGTGCACTGACGTTGTGAAAGTCGCATTTTATCTTACTTCTTTACTATCACAGCACCTAAGGCCAGAAAGATTCTTGGCCTTTTAACTTCCGCTACCCACACAAAAATATTCGTTAATCATGGTAACGCACACTCAAAGTACCTTAAGCAACAAAAACTTAAATTTGTTGCGTATGTGGACGCATGTGTGGCTAACTTGTTTTATAATTCTTGCTTTGTTTGATTGTAAGAACTTTTGTACCTACCTACTTTCTGTCTGTGTACCATTGAACTCTAAGTTTAAATCTAATCGCAGAAAGATATTGTTTTATAAGCTTCAATTGAAACTTGCATAGTTTGATTATATAACAATGTTACGCTTTATTAAAAAAAAAACAAAGTAGGTACGATCACCTCTTTTCTTATCTTAATTTTTAAAACGGTGATTTGGCTAAGCACTAAACTATTACCAATAGTTTTTAACACACCCTCTTTTTTATCATTGGTGTTTTTATATGCATTTCAAAAACAATGCCATATTAATTATGTAAAATAAAATTAAAATTGTAAAAAATGTCGAATTCAATGATCAACAACTAAAAGTAAGGTATACAATTTATGTACACTTTATCAAGTTGGTTATATCGGTCTTTTTTATTGACAGAATATACGTTAAGCTTAACTACTTATCACTTCAACTTTTCGTTGAACACACATGGTAAATTTGCAACAAACTTGTGCACAATAAATAAAATAAACAAAGTAATCAACTATACTAAACCGTGGAAATATTTATTAAATAAACGACTTACTAGCGAAACATTCTTATCAGAATACCTGATAGGTAGCTTGTAAGTAATTACAAGATGTAAGAGCAACCCTATCGCGTAAATGCTCTCCACACGTGTTGTGAATTAGATTGCCCTTGACAGTTGTTTGCTATTTTTTTTTTTATCGAGATGAGGTATTCTCAAAAGTTATATAATATGCTATTATACATGGATGTATACAAATTATTTTCACAAATTCAAAATTTACTAATGATAAAAAATGTGTATAGTACAGCTTCCGAGTAGCAATGTAATTAAGTTTGTGATAGGACACGATCACACGGTCAAAACTTTGACATTAAGTTTTTATTGCTTGTGGTAGTTTGTTTAGTAATTAGTACTTATAACAAATTAAAAAGTTTGTTCGATAACGATTTTTTTTTCTTTTTATTCTAGGCGATGCAGAAGTTCTGTGATGTCGTCACTACCATTGCAGCACGTGGAGTTAAGTGAAACCAGACACTAGCGGCCTTGCAGGTTTGTTTTTTTTTCTAAGTAATTAATAATTTTATGAATAAAGATGTTTCAAACATACACATATATAATTTAATTAAACAGCTTTCCAGTTATGATAATAATTGTATAATGAAGTTAATTTCCTTATTTTTTCTGCAAAACTATTTCTTTCACCAGCTTGGTTAAAAAAAAACCTTAAGTTTTATGCAAACTGTTCTTTCCTATATAAAAATCCTACATTTTATTAATCATTAATTTAACAGATAAAAATGTTAAACAAAAACCATGATAGAAACAACCTGATCATAAAGTAATTAAGCTCAAAATAAAAATTACATTTGTTGTATTTTCTGTTCGCGAAAAATAGTCAGTACATGTTTGATAGACCGTGTGCTTCTCACTCTGGCTTTAACAACTTACATTAACGCGTGTGTTCCTTTCAAGTTCTTTTAGGATGACCATATTTCGGCTTGATTTCAGGTGAACTATGCCAATTCGGCCATGCGCTGTATACTGCTCTATTATAGAGCCTGCCGTGCGATGGTCAAATTTTCAGATTGTGCAGGATCCATGTTCATAATGTTTAGCTTTTGAAGTCAACATTTGCGAGGAACTGGAAAACCGCCGAAAAGTAAAAGGGGCTTGTCATATAGGGGCGTTTTAAAGCGCCCTATATGACCCTAAGAAACCCCTATCACCCTAAGAAACCGAAAGGTTTAGTTTCTCGTCGTACCATGAACACAATTTAACCACAGATTGAAATTTTTTTCGCTGTATTACTATAACTTCAAGTACTCACTATACTTTTCTGACTCTTCAATGTCCTAGATTTTGCCTTTACCTACCCTCTAAAATTTAAGGCAGCTCTAATTGATTAGAATTTAGATGAAAGGCAGGATATCTATAAGCCCTAAGGTCTTGAGATCTGTTTTACTGGAAATGGACGTGGTTGCTTTTTTTTGTACTATTGTTCGTAGAGTTCCTGGTTTTGTTTATTTTCTCCAACCGCTCTTGTCTTACCTGACAGATTCAAAAAATCAGCAAAGGAATGTTACTTTGATGAAGGAATGAACTCGTACGAGGGATCCCATTTTCTTTTGGTATAAAAAAAACGGTAGCGTCATAACTCAATTGGCAGTATTTTATTGGGTATTAATAGGTACCTACATGTTTTTTATATTAATTATAAATAAATAAATAAATAGAGTGGCGCAACAGCTCGAGGTGAACCAGGGCGAACTTCTCAACAATGTATGCTGGTGTGTTGATTTCTTTTACATACAAACGGACCTACAATTTTTTGCCGAATCCGAACGGCACTTTGAGAAGTTTTTCAAGACGAATGATACTCTCGGTGGGCTTGTCAGACCCTCGCGGAGGTGGGGACAGTGAAAAAGAACAAGTCTTTTTTTTTCAGGTGACGAAGGCAGGATTTGAACCCAGGCCTCCAGCGTAGTAAACACACACACTAACCACTACGCCACGGCACCCCACATATATTAATAAATTTTTATATGTGGGGTGCCGTTTTATATTAATTAATTTTTATTAATAAAAAACGAAAAAAAAAAAATATATGCAAAATATTAGAGATATTACTATTTGCTAAGTTTGTTCCAAACAAAGTTTTGAGCTCCGCCTACTTTTAGGGGGCATTTTTAAAAAGAAAAGGTTTTTTTCCGAAATAATTTTTGCTTTTAACATACTTTTTTATTATTCTTATGAAATTACAATTAATTGATTTTAATTTTTAGCCCCGACATACTTTTGGGGGCGTGGCCTATACAACGTTAGGGTGAAGTGGCTGTCGGGTTTGAAGAACCCAACTCACTTAGACCTATGTAGGTCCATTGTTATACCACTTGGATCTGGAAAAATTGCCTACTCGTTGAACCATTTTGAGCTACTAATGAAGCGTAAGAGACGTTTTGGGTCAGTTGTGCTAAGATCATTATAGAATAAAGCTTCAAGGTGAAGATTTTTGTACATAGAGAGAGCAGGGCATGTGCAGAGAAGGTGGCGAGTGGTGTCTTCTTCCTCCTCGTCCATGCAGGTCTTGCAAAAATCGTCAGAAAAGACACCAAGCCTTGTCGCGTGCTTGCCTATCAGACAGTGTCTTGTAATAACATCGATTGTAGCACTCATGTGCGATCTATTAAGAGCTATCAGACTCCTAGAGCGTTTATGATCTAGCTTAGGCCAAATGATGATTTAGCTGAAGGGCAAAAAAATGTTTTGTTACTAGACAGGTACTACCACTTGTCCATCTAAGATTTGGTCTTTTGCATCTAGTTTTATCGAGTTTGCATGTCGAAATTGGAAAGCCTAAGGAGCCTTTATCAGGCGAAATTGAGAGAGTAGTTCCAAGTTAGGCGAGTTCGTCAGCCTTACAGTTGCCTGGAATGTCACTATGCCCTGGCACCCAACACAGGAGAATGTTGAACTGCTCTGACATCTCCTTTAGAGACGAACGGCAGTCTATTCGTCGATTTGTATCCCAGAGGCACACAGTCATCCCACGAAGACCTTTGGGGGATAGTTGTCTGGAAGTTCTTGTCAAATTGTAACTGGGGTATAACGAAGTGTATGTTTCTAAAAGGGGATTTGTAATTGTTCAGAATAGCGGAGTGACCTATCTCACTATAGGCCCACTCAGAGGTTGCTTTGAGGCGAGTAGCCGAGATAGCAGCTGTTTGTCTGCTGAAAAACAGCTACTATATTATTTGCTGGCCTTTAGAAATAATATATGAATTCGAGCAAAAAAAAAACTTTGAGATGGTGTTACACGGTGGAGTTTATGGAGGTTTGTCACCAAAAGTAATTTGAAGCTATAAATTGTAAAATTCCACTGGTTTGCATTGATCAAAAAACTTCTACTGCTACATTATAACGCCAGCTTCAGCTACTTCCTACTTGTACAATACATTTCTGTTTAGTTAAATTCTACATCTATTTAGACGCTGGGGCGTTGTGAGCCTGTGTTAGACTCAAAGACTTGTGAACTCGGGGAGACCACATTTAGATTGTAATTCAGATTAAATTTGTTTGTGACCTTGAACTATTGACGATAGTATTATAAATACAAGGTCTTTAACAATCTTGTTTTACTTACTTTTGCAAGTCATGCAAGTTATTGAAGTTTAAACTTACAATTATATTGTTTGTGATTTGAAGCTATTAGTGTAGAAATAACAAATTAATTTCACCATAGGTAGGTACAGGTTATAATAGTGGTACTTGAGGAAAAATGAAAAATTACAACAATTTACAATTCTACAAAAATTACAATAATGGTTGGAACTATGACGTTGCCGAGAGGTTTACCGACAGGTAACTTTAATGATACTAAATTAAAATGACAACTTTTTTTACGGTTTTGCATAAGTAGCCAAGTATTTGAAAATGAACACTGGCTGCCAATACTAAGCGCAAACTTAAAAAAAAAAACAAGAAAGACAATAACGAAAGCCAAAGAATTTTATGAAAAATTTAAATACTGCTGCAGTTTCTATGTCTCTGGTCCATTTCTTTCTCTTCATATGGAATTATGCAATAGACATTTGTAAAGTTTTTGCGTAGACTTTCATAAACTTCTTTTTTCAGTCTAAAATTTAAACCGGGTGTAAACTGATTTTAGAGAATTAATCACCTGCACTCACTTTTTTAAAATCTAAAAGCCAAGTTTCAGGCCTTATGAAATGTAACGTATGTCTTACTCTTGTGATCACAAATGTGCTTGACTGAAAATAAAACCTTGGTATAATTGACCCATAATAGGGTGTTTCCAACGGACACTAATCAGCGATTAAGACAAATTTCCCTTAAAAAACGATATTTACCATACGAATTTTTATCTGTTCACGAAGAGACTATCTGTTATCTGACGAAACAAATCAAACAAACCTTTATTTGAAACGTTGGTATTATTAACTCAGCGATTCTTGCTGTGTTGTGTGAAGGGATGCGCAGAACAGTTGATGTTGCTGTTGATATGGTTGGTTAAACCTGTCAAAACGGTAAAATGAACTGTGGAATATCCACTGCAACAGAATGATGGATGTTAATGTTGGTACTGCTGGTTGATCTTGATCACGATCCTGATCCAAAATCACATCAATATTTGGACGTTTTGTTTTCCTTTTTTTGGGTTACTTCGAAATGCGCAGAGGGCGTGACGAACAGACATTTCCATTTCACACAACAGGACGTCATTGAGAAATGTCAAAAATCGAAAATGAAAGCATGCGTCAAGATAATCTCCTCGTTTCCAGTGGAAACACTTTGAGTTTAAGTTTCAATCTTCCTACGTTAATCTCTCTCTATGTGCGGTAGAAACACCCTATATGGTAAGTTGGTTCAAAAATCTTCTACGAAAATAGATCCAACAAAACCATTTCATCATTTTGACAAAACTTTGTAATCATGACATTTGGAATAACAAGCTGAAATTTGGTGGAAATATCGACTACTTGACTTTTCGGATCTTCATAACATCATCCTGGACATTTCCACCAATTTTTAGTTCGTTATTCTAAATGATCGGGTGAATGTCTAGTTTTACTGGACCATTGAGAACAAAAAAATTTTGTTAGTTACAATTTTTTGTTAGTTAATAAATTAACAAAAGCATATAAACTGCAAAAACTTATACTACTTTATTTACGTTCTTTGAAATGAATGAATTAATGTCTTGAAAGTATTTACTGTTCTTTTTTTAATCATTAAATTTCTCAAGTCAGGAATTGAACCTAGTCTTCTCTTCTACACTGCAACAGCGAACATGCTCACCGACCGACGCGCACGGCCGTTGGTGTTGCAAAATATTGTATGTCACGAAATAACTTAAAGGAAATCTGACAAATGTAATTTTTTCATTCTGACAATATTTTTGTTGAATTCACAGTCTAAATTTTGTTCAGGGTTTTTGTTTTAAAAAAAAAAGATTTTTGTTTTCAAATAAAACAAAAAATTGAGCGGTGGACCAAACATGGTTGATGTGTGTCTTAGTTTAGACTTAGAAAAGCAAACAAATTTAGTTTTATTAAATATCCACCGATTTTGATCCAAAATTAAGGAAGACGAGGACTTAATCCTTTTCGTATGCCTTAAACTTTTACACTATCAATCACGGTTAGAATTCACGCAGGGCTGCTAGCTGCTACCGGACGAAATTTAAGGCTTTGAGCATGACATGATGACTGATATTGTGTTATTTAGACAAAAGATCATTTAAATTGATTTCAATTTACTTAAAATGACAATTTTATTTTTGTTGAAATTCAAGAAAAAGTTTTAGTTAATATGACCTACAAATTTGTTTTCAGTGTATTTACCCGCGGATGTTAACCAATAAAATCGGTCGGCGTATAGGTACAATTTTTTCGAACGTTTTGTGAAACGATGGTGTAGGAAAGTTGTGTTCTGTACAATATTGTAGAGTGCGTGATGTTACAAACATCGGTTTAGGGTCCAGTCATATTGTTCCTATCCTCCCAACATGACCAGCAAATTATAGATATTTCTCTGCATATTTTAAGTTCTCTGTCTTTGTCAACTGAATATTAAATTGAATTTTGTTCAAGATTAAGTAGGGTAGGTTGGAATATTAGGTACCTACATCCATTATTGGGAGCACAGAAGCCGTGTCTAAAAATTTTCTATTAGGTATGCAGCAGGTAGGTTTACCTTTAGATCAAAGCAGACGGACACATAATGTGGCCTCAGCGCCATAATACGTTTTGGTAGGTAGGTACCTAGGTATACCTATAACCTACTATACATACCTACAATCAAATTTTATTGACCCACGCCACAAACAACAGAAAGCCGGCTGCCGTTTATTCTCCCCAGACTTTGACGCACGACCAGCCTCAACATAAAACCAAACGAGCGTAGGTATACCGTTTTTATTTGGTCGTTATTATGCTGTTGCTGTTGTATAGGTATTTGAAGTTGATTCAGGTTTAATTTTTATTTTCGGCTTCTTTTCCGTCGTTGATTTAGCTGTGCTTTTTCAACTTTTGTGTAAAGTACAGTTATTTATACGCATTCTTTACCTATTCTTCTATACAGCATAAGCGCTGATGAACGCGTAGAAATATTGGTAGAGCAAGGTGTACACAACACATGCACACAATGTTCCCTCGCTCGCTTCGCATAGGTACAGATACAACAAAACCTGACGACAAGAGTGTCGTGATGAACATATTGCTTGGTTACAAAATCGCACAACGAAAGCTTAAAAGATGTTCGTATCTGTTACGCGAATAAACAGATACCTACGCAGTTGCTTTTTTAGCTTTTGGTTTGAAAAAAAAAGTTTTTAACAACAAGTCACACAAAAGTACCCATTCTGTCTACAGCTGAGTAAAATTTCTTGGACTTGTACCTACACCTCCCTACCCTCAATTAGTATCAGTACCCAAATCTAATCTACCTTTTGTGTGCTTTCGAAAATGACGAAAATAACATCCAACCAATTTCCGGTCAAAAATTATCGCATTTAAGCTTTAAACATAACACAGGGGTTACGTCGTTACGTGCTGTTATGGTTGGGGTCTGGTGTTTGTATTACCTACATGTCTTCTTGACTACATATTAAGCATTTAGCCTTCAGGTGAATTCCTGGAAAACCTGAAAGAAACTTTTTAGAAGTTTTTTTTTAATTATACTCGAAAATGACATACCTAGCAGGCACGTAGCCAAGGCGTTGGGGGGGTGCTAGAGGGGCTCAACAGTTAGGTTAACGCTGTCCTGATCAATTTTCCCACAAAATGATTAACCATAAAAAACTAATCTTAAAAACTCTGAAAAATTAAAAAAAAAAAATATCACAACTTGCCAGCAAGAAAAAATGTTGAGTACCTATACAGAATTCATTCTTCGAAACTAAACAAAATTCTGGCTACGTGCCTGACACCTATAGTACATACCTACCTATTATACTTTACTTCCATACTTACTTATACGTATACATACTTCAGTTGGCGCTACAGTCCGGGGTGTACCTGATACTTAATCAACAAGCTTCGCTAGCCAGCTCTGTTTTTAGCTATCCGTGTCCAAAGTTGCATCCGAAGTTGACTGAAGTCTCTTGTCCTTGCGTGATGTGCGGTGCGCCATCTGAGTCTCGGTGCTCCCTTACTGCGCTTCTCCTATCGGTGTGGATTTGAAGATTTTCCGGGCCGGGGCGTTGGTGGTCATCTGCTCTAGGTGACCCAGCCATCGCGGCGCAGTAGTTGTATTCTTACTCTGCCGGCCAGGTCGGTGTCGCTGTAAAGCCCGTAAAATTCAGTGTTAAATATCTTCCTCCACTTTCCGCCTATGCAGACGGGACCAAAAATCACCAGAAAAATATTCCGTTTTTGCAGATTTGGCAGGATCATAGCTTCTGCATCGTAAAGCAAGATTGGGATGATGATCGTCTTAAAAATGGACCTTTAGTTGCTCCAGGGAGGGCTTTGTCACTCAATTGCCTTCAGTTTTTTTTTTTATTATATAAATCCTAACTACCTTCCATAGGAGTGATACTCAACCACTCCGGCCTTGCCCCGAGATGTTAAAATATATTTTTTCATTCCATTTTTAAATAGTTGGAGATTAAACCAGGAAAAATGTTATTAGGTGGAGAATACTTGTTCTCCCAAGAATTCCAAAGAATACTTGTTCTGTAGAAGTAAGAGATTTGAAACAGCGTAGTGAGTGGTGTTTCAAGGTTGACATGGAACAGATGAGCATAAGTAGCCTTTTGCCTGCCTTGTAAAACGTACAAAAGGAGAATTTTCTGGAATGAATTCAGTTCTCTTGAACATTTGCCACGGTAGGATCTGTAGTGAAAGCACAAATCGATAAAGTCTACGGTGAGTTAGATTGCAAATTCAGATTGCATTACGTAAGATAGATGCGCATATGAGTTTAAGCTAGAAAATTAGAAAAACTGAGCAATCTCTTGAGTTAAGAAGTGAAGACTGCACTTTCTACACTGTCAAAAAAAAACCTGGATTCAGAAATCTAAAAGAACCATAACGCAAAGCTGGCTTAAGTAGAGATCAAGGCGGAGTTAAGAAGCGGCCTTAAATTATTGCAGACTCAGACAATCCAGACTGCCATTAAGAAAGAAGATTTTTCGCATTCAAATATTTTAAAAAATTTTTCATGTATGTAACACTTTCAAATACCTTAAGGCGCGTATCCACTTGAGAGTAAAACCAGTGCGAGCAGGTCTCAGACCACTCTCGAGAGTCACGAGAGTAACTTTCAGATAAAGACTTCCATGGAGTTAGGGATCGGGGAGTTGAGAGTAGAAAATCAACTCTCTGCTAGTACTCTCGGGAATCTTGAGAGTGGCTGTGGCCTAAGCCTAAAGCTACTCGCAGCAGTTTTACTCTCATGTGGACGTGTGGCTTTACAAGAAGTCGGGAAGTTGAGGTTGAGAGTAGAAAATAAACTCTCTGCGAGTACTCTCGGAACTCTCTAGACTGGCCTGAGACCTACTGGCAGTTACTCGCTTTACTCTCAAGTGGACGAGCGCCTTTAGGTTAAAATAAAAAAAAGCGAATTGGTCTTGTTCTGCAAGATGTTAAGAGATTCGCCTTTTTAGAAATAGAATACTGAAATAACCGTGAATTTACTTCTGATGACACATGCTCTGAAAAAGTGCATTAAGAACTGCAACAAAAAATTCTCAAGCGACAATAATCCTTCACTCTCGATTACAGCAAGAATATCTTACAGAGGACTTGGGCTCGACAGAGGCGGGCTGTATAATGACAGTTTTGGTCCATCTGCAACAAACTGTTCCAGTAGCTACTCCATAATCTATTTCTTTTCCTATTACTGCTCATGCATTATACAAATTTAGTTTGCTTTTGTATGTGCGGTTACAATCACCTTTGTAAAAATTATAATACAAAATATCTATCTATCTATCTATCTAGTTTGCTTTTGTAAAATCTTTGCCGAAGTCTTGTCCATAAGGAAGGACATTTTCTCTTATAAAATCTTAAACTGATTACGTTCTAGTTCTTTCTGCATACTTTGGACAACATTCCAATCTAAAACTTTGCTTTGCAGTCTGATGGTAATGTCAAATTAATTTCCTGCTGATTATTTAACAGTTTGTGGCATTGATTTTCAATCTAACTTATTTTCAATCTTGCTTTGCTAACTTGTTTGCTTATTTAGACATTTATTATTTTGTGTGACATGACAGTAAATAGTCGTTTTCGTAATAAAGATGTGCTAAGAATGAAATTGTCTCGCGAACTCTTCCACAACTGAGCAACGATGACGCTAGGTAGATTTAGTCAAATGATTTTAGTAGACTTCAATATTTGGTATTCAATTTAACATAACATAACAATTATGTAAGTGGTCGATGCCCAGCGAGGGAAGCTATTTTGGCTTTGTTTTTTTATTTAATATTCAAATTTCAATAATGTCTTTTAATTTGGAAACACCAGAAGTTCCTAGTCATTCCCAGATGATTTTCTTGAATATTCTGCTGATTCAACCTCATTATTTTTTCTTCTTAAACGCACCATAACACTTACAGTTGCAAGGGTATAAGCGTAAGTGTTTCCGCACATTGTTCTTATGTTTCGTACTGGCTCATCAACACCCGTTTTTGGAGGCATGGCCAATGCAAACAATTGGTGCATGAATTCGGGCACATTTCAAATGGACAAAGTATAGTAAACTTTTAGTCATCCCCAAGATATTCGAGAAAATTGCGTGCAATAAACTAAAAGACCGGACAACGGTCTCAAACCTTGCGATATTATGCAAAAAGATTACTGAAAACTTTCAAAACGGATCACTGATTTCTCAAAAGCTTTTGATACAGAGTGAAACACGAGGTCTTAAATAATAAGCTCAGGCTGGTTGGGTTCCACTTCAGCTTTCTGGATTGGATTACTTCGTGCCTTCAAGACCGAAAACAGTTTGTAAAAATCGCAGCCAGTCAGTCAAAATCTATTGCAGTAACGCCTGGTGTCCCGCAAGGAAGTCTTATAGGAGACCATTGCTTTTTGTTCTCTTTATTAATGATATTCCCTTGATCTTCCGAATGTTAACCTCCTTATAATTTGCCGACAATCCAAGGCGTTTCTGAAAATTAGCTCTGTCAACGCCTGTTTACTTCTACAGGGAGATCTGAACACTCTTTTCGAATGGTGTTAGCTGAATTCTCTGAACCTGAATGTATCCAACCGAGTCTCTTAAAACCTTTAACGAAGTCCCATGCAGCCAGCATCAAATATTGATAGCCAGTGGCAACATTGCCAAAATGCCATCAGAGATGCCGCCTCTGAAGTGCTGGGAACAGAAAGATCCATTCAACCCAGGCGGCCGCGTTACCGACGAAGCATACGAACGATACCGCTCACCTGACCTGGATGAAGTGAAAGTAGCTGTGTCTAAGTGCAATAAGTGCAATAAAGCAGCCGAAAGAGACGGCCTAGCTGCCGAACTTTTTATACTCCATCCCATAGGATAGGCAATATATTAAGTTTATAGTTCATAGTTTAAGATATAAGTTCATAGTTTGTAACATAGAGAAATAGTCACCGTAGACCCCCGAGACCTTAAGGGCATATGATCGAGACCGAATTGTTAGTCGATATCCTCGCTTAAGTGTTTTGTGATTGGCATTTAAAAAAAAAGCGAATACCGCCCCCTTGTAGGCGTGGTCATACTTAACATGCATTCTAATAAACGGTTATTATTTTATATATTTGCTATAAATCCAAAAAACTTGCAGTATAAAATGTTCAGATATGTGCG
The DNA here is from genome assembly GCA_947623515.1 of Neoascia interrupta. Lineage (NCBI taxonomy): Eukaryota > Metazoa > Arthropoda > Insecta > Diptera > Syrphidae > Neoascia > Neoascia interrupta. The sequence goes on along the minus strand of OX392462.1, from coordinate 61,945,999 downwards.
TAAGCTATCAAATCAAGTGAATAAATTTTCGCCACGCCCACTTTTGGGGGCGTTTTTAAGTATAAACCAAATTTTTTTTATGAAAATGCAGTCAACACGTGTATACCACTTCTGATAAAAAATATAAACAAAAATACGATGTTATTGAGAAGGGGTGGATGCCACGCCTCTTTCTTAGGGAGAAGATTCTTAGCTGAAATTTAACAACCAAAATTTATGACACAATTCAGCTTGTTCAAAGTAAGAAGGCAATTGAGTAGCAAAGTCCTCTTTCGAGCAACTAAATTGACCATTTGTAAGACCCTTAAAATCCCAGTCTTGCTTTCCGGTGCAGAAGCATGGATCCTGTCAATGGCAGATGAAAACGCTTTAGGCTGCTTCGAGAGGAAAATTCTTCGGACGATTAACGGTCCCGTCTGTATAAACGGAGGGAGGAAGAGGAGATATAACATCGAACTTTACAGAAGAGTCAAAAAGGCTACGATGGGTGGGTCACCTAGAACGGATGGGACAGCAACGCCCCGCAGGGACGGCGCAGTAGAGGAGCACCAAACCTCAAATGGCGTAAGTGGAAGGGGCGTTGGTGTCCCATCCGCTCTAGGTGACCCACCCATCGTAGCCTTTTTGACTCTTCTGGCTAGGTCGGTGTCGCTGTACGGGCTGTACAGTTCGATGTTAACTAACTCCGCGTTCGAAACTGGAGACTGGCAGAGCTGCCTGGACTGTAACGCCAGCTTAAGTAAGAATGTATCCAAGTGCCAAACCCTCAAGAACCTGCACAAGAAGTAGAAGCCCTATTGAATATAAAATCGGCGATACCTGTCTGGAAGGAGTGAGTTTCAAAAAGGATCTCGTTGTCATATTGGATCCAAAACTTTCCTTTAAGTTGCATGTTGATTACATCGTAAGCAATTGCTGTCGAATGTTGGGATATATGAGGCGAAATACAAGGGGATTCATGGATTCCTATGCACCCTAAACTCTTTACTTTGCTCTGGTAAGATCAGTATTCTACTGTTGTAGCCCAGTATGGAATCAGTACTACGATATCCACACTCAAGGAATAGAAAGGGTCCAAAAATGTTTTACGAAGCTTGCGCTTAAAAAGCTTAGGTGGAATGTTAATACACCTTCTTATATGACCAGATCTTCAGCCCCTGACTTCACCAAAGTCGGATTTGAATTTCCCAGATGATGATGCCCAGATGATGCCTAGATGTTGCCTGTTTCGTCGTCAAGTCATCCACTTAAGGGGCATCACCTGCAACTGTTTTTCTATCCTATTCACTTATTTCTGGTATTCAGGTGTCGAATCTCCTGCTAAAAGCGAATGTCGAAAGTGGTAAGACCGCGACTGGCGCATCTGTGCAAGCATAACACACTGACTCCACAGAATCGTCTCCATCATAAGGTCCGAACTTTCTTAAACGAACAGCAGTATATGTGCAAGGGCATGAGAATGAGTAGTACCCTCAATGCTGTGATTGGTGTGGGTAGGGTCCTAAAGAGACTCTGTTATTCCCACAAGTCGCCCTTTCGACTATAATAAGGTTAGAGAGATGATACTACCTCTTTGTTAGGATGGGTCTTACAACCTACCCATAATTTATTGATAAAACAAATGGCTCTGTTAAAAAGCTTGAAAAATCTCATTGTAAATGGACAAACTGCAAATAATTAGCATTTCGGTCTTTGAAAGTCATCTTCGGATTTAATAAAAAAAAAGTGCTGTAAATTTTTATCTCAGAGAATTGACCTAAAGAATTGAAACCTATTCATATTACATATCTTCAAAACATACTGCCGGCCTTTTTTACACGCCACATCCTAGCCTAGGCAATGCGTAAAATATCCCATTCAAAAGGGATTTGCCTCCCCTTTCCATACTATGTTTTCGTTTCAAACCGAAAAACCATTGAGCGAAACCAGCGAAAGCTTCGCAGCCACCGCTCGGTGAAATATTTTCACTGGTTCTCCTTTCACTTATTGGTAGTGTATTTTACTCTCTTCGTACCTACCTACCACCCAAAAATGGCTTCTTCAATACATAGCTTGATTTGGACTTACATGTACATGACTAGCGTATGTATCTCAAAGTTTAACGGGGACTTATTTGGGAATTTGGGGAATTTTCCGCTTCCGTTTGGTTTCCTATGTATATGTATAGCTGTACATTATTTTCAGCTCACCCTAATTTTTCTGTAGCTATAAAATAGGGTGCTGAATCAGATGACAGCTTTTTTGGAGTTTATATAAAAATAAGCTTCAGCTGTGAAATAAGCGAAATTTTCTTTCCTCATTGTGTGATGTGGTGAGGCATACAAACTGTTCTTGTAATGTTATGCGTCTGTAAGATTCTGCCTAATTTATATAAGGCAGAGTTCAATGAACTTTTTCAGATGTAAACATGCGCAAAGCTTACGCACTTCATTTTTCTTAGACTAGGGTGAGGTTGTTTATTTGGGGACAGGCAATCCATACGATAATTCAAAGTTCCCTTGAAGTGAAATTTTGGTAAGACCTTTTGTAAGGGTTGAGGCACTAGTTTATGTTAGTTCGAGCACTATTGGTAGGAAAGGTGTAGAAAGAAGATGTTAGAAAGCCTTTAAGCCTTTTTTCTACCTCTGGAAGAAATAAAGCATATTTATGAAAATGAAGCTAAGTCTTAAAGTTATTCCCCAGCTTTTCCATTAATCATCTATAATTCCTACTGTTTTAAAAAATTATTACTAAAACATAACTAAGGTTGAGGTAGCAACGGTTATTTAATAAGCCACTTTTACCTAAATGTGAAAAGATAGGATTCTGTCGTCTGTTGTAAAAAAAAAATAAATAAATAGAGTGGCGCAACAGCTCGAGGTGAACCAGGGCCAACTTCTCAACCAAGTATGCTGTGTGTGATATATTTTTTTCACATACAAGGGGACCTACATTTTTTTTGCCGAATCCGAACGGCACTTTGAGAAGTTTTTCAAGACAAATGTTACTCTCGGAGGGTTTGTCAGACCCTCGCGGGTCGTCAGTTGTACCTACAAAAAAAATTGTAAGCTACTTAATACCAACCACCTTAAATCTGAGTTTAAAGTTCACAAGACTTGTGGACTGAGCTTGAGCATGTAGGAACCAGCTGTTTTTTTTGTGATTAAGGGTATTTGCGTAACCTTTTCCTTGGCACCTTATCATGTTCTATTTGTCCAATTATGTGAAGGCATTAGATAGGTACCTACTTGCATTTCAAATTCTTGCGCCATCCATAACTAACTCCGTCCCTACAAAGGTATATTAATCTGCAACACATTCCAAAACAATTCCGAAGCCGAAAACGGAAAGCAAAATCAGAGTGACGACACATAAAACACATTTTCCTCTTCTTTTGTACCCTCTCAGTCTCAACAATAAATGACTGCGTGACACAACAATCATGCGTATCTCCGCGCAGAGCAGCAGCAACAACATCGCCTTCCTACACAAAAAAAAATCGTTATAAGGGTCAACGGCACAATGCAGGAAAATTCGGCAATAGGCAATACCTACCCGAATAATAGGTACAAAGAGGAAAACAAGAAACACCACAAATTTCCCTTATCCCAAAAGATTTCCTTATCTCTATACCTTCTTCGGCATTATGTAAACGCATATGTACAGGCACGCGTGCACCCACAACATAAAATGTGTTTTTATTGGGAAACAAAGGGGAACAGGGAATTTCCCAATTCACGCACTACCGTTAGACGGGGGAGGTCACTAACCGCTCGCAACGTTAATTTATCTCCACACGCACGTAAATTGAGGGGAATTCACGCACTTGCCGGGGAAGGAGAAATAAATATCCCACGAAAAAAGAGACTAACAAACTTATATACCAACTCCATCCCATATCTGACCTATTTTCTTAACACGACTGTATTTACCCCAGAGTTCAAAGACCTTTCTCGGTGGTGGCGGCTCGGTGGTAAAATGAAAAATTGTTTGAGCGGCATTATCTTAGGGTTTTCTTGAGGGGCGTATGTATGGGGCTTTGACTGGGTATTATTGGACACGTGCGAGCGGAGAAAAATACACAAGAAGCAAAGCCAGCGTACTTTGATTTGTTGTCCAATATCAAACTGAAAGATGTTTGCGGCTTGCGGGGCATTAATTTTGTGCAGGGCCGAGAGGTTGCGACTGCTGTAAGTCTACTTCCCCTCGTAGCGTGGTAATAAAATAATTTAATTGAGGTATAGCGTATATGGAGATCCCTTTTTACATCCCTGTTTTGCGCTACATAGAATAAAAGAAGTTTGACAATGGAAGGGGTTTAAGATTTCATAACACTTTTTTTATGGCCAAATTTGACTATGGCCAAGTGGAAGTGAGAAACGAGCTTAGGCCGCAGAAGCCTTGAGGGCTTAAAAAATAAGGTCTAGTCCAGACCACACTCTTGTGTCTGGCGAGTTACGATTTCGGACCAAAATCTCGTGTTTGACACAAATTGTTCGACCTTTATTTTGTATAGGAGGAAACAAGACAAATGTTATACCTACCTGATATTATTTCGATAAGGCCCGGGGGTATTGTATGTAAAGATTGTGGAATAAAAACACAAGCGAAATGCGAAATAATTAAAGTGCAAGACAAATTCATTGCACTATATTGATCAAATAAATATTTATCATGCCGAAGTGATAAACTGGTAGAAAAATTCCGAAAGTAGAACCCACCCTAATCCGACGACCCTTTCTTCCGCCAAATGAAGGCGACTTAGGCGACAGGAATATAAGATTCCCATTCAAATTAAAGGGCTTAGGTTACCCTGAAGCAGGTTACCCTACCGCGATAGCAAAAGATCAAATAGATCAGAAGACTACACGAGGGCTGTTCAATATGTAGTGTTGAAAAGAAATGTTTTCTTTGCTTAAAAATAAAATTAATTTTTCAACGTAGCCTCCGCGCGATGCAAATTTTCCAACTAATTTCAATTTAATGTTGAGACATAAAGGGTCCGCCATCTAACTTTTTTTTTTTCAACTAGTGCTTATTTCGTGAATGGTAACACTTAGCTCATGTCTGATTTGATAGATAATAAGTTTTATCCTTCCGCTGAACGTAAATGGTTGTGTATACGCTTGAACAACGCTGGGAAATATGCGTTCGACATAGAGAAGATGCCGAAAAATCATCTTTGCAGATGAAGCTAATTTTGATCTTGGCGGGTATGTAAAAAAAAATAAATCGAGTGGCGCAACAGCTCGAGGTGAACCAGGGCCAACTTCTCAACAATGTATGCTGGTGTGTTAATTTCTTTTACGTACAAAGCGACCTACTATTTTTTGCCGAATCCGAACGGCACTTTGAGAAGCTTTTCAAGACAAATGATGCTCTCGGAGGGCTTGTCAGACCCTCACGGAGATGGGGACCGTGAAAAAGAACAAGTCTTTTTTTTTTTTTTAGCTGACGATGGCAGGATTCGAACCCAGGCCTCTGGCGTAGTAAGCACACACACTAACCACTACGCCACGGCACCCCACTTGGCGGGTGCACAGAAAACCCGCACGCATACATAGAAAAGCCGATACACCCAAAGCGAGTCACAAGAAAGGATTGTACTTTCAAATAAAAAAAGAAATTTGAGAAAATATTCAGTAGTTTTTTTTATAGCATTTAAAAAAAAGGTATTTGGCGGACCCTTTATATTCAGCCATAAGCCAACCATCCTACCATCGTCACCTAAAAAAAAAGACTTGTTCTTTTCATGGACTCCACCTACGTCTCCGCAAGGGTCTGACAAGCCCTCCGAGAGTATCATTTGTCTTGAAATACTTTTCAAAGTGCCAAAAAATTGTAGGTCCCCTTGTGTGTGAAGAAATTTACCCACACAGCATACATTGATGAGTGGTTGGCCAGTGTTCACATCGAGACGTAGCCATGAGTATAGTCGCAAAAAAAAAAAATAATATTCGGTCAGATTACAAAGTCCTGTCAGAGTACGAAGGCATTTTGGCTGAACTGGGTTCGAAGAAACGGCACAATTAATAAAACAATTTTATTCAAATCCCATTGCAACTAATATACCAAAATACTTCACGCATTAAATGCACCCAACAACCGAACCTAACTCAAAAAAACGAACTCACGCACCCCACCAAACCAACGGAATAAACGTAACAACGTACCCAACGCAAATTAGGCACTGAATGTACCTAACGTTAGGTGTTCACGGAAAAAAACCGAACCAGCGCAGCCTACCAACACAGCCATTGCACGCATTGCATTCAACGCATCTAACCTACTCAATGCAACCATCACACCTGGAGGAAAAGAAATAAGTTTGGAAAATAAGATCCCGAGGAACATAAATCGAAAAGGCGAAAAGATCCAGGAGAAAGAACATTACAGGAACGATAGAAAGTAGAGGGAAAAAGGAACAGAGAATAGAAAAGGAAAAAGCTAAGTAGAGTGTTTGGTGATTGTGTTTGTGTTTTTTCGGAATATAAAATAGTACTACCTTGTTGACTTTCGTTTCGGAAATCCCAGGAAAAAGACGGGACGCGCGACCCTTTGAGTTAACCTGGTTTAAATATTCGGGACCATATATAGTGAGCCATTCTATCTCTACGGCGATACTTGAAATTGTTTATAACTTTGCATTCGTTTGGCCATTTTCTTTTGTTTGCTTTGATTTTTTTGTTTATTTAACCTCTTCGAGTAGTTCTTATTATTCATCGGCCAAATCTTTTAGCTTAACACTTTTAAATAAATCGCCCGAATTCATCTCTGAACGTTTATAACGACCCAAACAAAAGTGTTTAGTTCTTTAGTTCGGACCTCTTATTCATTTTCAGCAACCCAGTTTTGTTGTTTTACTTATAAAACAGCTGGTGCCCACTTTTACCTACGTACCAAAAATCCTCGAATTTATCAAATCGCAAAAGCATTCCGCGTATCATAATATCAACCGTTCGTCTGTTATGGGAACCCACCCCCTTGCTGAGCAGTCGTGAAACACAGCAACGATTTTGTTGTGGTGTTGCACTTTTCCACTGCGCTTATCTTTAGTTCTTCCCAAATCGTTTTGAACCGCGAGCGCATCGTCGGCGCACCTTCGGTATTTACATTCTAGCTCGGGAAAAAGTGCAACAAAGTGGCACACGCAACGAAAGCACTCAATGCATTCAACGCAGCCAACGGAACCAACATACTAAACTCACCCAATGCAAGAAATACTCTAATACGCAATAAACGTAACCAACGCACCTAACGCAAAGCAAACACTCAATTTACACACCTACCGCAAAAAAAAACGAACCAGTGCAGACTCCCAACGCTCCCAAACCACTCAACGCAGCTAAGGCATCCAACGCATTAACTGCACCAAACGCACGCAACCGCACACATTTAACATACCTTACACAACATACCAAACGCACCCAACATACTAAACACATTAAAAATACCTAAAGCAAAAACGGACCACCATACATCTACGCAACCTACGCACCTCACACATCCAACGCTCCTAATGCACCTAACGGATCTGATGCAAACAACGCACCTAACAAAAAAAAACGCGCTCAATGCACCCAACGAACCCAATGCAACCAACACACCTAACGCACACAATGTAGAAAAGCACCAAACGCTCCTTACGAAACCAACGCACCTAACGCAACCCCATCACCTAACGCAAAAAATGCACTCAATGCATTTAACGCACCCGTTCCAACCGACGCAACGGAAGCAGCCCACCGCATGCACCTAACACAACTAACGCAGCAAATGCAAAAAACGACACCAACACATCTCATGTATCGAACGCACCTGAAGAAGAACAACCCTCCGAACAAAAGTAACACACCGAACGCATCCAACGCGCCTAACGCAACAAACGCGAAATATGCACTATATGCATTTAACGCACTTAACCAACCAACGCATCTCAAGAACGCACCCGAAGCAATGCACGCATCTAACGCACCCGACACAACCAACGCCTAACTCACCTTAAGCATTCAACGCACCCGAAGCACCCAATACACTCAATACGTCCAACACACATTACGCTACAAAAAACGCTCCTTAAGACCTGATGCACACTTGTGATTTTTGAGGCGCAGTGACGCAGCGGCACCGCTGCCATGCTCAATGCACACTTGCGAGTTTTATCGCTCGTTATAATTTGCAATTCATGGTGACGCTGCGGTCTTGCGGAAATTTGCGAGATTTTTTAACCGCAAGAAAGATGAACTACGTGACGCAGCGTCATCGCGTGTGTGTGTATTACTTCGTGTGCGTATGCTCGCAAGAACTGTATGACGCAAAAGCAGTGACGCTGCTACCCCGCGCGTCAAAATGACGCAAGTGTGCATCGGGCCTAAGAAACCAACCCACTCACTCATTCAACACACCCACAACCTTGACATAACCAACACACCTAACGCAACAAACGCACCCACTAACGCATTTTAAAAGTAGACCAGGGCATTACCTGAATAACAATGCGCGAAATATGGCATTTGAAGGAAATTAAAAAAAAAAATCAATAAGAAATCCTAAGCATTTGTATCCGAACTAGGCACGTTCGTTCATTCTTGCTGGAAAACGGTTATTTCGTTCAGGATAAAATATTGTTTCACTCAAAAGAAAGTGTTACATACTTTAAGCCAATTCGCCCAGAAATTAAAAACACTATAGGGAGTTAAAAATAGGGATACTTGCAAATTGTTTTGGTTTTAAGATTTAAGTATTTTTTTATTTCGTAAAACTTTTTTGAAAAGTTTAATTGCAAAAATTTAATTGCTTTCCTTCTTTTATTTACAGATATTTTCTTTGTTCTTCAAAAGACCACCCGCAACATCATACCAGTTAACAAAACTGCCGGAACCACCTTCAACTACGTAATTGGATTAGTGATCTGTTTATCCACGAAGAATGGCACGACATAGCATTTGGAGTTACAGCGCTGAGCGAGAAAAAAAATGTCCTAATATTCAAGTTCTGAACTACTCTGTATCCAAATTAAAAATATTAAAATAAACTACACACTATAGTGCATAAAATGTTTTTTATTTCGTTTCCACACATAGTCAAATGCACAAAAACTAGCAAGTTTACCATCCAGGACCTTTGAATCCTTGACACTGTTGTCGCCAACGAGGCTTTCAAGCATAAACCGAGGAAACAAAATTTATGCATCACCCCTAAAGCCTACACTGTAATGCACAATCTGTTTTTTATTTCATCCCTTTACGTGGTCCAGGAGCTGAGATATAGGCTTATCATTTTTTTGTTATGATTCGCACTGAAAACTGAAGAAAAATGACAAAAATTCGACTAAAACACCAGGCGAACATGAATTCCCAGAAAGCAGCAGGTATGCCTGCTGAGAAAAAATCACTTTTGCTTTGTCGTTGAATAACTCCGTTGTTTCTCAATGGATCTCAACGATTGAGGTGTCACTTAAAAGGTCTGAATATAGCCTATAAATCCTTGGCACTTTTTTGGCCACCAACGCTTCCACCGCTGTAGAGTTAAGAAAGGAAACAAAGCTAATGAAATAGTAAATTACCGATCCACCCTGTACTCAAAATTTTAATGCAAAAATAAAGCCTTCACTGTAATGCACAATCTGTTTTTTATTTCATCCCTCTACGTGCTCCAGGAGCTGAGATATAGCCTTATCAGTTTTTTGTTATGACTACACTGAAACCTGGAGAAAAATGACGAAAATCCGACTGAAACACCAGGCGAACATGAATTCCCAGAAAGCAGCAGGTATGCCTGCTGCGAAAAAATCACTTTTGCTTTGTCGTTGAATAACTTCGTTGTTTCTCAATGGATCTCAACGATTGAGGTGTCACTTAAAAGGTCTGAATATAGCCTATAAATCCTTGGCACTTTTTTGGCCAGCAACGCTTCCACCGCAGTAGAGTTAAAAAAGGAAGCAAAGCTAATGAAATAGTAAATTACCGCACCACCCTGTACTCAAAATTTTAATGCAAAAATAAAGCCTTCACTGTAATGCACAATCTGTTTTTTATTTCATCCCTCTACGTGCTCCAGGAGCTGAGATATAGGCTTATCATTTTTTTGTTAAGACTACACTGAAACCTGGAGAAAAATGACGAAAATCCGACTGAAACACCAGGCGAACATGAATTCCCAGAAAGCAGCAGGTATGCCTGCTGCGAAAAAATCACTTTTGCTTTGTCGTTGAATAACTTCGTTGTTTCTCAATGGATCTCAACGATTGAGGTGTCACTTAAAAGGTCTGAATATAGCCTATAAATCCTTGGCACTTTTTTGGCCAGCAACGCTTCCACCGCAGTAGAGTTAAAAAAGGAAGCAAAGCTAATGAAATAGTAAATTACCGCACCACCCTGTACTCAAAATTTTAATGCAAAAATAAAGCCTTCACTGTAATGCACAATCTGTTTTTTATTTCATCCCTCTACGTGCTCTAGGAGCTGAGATATAGCCTTATCAGTTTTTTGTTATGACTAAACTGAAACCTGAAGAAAAATGACGAAAATCCGACTGAAACACCAGGCGAACATAAATTCCCAGAAAGCAGCAGGTATGCCTGCTGAGAAAAAATCACTTGCTTTGTCGTTGAATAACTCCGTGGTTTCTCAATGGATCTCAACGATTGAGGTGTCACTTAAAAGGTCTGAATATAGCCTATAAATCCTTGGCACTTTTTTGGCCAGCAACGCTTCCACCGCAGTAGAGTTAAAAAAGGAAGCAAAGCTAATGAAATAGTAAATTACCGCACCACCCTGTACTCAAAATTTTAATGCAAAAATAAAGCCTTCACTGTAATGCACAATCTGTTTTTTATTTCATCCCTCTACGTGCTCCAGGAGCTGAGATATAGGCTTATCATTTTTTTGTTAAGACTACACTGAAACCTGGAGAAAAATGACGAAAATCCGACTGAAACACCAGGCGAACATGAATTCCCAGAAAGCAGCAGGTATGCCTGCTGCGAAAAAATCACTTTTGCTTTGTCGTTGAATAACTTCGTTGTTTCTCAATGGATCTCAACGATTGAGGTGTCACTTAAAAGGTCTGAATATAGCCTATAAATCCTTGGCACTTTTTTGGCCAGCAACGCTTCCACCGCAGTAGAGTTAAAAAAGGAAGCAAAGCTAATGAAATAGTAAATTACCGCACCACCCTGTACTCAAAATTTTAATGCAAAAATAAAGCCTTCACTGTAATGCACAATCTGTTTTTTATTTCATCCCTCTACGTGCTCTAGGAGCTGAGATATAGCCTTATCAGTTTTTTGTTATGACTAAACTGAAACCTGAAGAAAAATGACGAAAATCCGACTGAAACACCAGGCGAACATAAATTCCCAGAAAGCAGCAGGTATGCCTGCTGAGAAAAAATCACTTGCTTTGTCGTTGAATAACTCCGTGGTTTCTCAATGGATCTCAACGATTGAGGTGTCACTTAAAAGGTCTGAATATAGCCTATAAATCCTTGGCACTTTTTTGGCCAGCAACGCTTCCACCGCAGTAGAGTTAAAAAAGGAAGCAAAGCTAATGAAATAGTAAATTACCGCACCACCCTGTACTCAAAATTTTAATGCAAAAATAAAGCCTTCACTGTAATGCACAATCTGTTTTTTATTTCATCCCTCTACGTGCTCTAGGAGCTGAGATATAGCCTTATCAGTTTTTTGTTATGACTAAACTGAAACCTGGAGAAAAATGACGAAAATCCGACTGAAACACCAGGCGAACATGAATTCCCAGAAAGCAGCAGGTATGCCTGCTGCGAAAAAATCACTTTTGCTTTGTCGTTGAATAACTTCGTTGTTTCTCAATGGATCTCAACGATTGAGGTGTCACTTAAAAGGTCTGAATATAGCCTATAAATCCTTGGCACTTTTTTGGCCAGCAACGCTTCCACCGCAGTAGAGTTAAAAAAGGAAGCAAAGCTAATGAAATAGTAAATTACCGCACCACCCTGTACTCAAAATTTTAATGCAAAAATAAAGCCTTCACTGTAATGCACAATCTGTTTTTTATTTCATCCCTCTACGTGCTCCAGGAGCTGAGATATAGGCTTATCATTTTTTTGTTAAGACTACACTGAAACCTGGAGAAAAATGACGAAAATCCGACTGAAACACCAGGCGAACATGAATTCCCAGAAAGCAGCAGGTATGCCTGCTGCGAAAAAATCACTTTTGCTTTGTCGTTGAATAACTTCGTTGTTTCTCAATGGATCTCAACGATTGAGGTGTCACTTAAAAGGTCTGAATATAGCCTATAAATCCTTGGCACTTTTTTGGCCAGCAACGCTTCCACCGCAGTAGAGTTAAAAAAGGAAGCAAAGCTAATGAAATAGTAAATTACCGCACCACCCTGTACTCAAAATTTTAATGCAAAAATAAAGCCTTCACTGTAATGCACAATCTGTTTTTTATTTCATCCCTCTACGTGCTCCAGGAGCTGAGATATAGGCTTATCATTTTTTTGTTAAGACTACACTGAAACCTGGAGAAAAATGACGAAAATCCGACTGAAACACCAGGCGAACATGAATTCCCAGAAAGCAGCAGGTATGCCTGCTGCGAAAAAATCACTTTTGCTTTGTCGTTGAATAACTTCGTTGTTTCTCAATGGATCTCAACGATTGAGGTGTCACTTAAAAGGTCTGAATATAGCCTATAAATCCTTGGCACTTTTTTGGCCAGCAACGCTTCCACCGCAGTAGAGTTAAAAAAGGAAGCAAAGCAAATGAAATAGTAAATTACCGCACCACCCTGTACTCAAAATTTTAATGCAAAAATAAAGCCTTCACTGTAATGCACAATCTGTTTTTTATTTCATCCCTCTACGTGCTCTAGGAGCTGAGATATAGCCTTATCAGTTTTTTGTTATGACTACACTGAAACCTGGAGAAAAATGACGAAAATCCGACTGAAACACCAGGCGAACATGAATTCCCAGAAAGCAGCAGGTATGCCTGCTGCGAAAAAATCACTTTTGCTTTGTCGTTGAATAACTTCGTTGTTTCTCAATGGATCTCAACGATTGAGGTGTCACTTAAAAGGTCTGAATATAGCCTATAAATCCTTGGCACTTTTTTGGCCAGCAACGCTTCCACCGCAGTAGAGTTAAAAAAGGAAGCAAAGCTAATGAAATAGTAAATTACCGCACCACCCTGTACTCAAAATTTTAAAGCAAAAATAAAGCCTTCACTGTAATGCACAATCTGTTTTTTATTTCATCCCTCTACGTGCTCTAGGAGCTGAGATATAGCCTTATCAGTTTTTTGTTATGACTAAACTGAAACCTGGAGAAAAATGACGAAAATCCGACTGAAACACCAGGCGAACATGAATTCCCAGAAAGCAGCAGGTATGCCTGCTGCGAAAAAATCACTTTTGCTTTGTCGTTGAATAACTTCGTTGTTTCTCAATGGATCTCAACGATTGAGGTGTCACTTAAAAGGTCTGAATATAGCCTATAAATCCTTGGCACTTTTTTGGCCAGCAACGCTTCCACCGCAGTAGAGTTAAAAAAGGAAGCAAAGCTAATGAAATAGTAAATTACCGCACCACCCTGTACTCAAAATTTTAATGCAAAAATAAAGCCTTCACTGTAATGCACAATCTGTTTTTTATTTCATCCCTCTACGTGCTCCAGGAGCTGAGATATAGCCTTATCAGTTTTTTGTTATGACTACACTGAAACCTGGAGAAAAATGACGAAAATCCGACTGAAACACCAGGCGAACATGAATTCCCAGAAAGCAGCAGGTATGCCTGCTGAGAAAATTTCACTTTTGCTTTGTCGTTGAATAACTTCGTTGTTTCTCAATGGATCTCGACGATTGAGGTGTCATTTAAAAGGTCTGAATATAGCCTATAAATCCTTGGCACTGCTTTGGCCAGCAACGCTTACACTGCTGCAGCGTTAAGCAGGAAAACAAAATAAATAGCGTATTGGTCTATATGAAATTGAATAACTTTTTTGTTTCTCATTGGATTTTTGCGATCCAGGCACCGTTTGAAAGAACAGGAAATAAGCTATAAATCCATTGCACTGTTGTCACCACCAACGCTTCCACAGGTACAGCCTTAAGCGAGAAAACAAAACGAGTTTCGTGTTTGTCCAGTTAGAGATGCGAAACAGGATGAGCAAAATGATAAGGCTATATCTCAGCTTCTAGACCACGCAGAAAGATGAAATAAAAACCAGATTGTGTATTACAGGGTGTAGTTTAGTTTTACTCCACAATTTCGTTACAAGGGTGATGCTTAAATTAAACATGACCCTGTAAACCACGCGGTATTTTATTTAACGCTTAAGCTGCGGGCGCGTTGTTTGTGAATATTTTTACGTAGATTTATCCTCCAATCTAAGCCCGTTATTTTATTAATTTAACGTCAAGATCTATTGAGAACAACAGAGTTGTTCCATTATAACGTAGACTGGCTGGCAATCTTCGGATTTGTGAACCCGGGCATGTTCTTCTGTGTTCCGTCGATTTTTAGCTGTTTTCGCTCGCTTTTGTTGCAAATTAAAATTCCGATTCACAAGAGACAAGAACAAACTAAGAAAAAATCCATTTATTTCACTTACTTCACAAAAGTTACACAAAGATTAGAACGTATTTTTTCTTTAAATTATTAATTAAAAAATGTCTTCAGTAGCCACCCCGTCCCGGTGGAGGAGCACCACGCATCATACCAGGTGGTGGACCACGCATTGGTGGCGGCGCACCACGTCCCATATTTGCGGGCATCGGCGGCATTCCGGGCATCATTCCTGGTGGAGGAGCACCCATCATCGGGTTTCGTGGTACTCCACGTCCCAAGGGGGCCATATGTTGCTGTGATGGACCGCCCACGCCACGCACTGGTCCTTGCAAACCAGCTGGAACCGAGGAAATATTAACTGGTACGCCGCGGCCGCTTGCACGTCCCATTCCTGGGCCTGGAGCAGCACCTGGGATCGGTACACGGGGTAGTCCCTCTTCTGGGGGTGGTGGACCCTCAACCGTGAGTGAGACTATATTTTCACCACGCAACAATACAAAACCCAGCACACGTTTCTCTTCTCGTTCCGGAAGTTTTGTGTTTTTCGGTCGGATTTTCCTGAACTCTTCGCAGTCTCCAAGTATCAGATTCATGTGTTTGTCGAACGCCTTGAATGTGCCGATGAACGTGCGAGAATCTTGAAGAACTATCCGCACCCGATAGTTCAGGTGCTGGATCATTTTGTTGTTCTTGCCGATAGTCTGTAAATAAAGGAAAAAACAACATTCGAAATTGAAATATTTCGGAACTCATTGATTTTAAAGTAAAGATGTTGCGCGAGAAAACAAAACGTTTGCTACGCTTAACCTAACAATGTGACTTCGCGAAAACAATCTATTTTTCTCATCAGGCGAGTTTTTCGAATTCACTAACCATTTTAGAATACGCTGTTCTATCTTTGAATAACTAAAAAGTGTGTTTTTTAGGCTTTTTTTCGTAAAATAAACAATTTTTTAATATAAATAATAATGTTGAAAATGCACAAGCCAGCCGCCAACAGCCGGGTATACTTGAAATCGATGTGCGATATCTTTGTGGATGCAAACGTCAGTTTATTGTTCAAGCCAGTGATGCCAAATCCGTTAGGAATATTGAATAGTCATATATTAAGTTATATCTTACTAAATAACTAGATATCATAAATAACTGAATAACTAGATATTCAACTTGCGTCCCTCTTACTCTCCAGCACCCATTTGTTTACGTTTTTTATAAAGCCTTTATGGATTTTAAAAAGCTTTAAATTTCCGTGTCGGTGAATACGTGTAAGAAGATACAATAACAATTTACCTTACGCGATCAGCTGATGTAAAAGCTCATAAACGAAATTGCATGGAAACGACGAATTGATAAATTTACTCACATTTGTAAAGAAATGTCGGCGGATGTGTGAATTCCTCAATTTCAGCTTGCGGGCAAAGATTTTACATATCCGAAGATGAATATCTAGTTATTCAGTAATTTATGCTAGATATTAAACTGCCGTCGCTCTTGCTCTTCAACACCAATTTGTTGACCCTCCTTTATAAGGCCTTCAAAGCATCAAATTTCCGTGTCGGTGAATAAGAGTAAAAAGATGCACCAAAAACTAACTTTACGCGATCAGCTGGTGTAAAAAAGCCAAAATAGAATTTTATGGAACTGATGGATTGAAGAATTTACTCGCATTTGTAAACAAATGTCAGAGTATGGCTAAATTTGTCATTTTAAGTTTGTGGGAAAAGCTTTTACACGGTCGAAGTTGAATATCTAGTTATTCAATTATTTATGCTAACAGGTGCTATAAATTACTGAATACACCACTGCAAAACTACAAATAGTGTTCGTAGTTTGGCAAAAACTCGTCATTAGACGTCAAACATGAGCAGCTGTATCCACGCTGTCTCATGAAAATTTACGCGAGAAAAGGTTGAAGCAATATCGATAGAAAATTTGACAGCCAAGAGAACCAGCGAAAGTTTTGTCGAACAGATATGAAACCGCTTGCAACTGTAATGTATGTGTTTTTCTTACCAAAATGTTGTCTCCACTCTCTCTGCATTTTGCTTTTACAAATGAAGAACGCGCTTTTGTTGCATTGAAATGCAAAAATAAGATTTGTTTTTCTCATAGTTTCGAAATAATTGGTTCGCTCTTACAACGCTTGACTGAAGAAATTGGTACAAACAAAATCCAAAATTTATTTTGTCATCGGAGAACTTGAAATTCATGTTTTCTTCTTTTACCAATTTAATCATGAATAGCTGAATAAAAGTAGTGGTGCAACACAGTTTTTTGCTAATTAGCCGATTAGGTGAAACAAATGGATAAATGGATAGATACTGCTGTCAAAAAGGTTTGGTGCAAGTGGCTCTAGATCATAAATTACTGAATAACTAGATATTCAACTTGCGTCCCTCTACCCTTCAACACCCATTTGTTTACGTTGATAATAAAGCCTTTAAAGCTTTTATAAAATTTCCGTGTCGATGAATACGTGTAAGAAAAAACAACAACAATTTAACTTACGCGATCAGCTGATGTAAAAGCTCCAAAACGAAATTGCACAGAAATGCCGAATTGACCAATTTACTCCCATTTGTAAAGAAATGTCAGCGGATGGGTGAATTCCTCAATTTCAGCTTGTGGACAAAGCTTTTACATGTCCGAAGCTGAATATCTAGTTATTCAGTAATTTATGTTCTAGATATGCAAAATAAAAAACCCATTAAATTGTTATCTAAATCACAAATTACTTAATAACTAGATATTCAACTAAAGCGTCCCTTTCCCCCCAAAACCCATTTGTTTATTTGTTGTTGTTGTTTCGAGTTCCGTGTCGGTGAATACGTGTGAGAAAAGTAAACAAAAATTTGAGAGCCCGCCAAAACAGCGAGGTGAATTTCACACTGACATTTGAAAAATTTAAATACATATCTTAAAAAAGTCATAAAAGATAACACACAAGTCATTAAAGTCAAAATGACAATTCCGTTTTAATTTTGCCCACACTTGGGGTGAGCCTACATTGAGACTACAAAATTGTAAAATTTAGTTCATTTGAATGTGCCTGGAAATACTGGAATGTTTATGACGTAATTGGATATTTTTACGAATTTGGTCTTTTTTTCAATATAGTTCGGGTCACAAATTACTTAATAACTAAATATTCAACTTGTGCGTCCCCTTTCCCCCAAAACCTATTTGTTAATTTGTTGTTTATGCTTTTAGGTTTTGTGACGGTGAATGCGTGTGAGACGCTTATTATTATTATTATTACGCAGTTGGGCTTTTCTTTTCTCCAGAATCGTTCATGTGTTATTGATGTTCAGTTTTTAATTATGTAGGAATGCAGAAAATATTAGTTATTTAGCAAAACAAGAGCAACAAGAGCAGATTGTTAGGAAACAATCGAGAAAACTTCCATTTTAGCAAAAGGCTTTTGATTTTTACTTGCGTAAAATATTAAGCGTTCCCAAATTTAAGAAAAATGAAGAAGTTTAGAAGCATTTAATATAGCTTTCATTGGATTGCATCACTGAAACTTTTTTTTACTTGTGATTAAATTTGTTTGTTTAATGAATGCTTCTTTTGGTGTCAATCTCTATTATTACCTACAAAAATATACATAAACATTTTTCTTTCGACTACTTTGCTATTTCACTGACAGAAATCAATTTCAATGTGCTACTGATTTTTTTTACGAAATGGGTTCACTCAAAAGTGCATTATTCTTCTGTTCTCAGTTGCCAATTTGACTTTTAATGTTCAACTCTAATCTCAAATGCATGCAATAATATCGACTTGGAAGGATAAGGATGACAATTATATCATAATATTGATTTGTTCTAATAATGAATTCAAACTATAGCTATAATAAAAATAATAAAAGTGCCTTTGAACCTTTCTAATGACTTTTACTTTTTAATATACTAACGATTGATTTCGTCAAAACATGTAGAAAACATTTTATTGGTACTTAACCGTAAATTTTGCTTTTTAAAGCTTTAATCCGGTAACATAAAACACAAACTTATCAGAGGCACAGACATTTAGGCAGTAAAGAATTAGTTTCATTTACGCTTTTTGTGTTTTGTTTTTAACTATATATGAAAATATTTAGAAGGCATTTGAAATACATAATGTATAACTGGAATACAATTAAGATAAAAATGATTTTAAGGTCTCTAGCAAAACAACATTAACGTAGCACGACCCATTATGTGGCGACTTCCAGATATTGGAATTCGTTACAATTTTTGTCCGGTAGACGGAGCAAAAAGCTGATTCCGCCATGTTTTCGTGGTGAATCACTTGAACTTCGTGGTGAATCTCTTCAAGTGTGGAATACATTGACAAAATGTGAGAGTATGCGTAGTTTTCCAGGTATATCCATGGCAACAGCTTGTAGGCCCCTCGGCTTTCCAGTCTAGTTGAATATCTAATTCATTAAGTAATTTGTGTCTAAATTTGTATCGAATTGCCAAAACTTCTTCGTAAGAGAAAGTAGTTTGGCATCACTTTGCCTTAGCAAATACAAAACTCCAGTTCAGTGTCTACTGGAACGTTTTCTCAAGTTTCGCAGAACAAAACTGTCAAAACTGTTGGCATTAAATATTTTCAATTTCCCTTGTGTGGGGCGTAGATTCTTTAATTTTTTTCTTTTGCAAAAATTGTCGTTTTTATCATTCACTTAAGACTCTTAGAAAAAGCGCGTTTTTCAGCTAAACAAAAGGGAAACATGGCTGCAGAAATAAAACCTGCGGTGCGTACCACTAACGATCGGTTTAGCACCGCAAAGAAGCCTGATCTATTGAGCAAATTGGAAGGCAGCAACGATGACGTGAATGCGGCAATTTTGATTCCCGGAGAAAACGGAGTAATTAGCGTATCAGATGATAAGTAAGTTGAATGGTCATGTTGCTCCAACAATCGCAATTCGTACTTGCCAATAGCGATCGTTTCGTGCTACTCCTGTTTTACATTTTTGCAGAACTATCAGGGTGTGGCTGAAGAGAGATTCTGGCCAGTATTGGCCATCGATTTGCCAGTACATGCCGTCCGGTTGCACTTCATTGTTTTATGCCGAAGACACCAGGCAGTTGTACGTTGGCCAAGAAAATGGAACCGTTTCGCAGTACACACTGTCCGAGGATTGCAATCGGTTGTCCCTTATGCGAGACTATTTGGCTCATCAGGCGCGGGTCGTTGGAGTTGTTTTCGCCAAAGTGCAGTCGTGGGTCTTATCTTGTGCTAAAGATAAGTTCTTTGCCTATCATTGCACGGAGACAGGACGCCGTTTGGGCGGTTACACATTCGAAACAGCTTGCACAGCTTTACAGTAAGTTCACACAGGAGCCAATGAAGGTCTCTACTATATTCGCTCTTTGTTTGTAGGTTTGATGCTATGGCTAAGTATGCATTCATTGGGGACTATGCCGGCCAGATAACTATGTTGCGCCTGGACGTCCAAGGCTCCCAACTTGTGACAACTTTCAAAGGCCATACAGGTAAGTAAACTGGATGGAAATAGATTTTATTGTATATTCTATATACAACCTCAAATAGGAGAGTTTAGTTTTTGCTTTTGCAATGAGAAAGCTTAGATGACTCACTTCACTTTACTTATATGTACATTAAATTCGTGTCTGGGTAATAAATGGATTCTTTTCAATAAATTTCCTCAAGCAGATAGTCCACAAAACTTCTATTAAATTAAAATTCTATGGAAGTGTACTGTAAAATCGTTACTATAGGATCGTGTATGTTCTTAACCACTGCTTTAAGCTCTTAGGATCGCAAAGCGTTGAGTCTAGCATCGATGCTTTTTATTTAATTCAGAATCAAGAACGATCTATAAATGTTTTAATCTATCCCGCCCCAGAACTTGTCCAATTTGTCCAATTTTAGACTAAAATGTCATATAAGCTTTTAAATTGGCTAAACCCTCTTCCTACAACATTTATTTATCTTCTGATTTTAGCTTCTATTCGTTGTTTAAAATGGGTTGAGGGCCCTCAACTGCTCTTTAGTGGCTCTGCTGACCAGTCAGTAATAGTTTGGGACGTCGGCGGAAGGCGAGGAACTGTATATGAACTCCAAGGGCACCAGTAAGTTAAAATTAATCTTCAACTTAATCTTTCTAATAAACATTTTTGCTTGACAGCAATAAGGTAGCTGCTCTCTCTTATGCAAATCATACTCAACAATTGATTAGTTGCGGCGAAGATTCTGTAGTAGTTTTTTGGGAGATGAACGCTATGCGTAAGGAGGTTCCTGAATGGGTCGAATCCAATAACTGCCAGTTATGCTCCAGACCGTTCTTTTGGAATTTCCGCTCGATGATGGACCAAAGACAAATTGGTAAGTAAGCACTTTTTCATCACCCAATTGTTTCTAACAACATAAATTTCGTTCAGGCATAAGACAGCATCACTGTCGTCATTGCGGCAAGGCAGTTTGCGACAACTGTTCATCGAATCGTATTAATATTCCTATAATGGGTTTTGAATTTGATGTGCGTACTTGTGACCCATGTTTCAAGCAATTGCAAACAGTGGAGTAAGTTATTGAAGAACCAGAGATTTACTCTAGAAATTAAGCAAATTTATCTTTTGCCAGGCGCCCATCATTGGCATCATTCCACGACGCCAAGCATTCTATAGTTTCCATCGATTTGGATGAGGACCGTAAGCGTTTGCTAACAGTCGGTCAGGACAGAATTATCAAAATATGGGATCTGTCTCCAATTTGGGCATAATATTCACCGAACAGCGAGAGTTCATCATCTCAAGCGCCAATATCATCGACAACATCATCATCAACCCCACCCATGAATCAAAAACAAGTAACTGAAATCATTTGCAAAGGCCCAACGAATGACTTTGATACGGTTTCCATCAATGAACCCATTCCATCACTACCGCCAGCGATCAGTGAGTTTCCTTCGGTGTATTATCTGCAGAAGAAAACAAAGACCTAAAAAAACTTTTTTGCAACTCCTCTTTCCATGCCACACACTTTCTTTTGATATATTTTGTTGGCACTTTTTGTGTTTTTGACTTATATTAAACGATAATAATTGACTGAATCAGAACTGTAGCGCGTGGGCTGCTTGGAAAGCATTCTTTTGTTGATCATTTGTCGGGCTCTTAAGAGCGTCATGCTCCCACACGAAACACCAGTATAAGCTGCTAATACATATAGGTATGCATATTTAGATAAATGTTGTAGGCGGCAAATATTGGAAAAAAGGTACACAAAGAAACTTTTTTGTTTGTATACATACTAATTACTATTTGTCCTTAAGAAAAGAAACTTAAACGTGTACACGAAAATGTGCATGGTTCCATTATACACACATTATTCTGCATCATCTAATCTTATAACTATTATTGTGTTACCTTTATTATATATTGTAAATAATTTATAAAACCAGAGAATGAAAAAAGTACATTAAATGTATGTTAGAAATGAATGAGTTATTTATTGACTGGTGTCGTCTTGGAGATGTTAAACTTTTAAGCAAATCTTACTTCAGTATTTGAAAGGCAAAATTAAAGTTTCTATGGGTTAATTATTTTTTCAAGGCGCTTGAAAGAAAGAAAAATCTGGAGAAAACTGCCGGTACGCAGAAAGTTGTTTTACCGAATTTCAGCCCACGAACCAAAGATCGTAGTGAAGTTAACATACGATCGAGTTTCTATGAGGCCTTAAGAGAAAAGGAAAATATCGAAGAATACAAAAACAGATGCATCCTTATCCAGAAGCAGAAAACAAACTGCAAAATGGTACAGGAGATATATTAATAGAATCACCGAAGATAGAGTTAACAATCTTGTTGAATCCTTGTTTCGAAAAATCAATTGTCTAAAATCTCGTTTTAAAAAGTGGGGTATTCAGTATGTGTGATTACTACGCGGAAGGTCTGGGTTCGAATCCTACCTCGGCCACCTGAGAAAAAGAGACTCGTTCTTTTTTACGGTCCCTACCCTACTTCCGCGAGGGTTCGACAAGCCTTCTGAGAGTAACATATTTCGCAAAAAACTTTTCAAAGTGCCGTTCGGATTCGGCAGAAATTTTAGGTTCCCTTCATAGGCGCCCGGGAATTTTAGGGAATATTGACAAATACGACTGCTTAATTGTATTTTTTGTTTTACTCTATGGTTTGCGCACATCTGTGGAAGGTGAGCCCAATTCAATTGCAGTGTTTGCATTGTTTTTTATAAATCCAATGCAGTGACGGTGTTTATTTGTGAACATGCGTTGGTACAGAAAACAATGACGCAAAATCATTACACTCGGGTCAAAAAGACAAGCGTACTCATGTGAATTTATAATAGAGAGCATGGGAACTAGACATTTTGCTTTGCGGTTAGCGGTTTTTATGGTTAAATTTTAAATCGTAAAATTGTGATCACATGCCAGTTTTTGATGTGAACAATACAACACACACATCATAGATGGTTGAGAAGTTGGCTCTAGTTCGGTTTAAGATGTTGCGCCACTCAATATATAATTTTCTAAAATCAAGAAATGAACTATGTTGGATTAAAAGTCCGCCACGTAGGACAGCAGTAAGGCAGTTGTAATCACTAGGTTAGGTTAGGTTGGGTGGCTGTCCCCGCTGGGCAGGGACAAACCAAAAAATCACTAACTTGATTTCACTAACATCAGGTCCAAGAGCGTATGTACCATTCAGCATAGCGAGGGCTTGAAGCACAATACGAATAAAGGATGCATCTACTGTAAAACTGAAAAATAAACCTGTACTGTAGCAGCGAATGGAAACGTGTCTTTTCACATTAAAAAATCTTGGCCGTCCTGATGGTTAACGCTTTTGTTTTTATGATAAAGAGAAGAAAAGCTTATGCTATGTTCGTTGATCTAATTTTTTATGATTCGTTCTGCTGAGGGCAGATAAAAAGGGCTTTGTAGTTCGTTTTTGAGATATGAAAATAAAACAAGAAAAAGAAAATGACCTTTTTGTCGCACAATCGAATTATGCAGAATTAATTTCAATACCCAACCTAAAAACTGGTGAAGTATAGAGCTAATAGCTGAACACTTATCTGTGGCTTCATTAAACTAATCTATTGCTACAAATCTCGAGATTAACCCTACAAGTTTAAATCCTCTCGGGGAGTTATCAAAGATTAATCTCCTCAACAATCTCGCCCACTCTTTTTACAAACCCCTTTCATGTCAGTTTTAGCCCTTTCCGTACACCTTTATATGTGTTTAATACATGAAAACGGAAAGTGTCTAAGTATCAGGGATCTAAATGAATGCAATCATTGTGGAATACATTCCTTAAAGGTTAAAATGGAAAATATGGAATACGACGTTGAAGTATTCCGATCGTTCTAATTCTTACTACCTCAGGAAGTAGTTTAGTTCATTTTGACTGATTGTGGGCGGTTTTAATTTTAATACTCTAGGCCTAAAAAATAGTGGCATACTGACGTACGGATGTACATGGCTAAAATAAAAGAGTCGAAAGAGAGTGTTTTTCGACCACTATTTAAAATGTGACTGACGACTTGCTCATAAATTTAATAATTTTCTTAAACAAATTCTTCAATAAATAAAGTCTACACTTGAAATTGTTGTTCGTGTAGATTTTTAATATATGTACATAAATAATTTTTCTTTCCATGTTTCATTTAAGTCTTTGCTTACCTTAGCTGCCTTGAGTACTGATAAAGTTATCCAAGATCGCGTTTTTTAGCAATCTGATTTCGAATCATTATTTTTGAATAAACGTGTCCATCAATTGTTGGTCGGGTTTCTAAGAGGTCTTCAATTCAACTGTCGCCGTCGAAAAAAGTTCGTTAGTTTGAAGTCTATAAAATTTCTAATTTCGATTACTCACTTGCGAATGTACTCATAGTTGTGAAGATCTTGTAATAAAGAAAGACGCTGCAGTGCGCTCAATTGTCTCTGTCAATTATTGGTTGTTTCCAGATGGTGAAAAAAATTGTGGTCCCGATACCACAATTTTTTTCACCATCTGGAAACAACCAATAATTGACAGAGACAATTGAGCGCACTTGATTGATTGGTTGATTGAAAAGTGCTTTGAACTATGAAACTGTTTACCACCTTAATGCTTAGATTGATCTTTCCATGGACGTAAATAAAATAGACAGACTCGCACCAAATCCGGACATATACGGGCCACTTGAGGCGAGGTTGACCTCCATTGCGGTGTACTTCAATGATAAATATAAAGACTTCAGCCCGCAGCGTTTAAGTTCTATTAGCTTTGCATTTCCTAGGCATTACAGAAAATCAACTGTTTTTTTTATTAGCACAAGCGGCTAAAACAAGTTTTTTTTCTTATGCTTAGCAGCACATATCAATAACAACTAGAAACTGACAAGACATTTTGACGAGAAGTATTAAAAGACTTGTATTCTAGGTCAATCATAATTCCGAATAAAATCTTTAAAAGGTGGCTAAAGGCTGCATTAAACGATGGTTTTTATTAAGGTTTGGTTATGCACTTTCAAAAGCCTGTAGATCTCTTCTCTCAGGGAGAGAATAATCAGGCTTGTATATCGAACTACAAATGCTAGAAAGTAACTAGGCAATTTGTTGAGAGCGTAAGAAGTCAATCCATTGCTCCTTGTAAGGCTGTCCGTGCCGCGAATTTCTTGCAACTACGTAAAAATGGGTTTTTGGTGGAATGTTTAGTGCGAGGGCTCACTGTAGGGAAGATTTTTTGGGGAAAAGCTTCTATCGAGCGGTTTCACTGGATATTTGTTTGTAAAAAACAAAAAACATGTGTATTCAAATATATCCGCCGAAGGCTCCATAGCGACGTCTCTGACATATAAGTTGTACCGACATTTGGCAACGTGAAAGGCAGTGTCTCGTTTTTGATTTGACTTCAAAATAAGTTTTGATTTTAATTTATGTAATAACAACAAGGTTAGGCTTTGCACAAAGAGTCCAAAATGCATCAGCTCCATGTGAACTAAAGAAGTGCTTGTATATAAATCACAATCCCAAACAAAATTGTTTACCTTTGTGAAGCTAAGGTTTTTAAGGATAATTTGTATGAAAATATCCTTAACTGTTTGTGCGCAAAAGATTAGTTATATTAATTCGTCGACTCCACTTCTACAAAAAGGTCTTGGTAAACATCGCTTTTACGATGATGCGAAAACCAGTTGTTGAAGTCCAGCCTCAGCAGCAACTGAGACAGCGGCGTGGAGCTGGGTGCAGCTTTAAGTCCGACTAGAAGATTTATCAACTGGTCCATCAGTTGGGCAAGACTGGAATAAAGACAAAAATAAAATTAAAAAATTTTATGCGTGCAAGTAAACAAACAAACCTTGAATCCAAGTTCATGAATTCTTTCTCCTTTTCTGATCGTCCCATGGTTTTTGACGTTACAATTGCATCAAAGTCTTGACACAGTTTGATGACGTCGTGCAGAGTAATAAATATCGGATTCGTCGACCGCAGCGAACTGTTGCAATGAGTCTTCGTGGAATCCTCCTAGGAAAACAAAACTTTGCAAACTCTGTGAAAAATAAATGAGCCATCGATGATCTCACCTCATTTATCAAGAAGCATAAGCTCAATATATTAGCCTGAAAGATGGTGTGCGCTCTTTGAATTTGCTCAAAGTCGGCTTTATTCAAAATCGTGTTCATTAGAATACTGAATTGGCCTTAAAAGAGATATTTTGATAGTCAGTCAGCTTGTCCTTCTTCGTGTTGAACTTACTCTCCAATACATCAGCTTGAATGTAGTACTGCAAGTTGTCGACAAAGAAGATCAATTGATTGCGCAGGTTTCTCCCCAGAGGATTCACGAACTCGCCAACTCTGCCGCTTTGAAGATCATTCAACCAGATTGAATGGATTCTGTATTGAACTCGCTTCACCAGCAGTAGAAAACGAAACAGCAAATTGTATCGTTCAATAACTGCTGGCGAAAAAAGCAAGTGCAATGGCCAGTTGATTTTGTATTGTAGCTGCATGTGTTGGCAGAAGTTGAAGTCATTAAGAGAGCCAGTTGGGATGGTAAACTTGGCTACTTGAAGGCTAAACTGTTCAAGTTCATCCGTAATTCCAATGCCTTGGGCGGATGTCTGAAAATATATATATTACGACTCCGATTAGCGACTACACCATTATTAATAAAAGAAAATCTTTTGGTAAGTTTGGTTTTACCTCAAAAGCCTTCACAATATCACGGATATTGTTGTCATCATTAGATCCAGATGCAAAGACAAATGTCTTCTTAATAAATTCAAGGAAAAGCTCTCCTCTCCCCAGTAAGTAGAAATCTTTAATCAATTTCAACTGCTGCACTAGATCAGCTTGGTTGACTGCGATCTCAGACAGCCTTGTTGTAACGTACGATTTGATCTCGTCAACTACTCTTTCATAGTGGGATACATTCAATTCATCGTCCAACTGCAGAGCTTGTATTTTCTTAAAGAATACGTGTTCATTTTCATTCCAAAGGGAAAAATCTTCGGACACTGATTTTTTCCCAACCCCCAAGTTCCACATTTCAGCGTTCTTACTCAACTTGTTCTTATCGACTTTGAAGATGAGCACTGTTTGGCCAATGAATAGAACTTTTTCAGCCCAACTAGCCGACAAGTAGTGTGGTAAGAACTCGTAAGATACCTCGTACCTCCAGATCTCAGCGTAAGTGCTGGCAGCATCCTAAGTGAAGTTAAGAGTGTATTTCAACGTGCGATAAGTCGTTCTTGTAATCCTTACCGAGAGAGTGCTATTGGTGTGCTTACCGCTGCCAGAAGAAGTGCATCGTTCACTTTCTATTGTGCTATTGTTGCTGCGAGTTTCAGAGCATTGGATGAAGAACTCTCCGTAGGTGTCAATGATTTTGGCGTACAGAATCCAGTGCGTGAGCTGTTTTAGGAAAACTACGTTCACTGTCGCCTGTATTCTGAAAGAAAAATATCTTCACTCTTTAACTAATAACGCAATGCATAGAAACTAACTTTTTAATGGCATCGTTTATCTTTCGATCGCCATGGAGTATGTTCTGATGCAAATACTGAATTATGGCACATCCATGGAGCTTTCGTGCTCTTATTCCACGGATAAGTTTTTGCAAAAACAAGAAAAGTGGCTGAAAGACATTAACTTTCTGGTAGATGAATAACAATGACTGAGATGGATTCTGTAAGTAGCGACGTTCAAGCGCAGTGATTTCCTCGAGGTAGGTTTCCAGAACAAGATCAATGCCGTTGGCAAAGGCTTTAAGGTACAATCCATTCTGCAGAGGCTCTTAAAGGTTGTCCAATCAATGAGTTTTTTTTTTATTGGCAAGGAATATAGTCAACTTACCATCTGTGTCTACCAGAGACGTGTTCAAGGTTTGATTGTGACTTGATCCATAGATTTTTGTGAATTTAGCAATATCACGGTGTAAATTAATTATTCGAATTATATCTTCAAGGATTTTTCTTTCGCCGGGATGGAGGAATGTGGAAACTGCATCGGAGATCTGTGAAAGATAATGAGTTGTGCTGTTTTCAGTTATTAGTTTTTTTACAATATGCTTACAACAAAATCTTCGATTGGCAATCGTTTGGGATATGGATTGAGAAGGCAAAGGAGAATATCGTGTATCATTTTATGGATTTTTAAGCAATATTTTATGTCCACGATGTATAATAATTTGATATAAACGCACAGAGTTTTGCTGGTTGCCTCCACAAATTTTGTTTTGTTTTCCTTCTAAACGGCACCGCAACGGCAAGTTAGACAAATTAGCTGTCAAGTAAAAATTCTCACTGGGCAGACAATAAACTTGATAACCCTCTATCCATAAGTTAAGGGCCCGACGATATAAATGCCTAAATAGCAAAATATTCTACTTGCATTCCTTTCGCCCACCAACACATTGAATAAAGAAACAAGGAATAGCTCTTTTTCACATATACAGTGTGTGTGAGTGAAGCATTTGTTTTGATATATTATACGCTTTTGTGGTCATATGCACTGTTTTTACAACACAAACAATACTTTTCCAATCCTTTCCGTGTTTTAAAACTGAAATATTTTTAGCCTTCTACCAAGTCTCCACCGAGCACTAGTCCACGATTAATATAAATCTTTATTAAATCCTCTACAAATCACGCGATTTACCATACAAATTTAAATCCTCTCGGCAAGCGATTAAAAATAAATTCTCTCATAAATCCCATTCACCCTATTCACAAACCCATTTTCTGCACCTTTGCAACAGTTTGAGAATCAAAAAAGGAAACTGAAACTGTCCCTGTACAAAAAATCTGCCACAAGTACGTTTTCTATTGTGACATTTACTGAGGAAATCGTTTTCGCTCCTTGAAAATGATATCGCCACTCTCTTTTGAGAGCCAAAACCACAGAAACAGAGTTTTCGTGTCAAATTGATCCTATATTTGTCCGATGGAGCCACTTTAGGATTTATTTTAATCGCCTTCCGCTAATCTTCTTTTAATTATCGGTGGAGACATAGTATTACTTAGGGAGGCTTATCAAGTCTACAACTTTCTCGTTCATCGAAACACTGTTACATTTTTTAAATAGTTATTTGCGTTTATGTGTAATTTTTGTTCGTTTTCCGTATAAAAAGGAAAATTGTTTGGCATCCCGCACTCGGAAATATCAGTAGACGTCAAACCGTTAAAAGCTCTATTGCAAAGAATGTCACTTTTGCCTCAACTTTGGATACAAATATCTACAAAACCGAATGCCCAATCTGAAAACTGCTTGCATTTTTGAGGTCATGTTACAATAATTTTTTAATATACTCTTCTTTCAAGGATCTTTAAAAGTTATTTTGAAAATAAATATGGGCTTAAATTATGACAATTGGTGTACTTGTGACAAACAAACACGAATCCTTGTTCCCGTACAGAAGTGTAATTGGCTATAAGATTCTGTGTAAACTTTTATTCAAAAACTCGGTTTATGATTCAATTTGAATATCGCAGTTATGCGAGTTTACGCAGAAACTTAGTTTATGATCCATTGGGACAAGGCTATAAAGCAATTCACGACCAAAGTGTTTTTCAAAGAAATAGAAAATAAATATTTGCTCTTAAATTCAGGCGAACTACTATATTGCAAGAAACCTGGTGTTTTCAAACCAAGTGGAATAGTTTTACACATGCAATGCAATTTTTTCTAATTCAGCCTGGTATTAAAAATAAAGATATAACGAAAAAATAAACATTTCTATGCGAAACATCCATAATGGAATAAATAACATAAAGAACCTTGCATGAGTGTAGCCACACCTTTAATCTGTCATTTCATCCTTCTCAAAAGTGTCAAAAAAGCGCGAAGGCCGATGACAGCCGGCGTTTCAAACAAACGTTTTTTATATTTTGGGGTCAAAAGATTTGCATTTCGTATCCTCTTTCCCAAATTATTTTTGTTAACTTTAAATGCTTACAATTCTTAAAATCTTTTAATTACAATATTAAGTAAAAAAATAAAATAAAATTGGCCAGTATAGTAAACATTATGAATCAAACACAAATGATTGCACAAGCAGACTACCTGGACTACGCCGGCAGCATGCTGGAGCGGCACGACATGAAGGACATCTCATCGCCTGGACTTTTAGAGGTAGGCATAAGATTTTTGGTTTTCCAGTACAACATGTATTATCGAGAAACAATAATTTTTCACAGTTAACTGGAGTAAGTCAACACGGCATGGCTTCCGCAAGTGGCCTCAACGACTACGATTATGAAAACTTGTCCAAACTTTCCCTGGGACACAAGCAACTGAATCAAGTAATTACCGTGAATAAAGTGCCAATACCGTCCGAGATTTTGGAACATTTCAAACGTAAGTGAAGTGGGTCGATATCAATTAACAAAATTAATTATTCATGATTATCTGCAGATATAAAGTGTCACTGTATGATGGGATTGTTTCCAGAAATAGGAAGAGCTTGGTTGACCATCGACTCTGAAATATACGTAAGTATGCGTATGGCGAAATAAAGGAGTCCGGTTAACATTTATTTCTTGCTAGATTTGGACTTATGAGCAAGCAAGGGACGTCGCTTACTATGACGGCTTGAATCACTTAATAGTCAGCGTTGGTTTGGTGTGTCCTAAAGCTGGAGTTTTTATTGGAGACGTTAAGTATTTACTTGTCTTGGCTACATCAACGGAAATTATTGTCTTGGGTATACGAAGAAGGGATTAACGTTTTTGAATTTTTTATTAAACTTTTTTCTTCAGGTGTAACATTTGGAGATTCTACAAAAACGATTTCTTCACCAAGTAGAAACATGCAGAGCATAGCAACTTACGAGGAAATGCAACTTATGAATAAGCCCATATTTATTCTTAGCACTGACAATGTGACCATCAACGTAATCCAGGGCAGCAACAATGGGCGAATATTTCTGGGTGGCCGCGACGGATGTCTCTATGAAATTTACTACCAGGCTGAATCCAGTTGGTTTGGAAAGCGTTGCAAGAAGATAAACCACTCACAGGGCATCGTGTCCTATATGGTGCCAAGTTTTCTTAAAGTTTTTTCGGTAAGTAATGGAGAAGGTCCTTTTTTACTACTCAAACTATGATCCGTGAAATGGCTCTTCTATCGTCTAATACATTTTTTTTAGGAAACTGATCCAATTGTGAAAATAGTAATCGATAACAGTCGCCAACTGCTGTATGTTTTAACAGAGAAAGGCTCGATTGAGGCCTGGGATATGGGTCAGGACTGCAACACAATGCGTCGCGTAGCTAAGTTGACTCAAAATGAGATTGCGCACGCTTCCAGCAACATAATTAAGTATGTGTTAAGATTATAAAACATATCGTTTGATGCAATACTTCTTTTCCTCAGAACTGTTGATCCCTCAGTGTTCAAGACAATCAAATCTATTTGCCCGCTCACTGTTGACGATTGTCAAAATCTCCACCTACTGGCAGCCACGCAATGCGGTGTACGCCTATTCTTTTCAACTACATCTTTGATTCAAAATCAGTACCAACAACAGCAACAGATGAACCAGCAACAACAGCAGCATCAACAAGTGCCACCTCCTGCCCATGATCAGAATAAGCCGCAAGGTCTGTATTTGCTTCACGTACGTCTTCCTCCAGGCTACACTCCCAACACGACCATCAACAAGCCTAAGCAGGTGCATTCAGCTCACTATAATGAAGGTAGATCTGACTTCAATTTTTTAACGATGTTTTAGCTAATCCATACTTGTTCTGCAGGAACTCTTCTTTTGGTTTCCACTCCCCAACAGGATCAAGATATCCTTTGGTCAATAAGTTCCGCTCCGTTCCCGAATCGCCAATTTCTTACGGAGTCAACAAGTGTTCTGTCTCTTGATGGTATTGTCTGGAGTTTAGCTGAGGTCAAGGATCGATGCAAA